>OY728138.1:1072439068-1073039068 GCA_963277665.1 Viscum album
TTAATATTATTTTTTTCTTAATCATAATTTTATTAAATATATATATATTTTTTAAATTTTTTTTATTTCATTAATAATAATAATAATAATAATAATATTTTATGAATTTGTTTTATATTTTTTTTGTGAATATTGAGAATTTTAATATTTTTTATTTTTTTATTATTTTAATAATATTAAAATTAATTTTTCAATAATCATAATAATATTTTTTATATATAGTTTTTTGTGTATATTTAAAATTTTATTATTTTTATTATTTTTTATTATTTTAATAATATTGAAATTAATTTTTCATTAATCATAATTTAATTAAATTTATTTTTTTAAAAAAAATTATTTATTATTTACAATGGAATCTGTTGTGACAGGTTCCCGTCGCAAATAGGCTATATATATTTATTTATTTAAAGGTATTTGAGACGGGATTATGGGCCCGTCACAAACAATATTTGTGATGGGCCCGTCACAAAAAAGTTTTTGCGAGGGGCCCGTCGCAAAAAAAAATTTATATATAAATTATATAATCAGAGACTTATTTGCAATGGTGATGTTCTCCATCGCAAAAAATATAATTTGCGATGGGCCCATCACAAATAATATTTTTTGCGACGCCATTTTCTACAATGGGATATTTGTGACGGGACCCATCGCTAAATCTTATTTGTGATGGGATCCCGTCACAAATAACCCATCACAAATACCTAGAATTCTAGTAGTGATAGGGAGCTATAAACTCTCATGGTCACATGGGTGATCAAGTTTTAAAAATTAACAAAGAAATTAGTGATTTAAATAGAAGCTTGAAGAAATAGTGTTAAGAAGATAAAATGTGGTTTATAATATTATGGGGCTAGGAGAACCTAAAGGGACATATAGAAGATAATGAATAGTGATAGTTGACATGTGGTGATCAAAAAATCATCCTAGGAACTAACTATGAGATAAGGTATAATGGGGTTGGAAAATGATTAAATTCAAAATGGTGAGGACCTATACAATGTTGATATTAATCATTTGGTATTCATTCATTGACCATATCAATGTTCATTTACCAATAATTTTGGAATTATCTTGATCTGGAACTAGAGCTCCTCAATAAATAATATTATTTTTTCTATTTTCTTGTTTTCATATTCTTCTTCTAATGGAATTATATTATATTGATATGTCACGAATGTACATCAACTAAAAAATTATTTGTGGAAATGAAATTGATTAGTCTTTCATTCTTTTACATCGGTCTATTAATTTATGCACTATGATGTTACTCCATTATATTTTCTTACAAGTTTCTAATTATAAACCTTTAAGAAACAACTAAAATTCAGTTTTATTATAATCATGAAAATATTAAAATTTTCAATTAAAAATTCATTTGATTAAAGGGGTTTGAATCAAAATAGTATCATACAAAAATCAGATTATAATGTGATCCTGGTTGTTCTAGCTTCACCATTTCACTAAAGTTGAGTACCCAATAGTACATAAGGTGTTGATAATACTAATTTACATTCACCCCTATTAATAGTTGTGTTTGTTTTTATTTCTATAGGTGGTATCTCTTACTACTCTTTTATTTTTGAATAAAGGAACATCAATTTATATGCAGAAAATTTATGTTTACCCTAAATTTTTTATATGTTTTCTATTAATTTTTTTCTCCAAGTTCCTTTTTATATGCTCTATTTTTTCATTTTACAACTTGATTATCACATCATATACATCACATCTTCACCATTATCTCTTATTTATTTTTTAGGGTTTCTTTTAATTTTCTTATTATTTTTCCTAGTTTATGAAAACACTTCCACCTTCCATTTGGATATAGTCCTTCTTAGCACTATACTTGGATCAGTCAGTAAAAACTAAGTTAATGGTTTCAACCACAAACAAAAATAAACTCCCCACTATATGTCTTCCATAATAACACTCCCTAATCATCAGCCTAAATAGGTCCCATAATAAACTAAGTATCACTCCTCTCAATATATTCTCTCTATTTTTATGAACCCCTGGCATGATGCATCTGTAATTTTTCCATCCTCTATTGATTCAACACCTCTTATTCTAATCCAACACCCCATGCCACCATTATCTTTAGTTTCTCATTAAAGACACCATCCCTTAGCCAACACACGGCCATGCATGGATCCACAAACCAAATTTAATTGAATATAACTAGTGTGGAACTTCCATCATGCATTAATGATTTTCCAAAAAATACCTTCTAACACTCAATCTCCTTTTCACCAAGAAAATTCATTCTTTAAATAACCTTCACATAGGTTCTTACCCACTATCAATCTTGACCTCATCCAACTCGATGGGGTGTAAACTCTCATACCAAATAACTGCACAAACTGAATAACACCCCCCAATGATTCCCATGACATCAAACATACTCTCATGAGCATTAACCACTGACTATACACTATGATATGTCCATATCATCTAGAAATAGGCACCCCAGTTCTTTCTTTTTAATAAGCCCAAGGTATTTTACTCATTCCCTGGTCTATCAAATGATCACCTAACCCTGAGGAATCAATCCCAAAAAACATTTACTCAAGATCTATCTATAACTAATTTTATCATATAAAAGTATGGTCCACAAAATAAATGGTAACAAAAACCAAAATTAATAGGCATGATAATCAAATCATGGTTTCCCTTGGAATCCTATCCTTGATACCAAAAGAACTCCAAGTTCATTTCAACATGAAATCACAAGGAATGTCATTTCATATAACACATATTACACAGCACCACGAATACATAAATACAAAACACAAGGTATCTACACATGCCTCGCATCTCTATGGAACTTATAATTCTTGGTTATACCTTCTCTCAAGTAACCCTCACATATCACATCTATGTTTCAAGGAACCAGCCTCCCCCACCAATCTGACAAACCTTGTATCACATATTTCACTACTCATGGGGAAACATCTATATTTTCACGCCAAATATCTCAAGTAATCTCACATTATGACACAACCACTCTATTTTTTCCCATATCTTTTACATGTATCACATTCCAATGCACACCCCTCCAGGGAACCCATTTTATATGGGAATATTCATACCAAACTACCGGTATTGAGTATCGGGTCACATCCATTTACATATATAAAAATATCATCCTAATATTACTCATATAAAGTAAAACACATTGGTATAGCTAGTTTAATATGAATCCGATTAAGAAGATATATGGGGAAGCATAAAATATGTTTTTATTAACATATTATGTAATCAAGTCTATTTTTTTACTTAACCATGATAAAAGGACTCTAATGTATATACCATCCCATTAAGGTCCACTAAACATCCAATCCATAGAGTTACTAAATATTCATGATAATAGAATATCTCTTAATACAATATAAATGACAAATCATCAGAAGAAACAATGTGTTTTTTCTAAGAAGAGTTCCCCCAATAAGATATATTGGAAAATTCTATGTAAGATATTTTTTACACTTTTAAAAATGAACCCACTTTTTTCAATGATATCAATAACACACAAGAAAATGAATTTAACATGAATACCATGTTCCCAAAATGATCCATCCACACTAGTCTCCTTATAATAGTCAAATATCTAAACTCATAAATTAAAATCTCAATACAAATAAAATATTTGAATAAATATCTCAATTGTACCATCAAAAACCAATAACTGCAATCACATGTCCCCAGAAACCAGTACATCCAATTGAAATGGTTTTCATGACACAAAAGAATGAGTCCCATAAAAAAGATCTTAAACACCTTTATTATAAGACAACCATACCTCCCAAATAGTATGTAGAACAAAAATATGCTCTGATACCACATTTTTACATCCCTCAACCATAACCACTCATCAATTTCTACACATGTGATTCTATATGACTTCAGGCATTTCTACTAGTATGAAAGAGTCCAACGAAAGGTATTGTGGGTATAAGGTCTTATTGTGAGTATACTATACCCACATATTAAAGTAAAATAATATAAAAATATCATCCACCATCAATAAAAAATACCTATATTATGGGTAATCTAATAAACAAGAGTCAATGATAATAAAATGTAAATGTTATCATAAAAGAATATATCCCAACATATTTCCCACCAACAAAATCATGTATAAATAAATTCTTATAAGAATAAAATTATAATGAATTTCTACATCCAACCATGATCCACACCTCATGCTAATATCGAAGATCCATCTGAGTTATGTTACATGATCATGAAACACCAGACCTCTTCCCTACCATGACCAGTGAATATGAGCTCTACTTAGGTACTAAAGTTCCAAGATCTCCCAAGAAAACGGTTATTAAAACTCTACAGGCCACCATAAAATGTGTCCTAAAAATTTCTAGAAATGCAGTGGAGGAAATATTGATATTCATTATATAATAAAAATAAACTATAAAAGTATAATAAAATAACCATCATAAATCATTGGTATCTAAAGTGAAGCTCAGGATTGACCATACCAACTTTATAGTGTCACTATTTATATCAGAGAATTACCCAATGGGAATTGTTCCCTAACCAAGAAACTCTTTTGAATATCACCCAAGGGGACCAAGAACAACCTACAGACTATTACCCAAATATCAAACATTCATTTTCCACTTCTTGATGTGTCTGAGATACTCATAAACACCAAGGGGAGAAATCATCCTATATGAAAATAATATAGGTACCTTATAGGTGAATTCATCTAGGATAAAAATAAATCATAACTATCTTGAGGGGGCACTCGTCCTGCACTAGAGTTAGGTAAAACCACCCAGAGGGAAACATATCCTACATCAAACGCATATCAGAACTAAAGATAGGGAAACCCATCCTATTAAAAAATAATACAAATAACATAAACCTATGTGAAACTCAACACACCCTGAAATCATATAACATAAACTCATGGTATTTTACATCAACATGGATTGATACCATGATTCTATAACTTAGGGGTCATATCCCACCACCTATGCCTAAAAAAATTCTCATATCACATAGACATATATATTTATAACTCAAAATACTTGGGGTTTCATCCTCCCCAAATCCTCGTATCACACCATATAGGTTGGACACTAATCCAAGAATTTAATACATATCCTCATTTTTTCCTCTCAACTACACATCCCCTCCTATGTCATAACATCCATAATAATCTCACACTTTCAACCCTTGAATTCTCAGGTGACACCTGAGATCAATGATACATTCTCTCTTGCACTAACCCACTGTTGGGAAAAATTGAAACCGGAGAACCGGCCAAGGTATTATACATTAAACTAGTGTTATGGTTCCCAAAATTATAACCTCTATCTCATTATCATCTCTCAATATCATTCTTAATTAATAATGGGCATAACTCCCTTCAATACTATCAAAATAACAGCATGGATTAATTGGTATTATATGAAATGGAAAACCATCATCACACCAGAGGGATGGAATAATGCTCATCTTCCATCCCAAGTCATCATGGGTCTATCCTCACACACCCAACCCTATCTATATACTAACCTAGGTATGCCTAATAGGGTACCCACATAGAAATTGAGAAGGATCACTCGCCCAAATCTCTAGTCAATTGGTTCATTTAACCAATCCCAAGGTCAACCATTTAGTAATCCATCACTCACCCCTTTTCAAAGAGAACTAAATTAACCTATTTCTGGCCTGATAAATTCATTATAACCTTTTTGGCACTCCTATAGATTCCATGTATCTCATCAGATGTATTTTTAATCAAACCCCGATCCACTAAATGCAAAGGAACCAAATTAATTTTCAAGGGTCTAGTGTTTCCCTTAAAACTTTTATTTTTCACATAAGAATTTTAATTTTATTAAAAAATTTGTTTACAAAAAATATTGATCAATTATATTTGGGTGAAAACATATAAATTTCATATTATAACACGAATAAACCCAATAGGTTTTCTTAGGGACCATTTAACTCATACAAAACATATCCACCACCACCTAAGCAGTTCTAGGATCTATAAAAGATCATATCAACTCCCAATCACCAATATTAGGTTAAAATATCAAAATTGATTTATTATAATAATTGATGATTAATTTTGCAATTTAATTTAAATAGGATTAACTGTCTAAAACACATAACCATCTCACCGCACTGAAACTATATGAAACATCCCCAAAAGGTCCATAGTGTACCCCTAACACCTATATGGTAAAAATTACTATAATTAAACATATATTAAATGGAATTTTTTCTAATTTAATTAATAATATTAAATGAATAAAAAGATAAATTAAACATTAAATAAAAAAATAGTGTGTGCTCATCATCACAGGACATTCTCTATATAAGCCCTGAAAATTCCAAATCATAATGCGATAATTATATTTTGATCTAGTGAAATAATTATGGAAAACCTATAAGTAACCACACAAAATCGGTGAGGGTAGGGGGATCCTCAAGTTCAATGTGTGAGAGGGAAGGAGAAGTGGGAGATGGAATTAAAAATTAAGTGGGAAAAATTTTAAATTCTCCATTGTGAATAAAACTAGGAATTTTCACATTTTAGTTGCATGGTTTTCTAAACCACACACCAATAGTGTGGTTCAAAATTTATCCAGCCACATCCCATTGCGTGGTTTAGTGGCACAATTTAACAAATCATACACCATCCATAAAGGTACCTATTAAAAATCATAATAATTCACATGGGTTTCCTTATAGATTTCATTAAAACTATGTACAAGTCACAAACCACATCCATCATAAAAAAAAATCTCACATCATAGTTTACCCTGGTCAGCCACATAGTTTTTCAAAATTGTCTAGGGACCATGCACATGGGTAATACCCTTTCAAATATTAAAAATTAAAAATAAACTCTCCATTAAATCACCTAACCACCTGATACACCTCTCAAACCTCAATCCATATTTAAAAAAAATTCTTAGAGAGGCTACAACTATATAAATTCTAAATGAAATCACTATTATAATAACATCCTTTGCTCAGGAACTATAAACTCAAATTTTCTCTAAATTTCTCAACTCAAAATGATGTGAGTCATAAAAATTTATCACTATACATAAGTCAATTCACAAGTTAGAAATTAATTTCAAAATAATCCAAACACATAATATGTATACATTATAATAATTCATTACTATTAAATTCGTAGCTAAAATAATAAATCATGGTATTGGTTAGATGAAACGAAATCTAATACATGTAACTCTTTATATTCATGGTATGATAATTACTAGAAGTAATATAAACACTTTGAGTAATACCAAAATTTAATATATATATATATATATATTGATACAAGAATATTAAATTGGGAATTAAATAAATGAATTAATAATTCAAATATTTACCATCAGATATAACAACTTTAGACAAACAACAAAGCCACATCCAAGAACCTTAAGTTGGTTTCTATGAATAATGAATTTTATCCCTAGATTTTCTAAAAGTTTAAACCATGAAACATGGTTTCTATATACATGTTTTATAAGGAATATATTTTTTCAAAGTCCATAACTTTAACCATGTATTTTTTTCCTTTTCCTCATTACGGGTTTTCTCATTGAAATCCAATTTCTATGAAATATTGTTTTTTTTGTTGAAACCTGACATAAAAAATAGGATTTTATAACTATTTGATTTATTAAAAGAATAACCATAGTGATTTTTAAAATTCATATTTTTTAGTAAAAAATTATATAAATTATGGCATGGTAAAATAAGGCATGGTCAGGGTACTAGTAAAACTCGAAAACTTTTATTAAATATTCAATTTATATAAAACCAAGTATTCACTAGTACTCACTTTGATTCTCATAAATGGTTTGGTATAATAAATTTATGCAAAAATATAGTTTAAGTAAACAAAAAACCAATTCAAAAGTATAATTTATAAAATAACATAAAAAACATTAAGAATGTTTTCCTAAAGATACATGTTATATCTTTTATTGTAGTTATATTGATAGAGTTCCCTTAAATGAAATAAAAGTACGCATACCTCTAAATGTATCCACCAAATGAAATAGAATAACTTAACACTTTGGTTGGACCACTTATCCTTTTTATAGTGTGATAGAAACATATAAAATCTAAATATAGAGAAGAGAATGATAAAGGAACTCATCATGTTAGAGAGTGGTCTTTAATTCCCATGAAATTCAGTTTTCAGAACACAATTAAAGAGAACACTTTTTTTGAATTATTGATCCTCTAGAAGTTAAACAATTTTATATCTTATAAAAGTAAGTTACTCTTTCAATCCATTAATAAAAATGTTTACAATGGAAACACCATTTATTATGTGGATTTTTAACATTGTTTAACATTGAAAAATTCATTCCCACAACATTACATGATGTGTATCTTCAACAAAATATGATAGTTTACATTGGTGAAATTATTGAATGATATATAATATCTCTAAAGTACATGAACCATTTGTTTAGTTTATGTACTTATTTTCTGGAACATAATTTAATATTTTATGTAATGTTGGTTAAGAAATGGATTAGATGAGTTTTTTAATGGTTGGGCAGAAGGAGTGAGAGGTACCCTAGGGTTGTGGTAACCAAGTACCCAATAGACAAACAATGTTACCTAATGGTTTCCCAATTGCAATGGGACTACTCATAGTAGAACCGAGTACCCAGTGGATTAGTAATGGGTACTGGTGTCCCTCGGGGAGTTTTTTTCACGTTTTAGTTAATTTCATATTTTAATAAATTAAATTTAACCCTAAAACTAAGATTATTCGAATTTTCCATTATTTCAGCATCATCTAACCTCTATGAGAGGCCTCTTTTCCCCCTCCACTTCTCTATAAAATCCAATGTTCATCTTTGATCTACATACTAATATTTTTTTATAAGAACTTTTATTTGATTATACCACATCCTAGGGGGCCTAATCACTTTACACTTGGTGTTTTTCTACTATAGAAGAAGAAAATACCATATCTCCAAATTTAGGCCACATCTAATATTTTTAATCCATATGATTCCATTCGATCTAGGCTCTATGGGTTTATACCCAAGTAAATTCTACGGTATTACATCCCAATTATTATCATCTTAAATCAAAGTGATTTAAATCCTTCACCCCCTTTTAACAAAGGTGGGTCATATTTGTTTGGGAGGTATATTCTATCATCTTTGCCCCTAAGGAACATGTTTCGTCTCTTTTTGTTAGTCATACCACTCTTCCTTGTAATATACCTTAAGGGTTAGGTTAGTATCAATTTATGGTTAAGTGGATTTAAATCATTGAATTATGAAATTCTTATATGTTATATGTATCTTCTATGAAAAAGGATAAAGTTTATTTCCTTGTATTATATTATTGAATTTCAATGATTTTGAAATGAAATTTCATGACTAGTGAGTATATTAGATGTGGTATTTATCTAACATTTATTTATTAGGAAAGTATATATAAATTGGATCATGGCCATAGGACAGACTTCCCATACTCTTAGACTTTATACCACTTCTCCCAATCCCATGGGGTGGTATCATGCCATCGATTTTTATACTTAATCATTTACCCTAAGGGACAATCCTATACCCTGCATTTTTGTACATATATACCTAATTAGGATAGTAAACAATATTTAATAACCACTAGCATGGCATCAATATTGGGTTATACTCAAATAAGGCAATTCAAGGGAAGGACCCTCCCAATGTACAGACATATCTCATTTGTTAGTGATATGATACTTTGAAGTATGTGTGGCATGTTTCTATTTCTTATTTTCCTTTATTTTATCCATACCTTTTTTAATTATCTTGATTTTATAATGGGTAAGTAGGCATGGGGTGGTAACCAACTACTGATTTTCTGTAATCAGTCTATTAATATTCCCATATGGGACATGTGAAGACCTCCTTATATGGGATCTAGGTAAAGGGAAAGAACCAAAGTATGGAGGACACAATCACATGGTTTCTATAATATTGGTGGTAAATTTCCCACTTTTTGGAGGGTTTATGGAAGAGATTTAAATGGGGGTTTTCTGGGTTTTCTTTCATGGGAGATTCTATATCGAATTCGCCAATTTTGTTCCTTTGTCCATTTTTTTCTTGACCACAATGTCCAGAATATATTTTTTTCTACTTTTTCTATTTTTGAGAACATTATGGTTATTTTATAATTATGTTTTATATGTAGTTATGTACATTGAAATACTACATTGATTACTGTTGGTTTGACTCATTAAGATAGAAACCATAATGGATATAAGTTTCCTTAAGGATTATGTACAATAGACCTAAGGGTACTATTCGAATTTCAATATAATATGACCTTTTTCAATTTATTTTCCTTAGGGAAAAATCAAATCCCACTAACACTTTATTTAACACTTGAATTTTACACCACCCTTTGGAAATTGGGAGGTGAGCCTAAGATGTTGTGTCATCCTGGCCAAGTTTCTTTTGGAAAATTTGGTCATGGTCCTTAGAAGATGGTAATAGTGCCCACTTAAAGGGGTCTACAATATATTACATTACTCTTTTGAAGAACAATAATTATCAAGAATAAAAAATTATCCCATAAATATGCATAGCTAGTATAACTATGTTCAAATCCTGAATCACTATAGAGATTCTAAGAATTAATTTCTTTTTCATTTCCATGAGAATGTTATAGGCTCTTGAGTTACAAGAATGATATTATGAATTGATAGGTAGGAATGGGTTTGAAATAATGGAATCCTTTTAATTTTCATGTGCTTAATTATATTATAGTTAGAGATAATGTTATGTTTTTTTAACAGAAGTCGTAATCGTAATTAAATAATTTTTTTTATATATTCATTATAAATGAGTAAATAAATATAAACCACTAGTTTATTATTTAAATAAAAAAATTTGTTAATTATTTTGATAACTAATATATTATTTTAAATTTCTTTTTCATTTACATATTTAATTAAATGAATGTTTCATATGAATTTATGTTGTCATCAAAAGTGTTTATGATTATATTGAAAGTTTAACAAAAATTGTTTTCAATATATAAGTTCTCATATAAATAAATACTAAAATTTAAATAAGTAAATGTTTTCTAATTCAAAATTATTATTGTAGTTTTAAAAAATTAGGTTTGTTAATAAAAATAAAGAAAATTGATGGCATTCCCTACTTTATTTTACAGTTTTCTCCTAGAAGACCACCACCTACCTATAATGAATAAGAAGATGAGCATACTCCTCCAACTTGACCAGTAGTTAGTCCTCAATGTATTTTAGGTGATTTATAAAATAAATTATGTTTATTTTTAAGCCTTTTCACAAGGGTAAAAAATTATTCTAATGTCACAAAATAATTTTTGTGTTATTATCATCTAATATTCCAAGGTGAGTCCTCTCTGAAAGATGTTTAGTAGTGGATCATTCACATCCACTATACTTTTAAGAGCATAGTTTCCATGGAGAAATTGTATGTTAGGATAAAAACATTTATATTTTAATGGGTAGTAATTTTTGGGTGTGTTTTTATGTTGTATTTGAAGAAAGATAAATTCCTCTCCTACAATAACTTCTTAGAGTTTTTATTTGATAAATTTTACCTTGGGACTTTATACCCAGTGAAGGTGAATAGGTCAATGAATTTTTAGTAAAAATCAATTTCTATGGTGAAGTATACTACATTGTATATAGTACTCATTTTCTTTTCTATATATATTAGTGAAGATGAGGAGTCTAAGTTGAGACACTTTATGATGGCCTTAAAAAATCATTATAGATCCCAGAAATATTTTTTATCCTATCCATTGTCTATTAAAGTGGTTGGGAAGAACATCCTTATCATGACAGGAAGTAACGAAAGAAAAAAAATGGGAGTATCACTACCATGTTAGGTTTTAAGGTAAATTACCTCCAATGGATAGCAGAAGTGGTAAAATATGTGATAAATGGTGAATATCACCGATGGAATTAAGGAATTAAACTACCTTCACCCCTAGTTCGGAGAGATATATAGTGTAGCTCCAATAGTGTGATAACACAAGGTATATTAAGATAAAATGTACCTCTGAAGTGAATTAGTGTTTCTATTATATGAAGTATGACCACATGTAATTATTTTTCCACCATAGTATATTTTAATGTTTTAAATAATTTCCACATACATCAAAGAAATTCTAGGCCTAGTCAAATGCTCCGTGTATTATTTGTAGTTATATACTATTAGGGAGATCTAGTCGAGGAGGCCACTAGGGTATTCTGTGACAATTAGAAGATGTGAAGTCTTCTATACAAGGATTTTTAGACCGATAATATGGTTTAGGAAGAGTGTACTTTATATAATTTTCCAACATGAAAAATGAAATGGGTACATGCACCATTAAAGGTTATTTTATTTTATCCTATATATTATATTATATTTTTTTCAATACAAGAGACACACACACATCAATTTCTGAGTAACCAGTTTCCCTTTTTTGTTTGAGAGTAGAGTACCAAACAATCAATAATTTCCCAGATACATCCCTAAGGAAGATAATAGAGATATAAAGGAAACGTTTATCATGTAATTTTATGGTGGATTTTTTTAGAATATATGGGTTTGTATGGTTCAAAATATGAAACCATTAGATATTATTATAGGAATGGATTTTTTTCACTAGTTTTGAGTATGCATTAATTATCAAACTAGGAGTTTATAATTATCAATTTAAATAGTTTTCTAGTATACACATTGTAGAGAGTGATAGTTTCAACCCTATAGAGAATGTACAATTTAGAGAATATTTAGGTTGAACACTACTAAAATAGAATTTTTTGTCCTTATAATAGTGGATTATAAATGGAAGAAAGTATTGACTTTGGTGGTGAATCATTACAATATGGTTTTCCTTTAATATTTATCAATCCTACCACTAAATCAAGAAGTACTATTCACAATTTATTTTTTACCCAAGACTAAACCGATGTCAATTTCCATATATCATATGAATCTTATTAAAAGGAGGTAATTAAATATATAACTAGAGGTTCAAGAAGCTAAAGGATTAGATAAGTTAATAAAATCTCCCATGGATGATCAAGTTCATTTTTATAAGGAATATTAGGGAAGTTAATGCCACTATGTGGACTATTGGTTGTAGATCTTGGTAAAAATATAGAACCATTTTCATATTACCATAATGGATGTTCTATTTGATAGTATTGATAGATCAAGGATGTTTTATAAAATTGAACAGAATTCTGGATATCATCGTATTTCGGTTTTCTTAGAAGACATTGGAAATACCACTTTTCAATATTAATATGAACATTTTGAATATTTAGGGGTTAATTTTGGACTCACTAATTCTCAATTAGTATTAATGTATTTAATGGAAAAAAATAATCCCTTTATTGATTTCTTCATTGTGGTATTTATGGATGATATTTTGGTCAATTATAAATCTCAAATTTGCATACACATCATTACCACATTATTTTATAATCTTTGCAAGAATATCAACTATATAGTAAGCTATCTAAATTTTCATTTTGGATCTAATGAGTAAACATACTTTGGAATGTGATCTCATAAAAATATATTTTTTTACTCAAAAGAGGTGAGATCTATTGTGTCTTGGAAATTCCCCTATAATTAATTTTTCATCAGGATATTTCTAATACTTATACTATATTATCATTACATCATCCAGGATAATTATGTTGTTGTTTATCTGATAAATACTTTAATAAATAAAGATATTAAATTATTATATTAAAAATAATTTGAATTATCCTTTTAAAAATTTAATATAATGGTAAGATTGGATCCTTTTTTTATAAAAAATTCAATGGGTGGGGGATTTTTCATTTTATTGGAGGAATCTATAGTTAGGATTAACTATGTTCTTAGCAAAGATAAGGGATTATTGCTATATGGTTTTATATAACACCATTTTCATGATTAAAACTATACTACCAATGATTTTGTGTTTTTTTCATTATTCATGTTGTGATGTTGGGTGGTATATCTTCAATTGTACGACTTTGAAATTTGGTAGGCACCTAGTAATGGAGATATTATGGTAGATCAACATAGTAATAAAGTCAAACATCAAAGGTGTTATAGCTTAAATATAAATTTTTATGTACATATCTTATCTATGACATCCATTTCGATGTGGTGGAATATTGATGGTGGATTCATGAACACCAAATTTTCCTTTTATCCTCTATAATGGAGCATGTGATGGGAACCCAAATTTCATATTTAGATTATGTCATTATTCAAGATAGATTCAATGGTCTTGATATCCTTTATGTTTGGTTACAAGATTCTAATTCTATTATATAATTCCATAAAAACCGCATAGTGCCTATGAGTATAAAATGGGAGGTAATGAAAGAGTATTATTCCTTAAGATTTTTTATTCATACCGAAGTCATGAAAGTGTAATGTGATATAAAATTTCAGTTATTGGGGCTAGACATGAAGAAAGACATTGTTAGATTTTCCAAATAATTTTTTACCTGTAAAAAGTAAATAGAAAACATCATAATCCTATTAGTACTATTTTATCACTCCCTCTACCATTATGGAAGAAGGAGGATATCATGATTAATTTAATAACTATTCCACCAAGTTTATTTAAATGGAAATATATAGTTTGAGTGATAATGAATAATCTATAAAATAAATCTTAATTTTTCTCATTAAATATGTTTACTATAAGGATGAACTCATGATACTTTATAATAAATATATCTTGAATTTATTGTCCCAAACATAGAAACCTAGATCCAGTACATTATTTTATTAAATTATAAGGATTACAAGTAATCAAATCCCGATGGGCTGATCATTTTAGCAATTTTGGAAAAAAATATTACATACTTGATACCCATATTATATTGATACATAAAAAATAAAAACAAGATACATTATAAAATGAAATAAACATCATCCTTGAAAGCCTATTTAAATATTATTCTTCACAACATGGGGGAATAAATCATATAAGAGTGATCCACAATTCTCCGTAAGGGTATGAAAGAACAATCAATAAAGAATTATTTTTTTTAATAAACAAGGAAAGGTAAATAACTTATAACTTGTGTCATTAAAAGAATTGGATAAGGGATAATCATTATGGAATTATAAGAAACTTAAAACATATTTAATTTAATCAATAAATTGAGAATTAAATTCATCTATAGATATGTTGATGAAAAATCTCCCTGATAAGTAGTAACTCAGAATGAATGTGGGAAATTTTTAATTATTAGACGCAATGTTCACTAGGTACATGAAAATTTTACCATGAAGACCATGGTTAATCATGGGATGGTTTACATATAGGGTAGAAACCCATATAATTTGTCCACTTTATTCATCTTATTAGACTACTGATGCATCAAAGGGTTATCTATAATTGGTCCCCACCTGTGTCATACCTGTCTAAAGAATTCCTCCTATATCATGTAACTGATCTAATTAATGAACAACATGCCTTATAAAATATTTTTATTGAATAAGAGATAAGTATTTATCAATAATTACTAATTTAGGACAAGTAAAAATATTTTTTGTTTATTTTGATGAATTTACATACCATTGTAATGTCATTAAAAAATTCTTGTGTAAAATAATGTTTAAATATTACAAAGTGTCACACGCCACTTTGAAAAATTTGAATCATAATACCCATGAAGTAATAACATTAAATGGAGTTTATAATGTCTTGAGAATAAAAATATTCATGATATAAAATTTAAAAAGTAAGTATATACACCATTTAAAATTGGATTGGTCAATAATAACAAATAAGTCTCAATGGAATGTAAATTGAGACAAAATCCCTTACATTGAGTTTGACCTGTAACGTGTGTCTTTATATTTCAAAATAATAAACATATGTTAATTACTTACATTATTAAGAATCTTTTTCATGTTTATAATTATTTTATTTTACTTTTTATAATTTTTTAAACAACTACTTATACAATTAGGTTTATATCAGGTGTTTTGAAAAAAATCAGTTTATGTGTAAAAATGACTTTGGTAGGTCAACTATGATCAAATGGGTCATTATATAAAAATATCCATAAGGATAATAATAAAATAATAATAATAAATATACATCAATTATAATTTTAAAACCAATCATGAAATATGGTTTAAAAAATGTACCAATGTTACAATCAAGGAGATGGTTGGTCATGCTTACTTATGAGTAACATTCCCATTTTATAGTGAACATTATGAAAAGAAATTATGTAACATTATATCTTACCATAATTATTATTATATAATATAAATCATGTTATTTAATCAAATATACTTATAAATACAATTATTTTCATGTAAAAATAATCACATCATGTTGAGGATGTATTAGTCTACTCATCCAAGACTGATGTTATTACCTTTTAGTGTGTGGAAGGTGTAATAATGAAAATGATACATTATATTTACAGAAAGTAAATTACATCATGAATATAATATATATTTAATTTATGTCACATATTTGTAATTAAAACCATCCTTTATAAATTTCATGTACAGTGTGAATGAACCACATCGCTTTGAGGAGGCAGTAGTCCAGACTTCAATAAACAATGTTATCATATTTACAAAAAATGTAAAGCATCAAGGATTGTGTCATATAAAAATTATATAATCACAAATACATTATAAAATATCATATATATCATATATAAAAAGTTTTTACATTATAATTCCCTACCAAGAAGGGTGTTAAAATAGAAATCAACAAACATCGTTTCATGAGGTAGTAGTTTTTCATACAAGAATATTAAATTTGATACCCAATAGATGGAAAGTTTGTGTAACTATAGGTAAAAACCATGAGGTAAAAAATATAATTATATTTATCATATTTGGGTTATTATATAAACCTAAAATAATAATATTTTTGGTAATGGAGAATTGATATAAAATAAAATACCTTGATGAAAAAAGTTACCTCTTCTTTGCGTAACTTCTTTTGGTTTGCACCAAAGGGATTCCTTGGACAGATTTCCACAAAAAGGAAGGAATATAATATTATGGGAGATATTTTGGGAGATTAATAGAGTATATTTTTTTGTGGTAATTTTTTTTTGATTGGTGTGAATAAGTGGGAGTGGTGAGTGCCTTTTTATAGTGGAGGAGGCGTGACCTTCTTGTAATTTTTTGAAAAAGGAAGTGGATCCAATAAAAGACAAAATTCAAAAAAAATCTGTTTAGGTTTTTAATATGAACATTATATCTATTTTGGACAAGATTTTAGGACATTTGGGCCTTAATTATAAGGTTTAATCCCTTATTAGGCTAAATTTCTTATTAATCGCTCCAATTAATTTTAATTAATTTCTATTATATTTTAAATCAAAAATGTAGTTGAACTTAATATAAATTATAAATTATTATAATTCCAAATATTCAATCCATTTTCCAATTTCAAATCATATAATTGGTAGAAATTAATTTAAAATTAATCTCGCAGAGGGGACAATAATGTGGTCTTTTAAAGTAAAAAAAACATTCAAAAGTCTACTTTGTTTTATACCAAATTTTAATGTGAAATTAATTAAAATGACTTAAATTGGATAAATATTTATATTATTTAAATAATTAATAATTAAAACTATTAAAACATAAATTTATCCTTATAAATAAATTATATGAAAAAATCATTTTGAATTAAAATTTAGTATTTTTTAATATTCATCAAAAAATGAAAATTCAAAGAAAAATACCAAACAAATTATCATAACAAAACTATTATGTTTCAATTTAAAATATTAAATTTATTATTTAATATAAAATTTATAAAATTCCCAAAATTCATATTTAAAATAGGTGCACCATTAAAAGGTGGTAAAACCGCCTTTATAAAAATATAGGTTTTAATGTATAGAATTGGGTTCGTACCTATCTTATTCCTATTAAACCTAATAGATGAATGCAAAAATTTAGTATTTATATAAAATATATATATATATATATATATGAAATTAATATCACTCCCAAATTATAATTAATTTAATTTATTAAGATAAAATGGCTTTGTGAACATAAAAATAATTTTTATATAAAATAATCACTTTATATTTAATTGGTTATTATATTCATTTATAATTAATTTTTAACCAATTAATTCAACCATATATTTTAATAATTTAGTTAATCCTATTCATAACCATCAATTTAACAGTTATTTTTTATCTTAATATATTAAATAATAATTTTTTAATAGTATATTATTAGTGGTGTGTGTTACGCAAGCCATCAAGGAAAGTCAGTCTTGTGTGTAATGTAACCTACACTCAGTGTTCTGTGTAGAGAAATATAAAATTTATGTCATGTTTGATATAATATTAACTCTTTATTTCATTTAAATCAATATAGTAAAAAATTAAATTTATTCTAAAAGGAAAATATTGTATAGTCTTGGGCTTTTAAATTCTCCCAACCTTATTTAAATTTCATCATATCAATTCAAAATTGATCTTGGTAATTGATTAAGTGATATTTGAAAATAAACTCTTGTTGAAAAAGTGACATCATAAATAGGGATAATAACCCATCTTCTTAATAAGAGGGGAAAAAATTAAAAGGTCGCCAAAAAACTAGGATTTCAAATATGAGAACCTTTGTGAGAACATGTATATGAAAAAGAAATATAACTATAATATTTTTATAGAGAGTGATATAAATCATGTTCATGAGAAATTATTGTAACACAAAATCATGA
Source organism: Viscum album (assembly GCA_963277665.1). Classification (NCBI taxonomy): domain Eukaryota; kingdom Viridiplantae; phylum Streptophyta; class Magnoliopsida; order Santalales; family Viscaceae; genus Viscum; species Viscum album. The sequence goes on from OY728138.1 coordinate 1,072,457,813, forward strand.
CATATAGTTGTGAATAAAGGTCATTGATATCATAAAAAAATGATGATAATAGGAAAAAATCATATCAATGCCCTTTTCCTTGAGTTGAGAAATTATTTCACACTTGAAGAATATAAGTAAATATATGTTTTTATAAACATAATATTTTCCATTGATTATGACTTGAACTATTTCAAATTAATCTCTTAGAAATATTTGCTTTATATAGTGATTTAATACATTAATCTCTAAAACCACAATAAATGATCCACTTAAACCATCTCAAAACTGGTCAACTTTTGCAAATGGTTATTATACAACACATTTAAAAACATGGTCACTGAATTTCCAAAAATGAACTTATTATTAATTAAAAATAATAAGTATCTCTATAATAATTAAATACCAAACATGAAAACTTTCTCATCATGTATTCTCTTAAAAAAGTTAATAACTTGAATCATTATGATACCTTGTTATAAACATGTATTCTTACTTATTACATAAGTAATATACATGTTATTGGATATGTTTCTTAAATAAAAATGTGTTGTAAACTCAATCAATGATGGAATAAACCACTTTTTCAACAAAACATTAATAAGTTCCAAGGTAGTCATTACTATACAATTTACTTTATCAAAATCAATCATCTCTTTATTATAACATCATTATCTCAATATCAGGAACATATTAAGGGTTTTCTTTCCCATAAACTTTCATTTTCCAAAATTTTTAACATTTTACTGAATAAAATTAATTGGTACCATTCAACATATTATCTCAAATATTTAATGAAAAATTAGTTTAGTATAATCGTTATATATTTCATAATATATTAAATGAAATAATCTTTAAACATATTTCTGATATCTAAATAAAAAACAAAAGTAACCATTCCACTTCGACCATATCAATATCATATTATTTGACTTCTCCCATTAGCCTCTTGTATGGTATATCCCCAAAACACTAGTGGAATTCATTATTTTATTTCCCCATATCCTAACTATTGTAACATTTAATATAATCTTTTTCCTTCTCCCATTTTAATTAATTTCCTTGGGGACCCTTTTCTCCAAGCTTATAACAAACTCCCAACCCCTTCAAGTATTTACCCAAGTAATTATTTCCACAATTATAACATATATTAAAATACATCTTTCCTTTATTATCTTTATCTATTATTTTCCCTTCCATTCTCTTCTTCTCTTTCATACCTTTGAATCCATATGTCTTTTAGAATTATCTCTCTATCTTGATAGCACATAAAATAAATTCATTGTATGAAAAAACATTTGAGACACCAGTTCCCTTCAGAGACATGACTTAATCCCTTAAAAAAAGTGTTTTATATTATACACCATGATACATATTAAATCAATAGCATACCATTCTAACCTTGTGAATGTAGCATTATACTATGCAACACTTTCTTCCCTCTTTTTCCATAAAATAATCAACATTCAATTCATATCTATTTTTTGATCATGAAGGAATTACTTATCAAAGAATGTATCCACAAATGTTATCCAATCTATGAGTTCTATTTCTACTTCCTCTATAGTATTCTGGATCAATAAAAACCATTGATCTGTTTCACCATTGAGGCAATACACTACAATAGTAACATTTTCCTTTTCACTATATTCAAATTCGACAAATATCTTCTCCAAAGACTTAATCCATTTCGCATACTCTATTAAATTAGTAGTCCAACTATATTATGGGGTCCTATATCACATTATTTAACCCAAAAAAAGTATTCTCATTATGGAATAGGATGCTCCATTTGAGAAAGGTTATTTTTCAAAACTTTATTAAATCACCCTAATATAGCCATAATTTTCTCCATTCTAATACCAGCAATATTAGCTTCTTTTGTAAAGAAATATATACATTTTCCATGAGTAGTGATACCATTCTTCCTTCTAGGATCCATTTCTAAAAAATTTCACATACAAGCTTATTTCATAAAATTATAAACTTTTATAATTATATATATGGAATAACTGTTAACATGAAATGAAAATATTATGTGTAGCTAATATCAAAATCATAAACATGGTTTCTTCGTGGAATACCTACTTATAAATACCTTATGTAATGAGAATGAGAATTATCTTAACTGTATACCCTGGTAGAGTCAAATCTGGTGCACAATAAGGCCCTTTATCATGTACCATGCTATGATCATTTCAGGCCCAAAACACTTTGTCAAAGTTGTTACCCCTAGGAACATCAGTTCTAGAACCACATCAACTTGTAATATCCATACAAGGATGTGTTTCTAGGAATACCCATATAATCTCAACCTTAAGAAAATTCTCAGATGGTCTTATATATATATCCTCAAAGTCTAGTATAGGGTAATTTTCCCTAATCTATGTTTTCAAAAACAATTTTACAAGGTTTTTGATAAACTTCATCTAATACCAAATATAACACTCTAACCTCAAAATCCTTGATCTATTAAATTAATTTTTAACATTATCATGATTAAAAGGATTCCAATCCAGATGGACTAATCAGTTCAATAGTTTTGGAAGAGAATATTACATAAATGATACCCATATTATATTGGGATATTGAAATTAAAGCATGATACATAATAAAATGAAATAAACTACCTATTCAAATATATCCTCTTCATTGAATAATTAAAGGAATAACAATAAGTGTGATCTCAAATGATCATTATGGTTATGTAATGTAGAATCAATAATGAATCGATGATATTAAATAAAAATTGTAAGGTAAATAACTAATGAAACATTATATTCACATAAATGGATTAGAGATGATCAATATTTCAAGGTAAGAAACTGAAAATACATCCCATTTAATAAATTTTCTTAAAATAAAATGAATCCATATATATTTCAAAGTATAATCTCGTGGATAAATAGTGACAGAGTCTAAATGAGGAGATTTATTCATTTTTGGACACCATGATTCCTAGGGATATTGTTGCTTTACCACCAAGACCTTTCATAAGAAAATTTAGAATATTGGGTAGAATCTCATATAATTTCGCAAACAGATTCCTCTCATGAGACTACAAATTCATCTAGAGACTATCTATAACTGGTCTGCACATGTGTCGTATTTGTCCAAATAATTCCTTAAATATCTATTAATCTATTTAATTCCTGAAAAATGTCTCTTTTCAAATATTTTTATTGAATAAGAGATGCATTTTTATCAGTAATTACATAATGTATGATATGTAACAAAATTGGTAGTTAACATTGATGAAATTAAATTCCATTGAAAGTTTATTAAAACTTTCTTGAGGAAAACAATCATTAAACATTCCAAAGTTTCACATTCCACTTTGAAGAATTTGAATCATAATCCCCAAATATAAATAACATTAAATTAAATTTATAATACAATTAGAATAATAATATTCATGATATTACATGTCAATGGTAGTTTATACACCATATAAAAGTGGATTTGTGCATAATAACAAATAAGTATCAATAGAATGTAAATTGAGATAAAATTTCTTACCTTGAGTATGAATTATCCCATGCGTATTTAATAAATTTATGGTAACTATTTACATTATTCATAACCTTTTTCATGTTTACCATACTTTTTTTTCACTTATTACAATTTTTTAAACAACTAAATCAATAATTAAGTTTATGTCATGTGTTTTGACCATATTCGGTTTATGTGTCAAAAAAGAATTTGGTTTGTCAACTGTGGTCAGAGGGGTCTTATATAAGCATATAAAAAATAGTAATAAATATAGAATTTTAATATTTATATATAAATTATAATTTTAAACCAATCATCCATAATGGTTATGAAAAATGAACCAATGTTAAAATCATGAAGATAGTAGGTCGTACAGGCAAATGATTAACATTCCCATTTTTGAGTGATCATTATGGAAATATGGTAAGTAACATTATATATTTTCATAATGATAATTATATCATAAATACTATTTTATTCATCATATATACTTATATATATAATTCTTGTGATGAAAAAAGAATCTCCTCGTGTCGAGGAGACGGTAGTCCACACATCCACAACCGACGTTATCTGTTTAGTGTGTGAAAAGGGTAATAAATAAAAAGATAAATTATTTTAAAAAAAGTTAGTTATTTCATGAATATCATATATATTAAATTTATTTAATGTATTATAAATTAAAACAATCCATTATATGATCCGTGTAAAGTGTGAATGAATGACATCGCTTTGAGAAGGCGACAGTCCACACTTCCACAAACGATTTTATGATTATTAAAAAAATGGAAAAAATAAAGGAATGTGTTATGTAAAAATTATTGAATCATAAATAAATTATAACTATGATATATATATTATAAAAAAAATTCAATCATAATCCCAACCACTAAATATGGTAAAGGAAAAAATGAACAATCAAGGTTTCACGAGGCTGTAGTTCTCCGTACAACAACAGTAAGTTCATTACCCATAAATTAGGGTCTAAAACATGTTATAAAATCATATATTTATATTTAGGATACTTATTTTATTTTATAATACTAAAATAATAATAATTGTGGGGGTGGATAATGAAAATAAAGCATACGAGCTTGAGGAAGGATGTTGCCTCTTCTTTGGGTAACTTTATTTGGGTGCCACCAAAGGGCTTCATTGGATGTTATTATTTTAAAAGTGAGGCTCATATAATTAGTGTATTGATTATGTGAGATTATTAATGTTTAGTTTGGTAAATATAAAGGACTTTAGTGGTGTGAATAAGTGTGAGGGTTGAGTGTCTTTTTATAGTGGAGAAGGGGTGGCATTCTTGTAAATTTTTGAAAAGGGAATTCCAACAACATTTTTCCCATGTAAAGTGGCTCCAATAACAAAAAAAATAACAAAATGGATTTTATGTTCTAAATAGAAACATAAAATGGATTTTGGAAAAGGTTTTAGGTCATTTGGGCCTTAATATTAAGGTTTAGTTCCTTGTTACGCTAAATTTTCCCTAAATCGATGTAATTAATTTTAATTACTTTCAATAATATTATTGATCAAAACTAAGTTGAAATTATTATAAATTATAAAATATCCTGATAAAAAATATTCAATCCATTTTTACTATTTCAAATCATATAATTGGAATAATTTAATTTAAAATTAATCCCATAAAGGGGATGACCATCTGAGTTTTAAAAGTAAAAACCTTCAAAAGATTGCTATGTTTTTGTATCCAATTTCTTGTGAAATTGAAAAAAATAAACTAAATTGTATAAATAGATATAAAACTGATCAAATTAATATTTAAAACCAATAAAAAATGTTATTTAATCTTATATATAAATTATATGAAAATTGAGTTTTGAATAAAAAATCTGTATTTTTAACAATTCATCAAAAAATAAAACATCACACAAAAATAAAAATAAAAATCACCCTAACATAATTTTAATGTTTATATATCCCATATTCTATTTATGTTTACATAAAAAATTTATAAAAGTTCTAGAATTCCTAATTTAAATAGGATCCTCATTAAATGGTGGGAAAACTACATTTAAATAATATAGGTTTTTATGTGTAAAATGGATTTTTTTAATCTTATTCTTATAAACCCTATTAGATGAATGAAAAAAATATTTTGTTGAATATATAATATATATATTAAATTAATAAAACTCACTAGTTGTAATTAATTATATTTATTATGAAAATTTGACTTTGAGAGAATAAAGATAGTTTTTTTTAAAAAGCATTCTCTTTATATTCATTTGGTTCTTATAGTCATTTCTAATTAATTTGTAATCATTGAATTCAAACATAATATTTTAACTAGTTAATTAATAAAATTAATAACCATCGATTTAATATCTAGGTTGTTTCTTATTACATTAAATAATGAATTTTTAATATTATATTACTGGTCTTGTGTGTTATGAAATCCATTGAGGAAAGTTAGCCCTGTGTGTAATGAAACCTAACCTCGGTATTCCATATAGATCAAGATAAAAATTTTGTTGCATGTAATATAATATTGACTTGGAATTTGTTATAAATAAACCTATGAATACAAATTAAATTTATTCTAACAGGAAAATTTTGCAAATTCCTGGGGTGTTATATTGAAATTTCAAAATATACCATCGTGTACCATCTCTAGCAGAGATTTTAGGATCACATTATAGTTTTGTAAAGGGATTAAAATGGAATTGGGGTATTAAGTGAAATTGACTACCGTATTTAATCCTCGAATTATTAGATTGTTAGTTCTTACTGTATGGATATTAGAGGAAATTATTTGATCTTATGTTCTCAATTTTGGTGTCTCTTGGGAGGATAATCACACTTCAGTGGAGTACTTTATACTAATTGTTATCATTATCTATCTGAATGGATTAAAAATACATATTATTGTGTACTCTATATCACTGAACCCTATGTTCGATAAATATTGAAGAATCCATTTTAATTGGTCCTATTCTAGTTTAGGAGATTAAAGGGTAGGTAAAATTGATTTTAAAGTATATTGAGACTCTTAAAACATATTAAAAGTAACATGATAACCATCAATGATAACCCTTATGATTCAAAGATATTGATCCTCTGTTTATTAATGTATCACCAATATTATTTCACCAATGGATGGGAAATCTATGAAAACTAAACCTGGGATATTTCAGAACGATTATTGTCTATAATAGAGTTAGGGTGGATTCTTAATCGTTATCCTTATCACCAAAATTCATCACCATTCATTATATATTTCATGTTTCTCAATTGATAAAATATGTTCCCAACTTACCACACATGATCTAATTCAATTATATTGAGTTGTAATATGGTGTTCTCTGTGTATAGAAACCATTAAATATCTTCAATTATAACTAGAACATTATATGAAGCAAAGTGATTCCTCTAGTTTTAGGTTTGTGGTACCAAAGAAATATCCAAGATAAAATGGGTTTGAGAATATAACAAGAAAATCCTATGTCTAAGATTATTCTATTAAGAATCTGAATAAATATTTTTAGGGATAAGAAGCATGATGGTGGGGTGGGTTGTAAAGGCCTTAACCCTTTGTGTCATTTTATCTATTTAGTTACATAATTTAAATTTTATTTTTGATATAATAGGGTTGAGAAATTTATTAGGTTGTTCAATGGGATAAGGAAGTGAACAGAGGTAGGTAACCAGGTATTACAGTGATATGGTATCTTATAGAATATAACCCAGCTAGTGATGGCATCTCACTATATATAAGACCACCCTCAACACCACTATATACCGAGTGGCTTAGTATGAGGTATTCAGTGGCCCTTTAAGAAGTTTTATTAGTATTATTAGAATATACAACTTTTTAATCCATAAATATAACTTTAAAACTAACATGAAACTATATTTTCCTTCAATTATAAATTTTATAACCAACATGGTATCTCACTCCCCCCATTAACTTCTCTAATAAAATCCACCCTTCAACCAGGATGGAGCTACCTCTATTTAATCATGAAGACACGTCTTTGATGAGGTAAATTATTAGCTAGTTCTAATCCTGTTGAACTTGGTGTTTTTATATTATAGTACCTGAAAATCCATTATATAAAAATTTATGTCATGTATAATATTCCTAATGTTTAATATTTATTTAGGGATATTTTTTTGTGTTTTTATCCTAGGAAAATAAAATATAACACCAATGTTTTACTTCCCAGTTATGATTTTTTGAAAAATATAGTGATCAAAATCCTTCTTCCCATTTTATCTTAAGTGGGTAACATTGGTTCTGGTTGAATATTCAATATTTTTAGACCTCAAGGAACCTTCTATATCCCATTATGGTAGGAATTCCTATAATGAAAATGAATTTCTCAATGAATCCATTAAATTTATTTTTTTTAAGAATTATTCTAGCCTATTGAGTTATTTTGGGATTTTTTAGTTATTCCAATGTCATTTTTGTAGGTTCCGGGCGCAGCGGAAGCGCGTTGGTGGGTTTTCCCAACTTAATTTTTTGTTAAAAAATGTTCAATCTGAGATCCGTCACGATATAAAACGCCAAATCTTCGGAATAGAACGAAGAACGAAAAGAAAAGATGAGTCCCGGAACACTTGAGGAGGATCATCATATGTTGATTATAATTAATTTACTAAATGCATAATAATTACCTCGTTGGAATTATTTCTTCGTTGATGTGTCCGTTCATGATTCGGTGATCCGTCGTTGCATCGTAGAATCCAAGTGTAGGATTCCTCTAGCGGTGATCCACACGTGTGTCACGTATCTCCAGACATCGCCGAAGAGATCTCTGGGTGCTAGCGTGGAAGAACCTTCGCATGCGATGTACGCCTTCGACCGCCTTGATCCGGTGGAGGATCTTGATCTCGTAACTTGAGGGCGTTCTTGGTGGAAAGGGAATTCTCTCTTGGCTTGAGAGTATTTCCAAATCTATTGTGCAGAACAATGGCTCACAAAAAATGTTGGGGTTGCGAGGATATTTATAATCAGGTTTGAGGTTAATAGAGTTATGACAATAAATAAACGCATTACGCGTTTTATTTATTTCATTAACTCTTATTGAAAACCCCCATGTCGAATTATTAATTCCTTGACATGCTCCCACGCTGATTATAATAAATATCATTTAATAAAACAATATTAAATCCTCAAAATCCCAATTGTAAAAACTACATGGTGTGTAATAATTAATACATGGCGTGTACTTGTTTTCCATAAAACTACACAGCGTGTATATTTAATATACACGGCGTGTACTTTTATTTTCCATTTTTCTCTACCACATTTATTAGACCTTGAGTAATGACTATTTATTTCTTAAATAAATATAACTGCATTACTCGCTAATAAATATATTATTTTATCCACAGTATATTATCTCGAATAACTAGTGTAAAAATAAATGCGATCATACATCCTTAAATAATTATTAAACCACAGTCGGGAATAATATTTATTTATCATGTTAAATTAATATTTAACTGAGATACATGGACACACTTAGTGTGTGACCCTCTAGGCCTCTTTCTCAGTGGCATTAGGCTGAGCCTGCCTAAAGTCCCAGGTTAGCATCTGGTAACACGCCAAGGCACCGATAGAGAAAGAAGTTAACGCCGCAATGACGTGTCACCTCCTATGAACGCTTACCGTGTAATATAATCCCATTGTCTCGATATCTCCAATCAAGAGGGTTTCATTCTTGTGCCATCAACCCATGTGCTTGATTATTATTTCTTTGACTTCCCGGAATTGAACTTGCCCATACCTTACCATGGCCATGGATTTATTTAGGCTATATCAATTCCATCAAAGGGCCTGAGATATCTACTTCCTTTATGTAACGGAAGGGAAAAATCCTTTCTCGCATTATCTATTAATGCGGTATTACTCGTGACGCGCCCAACGTATCCTACCTCGCTGCGAATAGTGTGTCGTCACAGTTTTTGTCAATACATCTAAGTGCGCGTGTTGTAATACCCATTAATAATAATCTTAAAGTCTAAGGATCAATACACACGTCTATAGATAGGAACATCCAATGACACTATGAAATGTGGATTTCCTACTGGTGGGTCTCGTTCTCATAATATCCTCCTGGATATTACCAAGGGCACACACCATGAAAAGGTGCCTCAAAGTTTTATGAGTCCTCACCACTAATGACCTGTATTATTTGTGTCTCTCAAATAATATCATCCGGCCATAGAACATACATTCAAGAATAGTGTTATGGCACTTTCGGGTTCTCATCATAGCAGAGATCCTCTAAGACCCTTTAATGCAACAGCTGTCCTTAGGACATTATCACATGACATGTCACGCAGAAGAACAATGAAGATGTGATAAGGCTTTTATTTAATGAATAAAGTACAAAGTAGTTGGTTCTAGACCACCAACTCCAACAGACTCCCACTTGGACTAGAGCCAACTGCTAACAACCTTTAACCCGCTAGCTCTCACATGATATTCATGCTTCTGCTGAGATATGCCTTTAGTCATGGGGTCCGCCACGTTCTCTTCCGTGGACACTCTTCTCACTGCAAATTCACCCCTTTGATAGAAATACCTCAATAGGTGATACTTCCGGAGTATGTGCTGTGTCCGTTGATGTGACCTTGGTTCTTTTGCAAGAGCCACTGCTGCAGTATTATCACAATACAATGTAATGGGATCTTTCTACTAGGTACCACATCAAGCTCCTAGACAAAGTTCTGAATCCAAACGGCTTCTTTGGCTACATCAGAAGCCTATATATAATCGGACTCCACTGTAGAATCGGCGACAACTGGCTGCTTTGAACTCTTCCAGCTCACAGCTCCTCCATTGAGACAGAAAACATATCCAGATTGCGACTTCAGATCATTCTGATCTTTTTGAAAACCAGCATCAACATACCCTCTGATGAAAAGCTCCTCGTCTCCTCCATACACTAGGAACATATCCTTAGTTCTTCTCAGATACTTAAGGATAGTCTTAACAGTAGTCCAATGTTGTTCTCCTGGATCTGCTTGATATCTGCCTACCATGCTCAGTGCATAGGCAACATCAAGCCTGGTACATAACATGGCATACATGATGGATCCTATAGCTGAAGCGTATGGGATCTTTCTCATCCTATCTTTCTCCTGTTGTGTTTGGGGACACATTTTCTTATCAAGATGTAAGCCATGTAACACTGGAACCAATCCCCTCTTGGATTTTTCCATACAAAATCTCTTTAGTATCTGGTCAATGTATGTACCCTGACTTAGTCCAAGCAGCCTCTTGGATCTATCACAAATGATCTTGATCCCTAGAATGTAGGCTGCTTCACCTAAGTCCTTCATGGAGAAACACTTGTTCAACCAGTCCTTAACTGACTGTAAGGCTGGTACGTCATTTCCAATAAGCAATATGTCATCAACATATACCACTAGGATGATGACCACATTCCCATTAAACCGCTTATAAACACATGGCTCACATTCGTTCTTAATGAAACCAAATTCCTTTATGGCTTCATCAAATCGAATGTTCCATGACCTGGATGATTGCTTTAATCCATAAATGGATTTCTGCAACTTGAAAACCCGTTTCGCTTCACATAGTGTCACAAACCCTTCTGGTTGTGTCATATAGACATCTTCCTGAAGGTTCCCGTTAAGGAATGTTGTTTTGACATCCATCTTCCAAATCTCGTAGTCATGGTAAGCTGCTATGGAAAGTATGATTCTTATGGATTTAAACATGGCAACTGGCGAGAAGGTTTCATCATAGTCAATTCCTTGACGTTGTCTGAATCCTTTAGCCACTAGCCTTGCTTTATAGGTGCTAACTTGACCTTCCATGTCCAGCTTTCTTTTGAATACCCATTTGCATCCAACAGGCTTTACATCAACTGGCTCATCGACCAGAACCCAAACTTGGTTCTGATACATGGAATCCATCTCAGAATTCATAGCTTCTAGCCATCATGCATCTTCTGAGATTTCTAATGCTTCCTTGTAGGAGAGAGGTTCATCATTGTCCAACAATAATGATTCACCATCCTCGGTGACTAGGAAACCAAATCTCTCGGTTCCCTTACCTCTGTTGAGATCTTACGCGGTACTTGTGTTTCTGGAACCTCTTCCATGGGGACCTATGGAACTTGTTCCTGTACCAACTCCTATGTATCTTGAGCATCAACTTTGTCGATGTCAATCTTGCTCCCACTATCCTTCTTGAGGTTGTGCTCCCTCTGAAGAAAGACGGCTTGTCTGGCGACAGTCACTTTCTTGTCTTGGGGGTTATATAGGTAATATCCTTTTGTTTCCTTGGGATATCCTATAAAGATACACTTCGTGCCCTAGGGTGCTAGTTTGTTGCCTGAGAAGGCCTTAACAAACGCCTCGCATCCCCATACATGTGTGTGCGACAAAGTGGGTTTCCTTCCATTCCATAACTCGGATAGAATTCCATTTTCCGCCTTAGTTGGTACTCGGTTTAATGTGTATGCTGCAGTTTGTAATTCATATCCCCAAAAGGATAATGGAAGATCCGCATGACTCATCATCGACCTCACCATGTCCAACAAGGTGCAGTTCCTCCTTTCACTAACACCATTCCACTGTGGTGTATAAGGAGGAGTGAGCTGAGATAGAATCCCAGACTCCCGTAGAAGATCGATGAACTCTTGGTTCAGATATTCTCCACCTCAATCCGATCGAAGCTTCTTTATCTTCTTACCAAGTTGATTCTCTACTTCATTCTTGAATTCCTTAAATTTCTCTAAGGACTCTGACTTATACCTCATTAAGTAGACACAGCCATATCTACTCAAATCATCAGTGAAAGTAATAAAGTAATAATATCCACCTCTAGCTTCTACTGGAAATGGTCCACACACATCTGTGTGTACTAATCCTAGAAGCTCTGTGGCCCTTTCACCTTGTCCACCAAAATGCGGCTTGGTCATTTTTCCTTGTAAACAAGCGTGACATCTATCAAGTGGTTTTAGCTCAGTAGAGTCTAAATAGCCATCTTGGCAGAGCTTTGTCAAGCTCTTCTCGTTCACATGACCAAGGCGGTGACGCCATAACTGGGTGATGTATGAGTCATGTGAGTTTGTTTTGTTATCGATTGCCAACACTTGGTTTTCGTAATTTAATACATACAAACCATTATTCAAATGTTCCATACCATAACATATGTTGTTCTTATAAAAGAGACAACCCTTATTTCCAAACTTGAAAATAAATCCATTCATATCCAAACAAGATACATAAATTATGTTCTTGGTAACACTAGGCACAAAATAACAGTTTTGTAAAACCAAAATCATGCCAGTTGGCAATGAGAGGTGATAGTCGCCAATAGCCAATGAAGCCAGCCTTGTGCCATTGGCAGCTCGAAGATCCAACTCTCCTCTGGCGATCTTTCTAAATCTACATGGTTCCTGCATTTGAATACAGATGTGAGCCCCACAAGCTGTATCTAATACCCAATGTGTAGAAAGAGAATTATTGCACTCGATAAAAAATGCACCTTTAGCATCCCCACGCTTCTGGGTGTAGTTCCTCTTCCAGTGGGCCTGCTTGCCATATGAAAAACACACTACTTCCCGTTCCTTTCCCTGCCTCTGGATCTTCCCCTTCTTGGAGGGACGGTGCTTGGGGGCTTCAGACCATTTATAAGTCTTTGGCCCCTTTGCCTTGTCCTTCCTTTTCTTTTTCACCATAAGGACCACAGGTTTGTCACACCCCATGTCCTTATCTACCTGGAGAATCAAGGTCAGAAGCTCCAATAGAATCTTCTCATTGCCGCTTATGTTATAGTTGACACTGAAGCTAGAGAAGGACTTGGGAAATGATGATAGGATGAGATCTGTACGCAACTCATCTGGGAATTTAATCCCTAAGATGTCCAAGCGTTCAATGTAGCCAATAAGCTTGACCACATGAGGCCCAGCTGGTGCAGACTCTCCAAGCTTCATGGTAAACAAATCATTGGAGATCTCATACCTCTCCTTTCTCGCCTTCTCTTGGTAGAGATCTTTAAGGAGAGACATCATGCTATGCGCATCCATGTTTTCATGTTGCTTCAAGAGCTCATTAGACATGGCTGATAGCATGAAACATTGGACATCTGTGGCATCATCCATGTGTTTCATGTAGAGAGATAATTCCTCATCACTAGCCTCTTTCCCTGGAGCAACTGGAATAGGCTCTTCCAGCACATATAATTTCCTTTCGTGGCGAAGGACGACGCGTAAACACCTCTGCCACTCTTGGAAATTGGTGCCGGTGAGAAGGTTTTCTTTTTCGAGTATGGTGAGCAATGATATGTTTGAAGTCATTTTATTGTTGTTTCTACAATTTAAGATGAGCAAAGGTTTAGTACTTTGTTATAAAAATTGAGAAAAATAAATAAATTAATACTTATTAGTCTCCCACTATTTTATCGAAATCCAATATCCCTCACCATTGACTTCGGAATATTCTATTGTGTGAATATTCTAGTGGCAAGGATCCATATTTCCCTTTGCATTACCCCAACTAGGGTTGGTCAAGCAACTTTAAGGGTTTTAGGTAGGCATTCCAAATTCCAACTGCATTAACTTGCAGTTCCTTGATCCGCTGAGTGGACTCCCCAATCCTGAAATCCTTTTTGGGTTTCCTCAACCTTTACCTCTTGGTCACACTAAGTCCTGCTGTGGTAGTCAACCCTTGATGCGAACCAAGTCAAGTCAACCCAAAACCTTGAATTAGAATTCCCCGATAATTGAAAGCACCCCAACTAGGGTTGGTCAAGCACTTTGAACTACGGTTTGATTCTAACCAAGATTATGGAAGGCTATGCCGACTTAATATTTATTTTGAGGGATTTTATCCTTATATGTAAATTTCCATTTTATTATCTTTGATTACATGCTTGTTAATATTAAGTGGGATATACTTAAGTGATTAACCATGTCTAAGATAATATTTACGTATAAGACAATTTTATTTTAGTTCCATCTTGCATGCTCGTTTAATTAATTAATTGTGTGATCGTGACAACACACCCATAATAAATAAACCATGAAACTGACAGAAATAAAATAAATGGTATGATCATGATATTTTCTATTGGTTAGTTTATCTAGCGGTTGATAAACTAACCCAAGACATAGGGGAGAAACACCTTGAACCTTTCAGGTTCGTGTTTACAGCTTTCCACCTGTCCACCTTTGTATCTCCTTGGATTGGTTTCATCATGGCTCCTGACTTGAGCCGCCTCCACTAGCTTGGGAGCTCCATCAATAACATATTCATTTATCTCACACGCAGGTGAGGGGAAAAAAGGGGTTTTTACATAAAAGAATCCTTGGGCGCGCAGGCCCTACATATTAATGAGGAGATGGCTCGCAGGCCAACAAATTTAATTTAAATAAATAAATTAAAAGAAACCATTCACATACAAAGGTCTCGGTCTAGCTCATGATCATCCACACATGCAATGATATTTACGCATAAATAAAACTAGCATTCAATTCTTTAATCATTCTTGTTTAAGATAAATCATGCACGAATCAATTAATTATCTTTAATTAATCAATCCTTTTATCTTAAATCCCTTTTCTGAATTTCCTTGAGATTCTCATCCATCGTAATTTTAAACAAATAAATTCATTTAAAATTATCCTTGTACACAACTTGTACCTTAGAGGCAACCCGTCGAATTCCCATTTATTACGCAGATGTTAAATTAAACACATATATATAAAACACCTATCACGTGTTGTGCCTCAGCTTTACGTCTGCACCATGGTACATGTCTCAAGGGTTTGTATAATATAATAATAAATTTTAATAAATCTATGTAATTTGGGTGAGTACACGGCGTGTAGTTCCGACTACACGGCGTGTACTTTTTCTTCACCGTCCATCCAAAGTACACGCCCGGGGATAGGGCGTGTTAATGTACTTCGGAAATTTTCGGAGTACACGGCGTGTACAGTGGGACACACACCGTGTAGTTTCCGCATTACACGGTTTCCAGCCGGGCAGGCTATGTACGGAGTACATGACCCAACCCTAACCCGAAGGGACTACACACCGTGTTCATTGGACCACACGGCATGTATTCCAGAAACCGTGTGCCACCTGTTTCTGGTCAATACACGGTGTCTTAAATTCTTAGAAACAATCCAATACACGGCCTAATTTGGCGGATCAGTCAATTAATTGAACCTAGACTACACGATGTGTACTTCCGAATACATGCCGTGTATTCTGGTGTTATACAGCCAGAAACATTTGGCTCCTCCGGATGAGTTCCTCTATTTTATTTTAATCAAAATTAAAAGAAAAATCTGTTTCTGTGAGGTGAAAGAGGAACAAGAGAGGAGGAACAAATCTCGATATTCAGATTTCCAGAACGATTAAACATGAATTGAAATAACTAAATTATTAAATGCGTAAATCACCAACAAAAAACTAAATAATTATAACCAACGATATGACCCCCCATTGATACCACTTGTAGGTTCCGGGCGCTGCGGAAGCGCGTTGGTGGGTTTTCCCAACTTAATTTTTCGTTAAACAATGTTCAATCTGAGATCCGTCACGATATAAAATGCTGAATCTTCGGAATAGAATGAAGAACGAAAAGAAAAGATGAGTCCCGAAACCCTTGAGGAGGATCATCATATGTTGATTATAATTAATTTAATTAATACATAAGAATTACTTCGTTGGAATTCTTTCTTCGTTGATGTGTCCGGTCACGATTCGGTGATCTGTCATTGCATCGTAGAATCCAAGTGTATGATTCCTCTAGCGGTGATCCACAGGTGTGTCACGTATCTCCGGACATCGCCGAAGAGATCTTCGGGTGCTAGCGCGGAAGAACCTTCGCTTGCGATGTCTGCCTTCGACTGCCTTGATCCGGTGGAGGATCTTGCTCTCGTAACTTGAGGGAGTTCTTGGTGGAAAGGGAATTCTCTCTTGGCTTGAGAGTATTTCCAAATCTGTTGTGCACAACAATGGCTCACAAAAAATATTGGGTTTGCGAGGATATTTATAATCAGGTTTTAGGTTAATAGAGTTATGACAATAAATAAACGTGTTACGCATTTTATTTATTTCATTAACTCTTATTGAAAACCCCCATGTCGAATTATTAATTCCTTGACATGCGCCCACGCTGATTATAATAAATATCATTTAATAAAACAATATTAAATCCTCAAAATCCCAATTGGAAAAACTACACGGCGTGTAATAATTAATACACGACGTGTACTTGTTTTCCATAAAACTACACAGCATGTATATTTAATATACACGGCGTGTACTTTTATTTTCCATTTTTCTCCACCACATTTATTAGACCTTGAGTAATGAATATTTATTTCTTAAATAAATGTAACTACATTACTCGCTAATAAATATATTATTTTATCCACAATATATTCTCACGAATAACTAGTGTCAAAATAAATGCGATTAGACATCCTTAAATAATTATTAAACCACAGTCGGGAATAATATTTATTTAACTTGTTAAATTAATATTTAACTGAGATACATGGATACATTTAGTGTGTGACCCTCTAGGCCTCTTTCTCAGTGGCATTAGGCTGAGCCTGCCTAAAGTCCAAGGTTAGCGTCTAGCAACACGCCAAGGCACCCATAGAGAAAGAAGTTAATGCCGCAATGACGTGTCACCTCCTACGAACGCTTACCGTGTAATATAATCCCTTTGTCTCGATATCTCCAATCAAGCGGGTTGCATGCTAGTGCCATCAACCCATGTGATTGATTATTCTTTCTTTGACTTCCCGGAATTGAACTTTCCCATACCTTACCATGGCCATGGATTTATTTAGGCTATATCAATTCCATCAAAGGGCCTGAGATATCTACTTCCGTTATGGAACAGAAGGGACAAATCCTTTCTTGCATTATCTATTAATGCGGTATTACTCGTGACGCACCCAACGTATCCTACCTCCCTACGAATAGTGTGCCATCACATTTTTCGTCAATACATCTAAGTGCGCGAGTTTTAATACCCGTTAATAATAATCTTAAAGTATAAGGATCAATACACACATCCGTAGATAGGAACATCCAATGACATTATGAAATGTGGATTTCCTACTGGCGGGTCTCGTTCTCATAATATCCTCCTGGATATTACCAACGGTGCACACCATGAGAAGGTGCCTCAAAGTTTTATGAGTCCTCACCCCTAATGACCTGTATTATTTGGGTCCCTCAAATAATATCATCTGGCCATAGAACATACATTCAAGAACAGTGTTATGGCACTTTCGGGTTCTCAACATAGCAGGGATCTGCTACGACCCTTTAATGCAACAGCTGTCCTTAGGACATTATCACATGACATGTCACGCAGAAGAACAATCAAGATGTGATAAGGCTTTTATTTAATGAATAAATTACAAAGTAGTTGGTTCTAGACCACCAACTCCAATAATTTTGTTATCTATTTCATCATGTGAATCCATGGTGGTTATAGATTTAGTTTTACATAGGATCCTTTGTGAAGGTTAATCTTATGAAAGAATAACTAAACTGATATTGTAGGATTTCATTGGGACCATTTTTAGGGGTTGATTGAGGTGGTGCATGGTTCATATGAGGATTTTCAAAGGATTAAGTATTTAATTATGATAACATGAGGATTGAATAAGTGTAATGGAATCACATTAAATTTACTGGAGTTGCCTATGGTTCTTTAGGAGTTGTGATGGGTTTTTATCATGTTATGTTTTTTATATCTTGATTTGATCAAGGGACATTTATAAATGATGTTAAACATTTTACAATGATTTAGACAGCCTGAATTATCATTATAAATATTGTCTAAACCCTCATTCTCTAGTATTTTTTATTCATTCACTCAATCTCCCATACCTTTCTTGTGAAATCGTGTATTTCTAAGTGGCTTGGATGGATATTGACATCAAAAAGTAATCTCAAGGAACTTTTGATGTAATGAATTATTCAACAAAGATAGGAATATTATGAGGTAGGACTCATTGTTTATTATTACTCTATTTATTTAAGATATCCTTAAAAATAAACATTCAGATTATGAATAAATATAGACTTTGTTTACCCTACTTCCAAACCCTATTAATTCTCCTGAATGATTTACTTCCCATTACAAAAAAATCTCATTGTTTAGCTTTCAATGTATGACACAACACTACCAAATATTTCACCCAAAACCCATATTCATTCACGTGGTTTGATTGATTGGAATCTTCTACCGTTAAAATGGTGGACAAATATAATGATTTGTAATAGTGGAGGAATGGTATGGTGATTTCAACCTAGTACTATGGTGGAAATAGTAGTTTGATTGCATTATATAGTCTTGCTGCACTGTGACTATCATGACCCAAACCATAGATACCCACCTGACCAGCAGCTGGATGAGTGTGTCACCCTAATACCATCAATAATAGTCCATTACCATGCATCTAACACCAAGTAGAAATATCCCACATATAGGATGAATTAGAATAAGTACCTGTATGCACACACACATCTTCAATCCCATACAACACTGAAGTTAAAATAACAAAACTAATACTAGAGCATGAATACAACTAAATCCCACCATCAGAAAACTATAATGTACAGAAATAAAAAAGATCTAAATACAAGCCCATAAAAATTGAAAATAAATTCAAAACTACTCCGAATAAGGAGAATTCTATCATTTACAACACCTGTTTGAACCCCACTCTCTCTAGAATAATATATTCTCTCCTAGATCTCAAATCTCACTAGACTCTATCAAAATGTATGTTGTCCTCATAAGATGTGACATGTACATCCCGATCCCATGTTGGGATGAGTTAGGAAATAATTATTAGAACACCCAAAAACCACCCAACATAAATAATAAAGAGAATTCATCTCATAAATATTATATTTACTCTAACTTAACATACATGGATATTACATAAATTTAGATGAATATTTAGTACATTACAAAATTACATGCCCAATGATTGTAATAGTTTAGTATAATTGGAAACATTGAATAAATTATTATTATTTGGTGAAGGATCTTCAATATCTCTCAAAAATAGCTTCCCCTTTATCACCCATAAATAAAACCTTTCTTCATAACCCGTGGAAAGTAAATATCAGAAAGGGTGAGCCCATATGTCTAGTAAGGGTAAAAAAGTGAGATATGTAAGAATAATCCTGAGAATAAGGGTATGATAACATGATCATAACATTCGAAGACCATACCCTTCATATCAAATATCATAATCAAGAGTCATGGAAAAAATATTGACAGTTCATAATACATGAATCGTAAGATAATCAAATAACATGGGACATGTGTTCATAACATTGACATAAGACATGGAATTGTGGAATAAGCATAATATTATAACATTTTGAACATGTGTAAATAGTAAGATATTGAATAATTAAGTTAAGGACAAGAGATCATGCCCTTGCATATACTTAAGGACAGTAAACCTGGTCCACAAATAACACTATCAACATGTAATCAGGTTCACACATAAACAAATGGACATGAATCCAAGTCCACACATAACATTATAAACATGTTATTAGGTTCACGTATAAGCTTATGGAAATTCATCCAGGTTGATGCATACAATTTTGAACATGTAAATAGGTTCACACATAACCTTATAGACATCCAACCTGATCCACAAATACCATTGTGAACATGTAATCAAGTTCACACATAAAAATTTGAACTTATAATCAAGTTTTGGAATAAACTTAAAAACATAAAACTAGTTCCACACATAACATTGTCAATATGTAATAAGTTTTACGCATAAAATTGTGAACACATAATAATATTCACTCATAACATTGTTAAAAAGTAATCAAGTTCACACATAGCATATATACTCATGATTTATCCATCATTACCGAATAGATTTGAAGGAGATATAGGTCTCACCATTCACATAATGAAATCATACATATTTTTTCCAAATTATCATAGAAATTTATAATTTTATAATCTATTAAATGAAATGTGTATTACAAAAACATTAACCAATCATAACATGTTAAAAAAGAGATAGGTTTCAAAATTAGTTCATCATAGAATAAAATGTGAAATGATGCAGTTTTTATAAGCCTTTTATCACGGAAGAGAACATAGTTTCAAAAACATCTTTTTATATTAAACATATACCATTCAAATAAAGAATAAGAATGGTGTCCATGAATAATATCAATAGTAAAGAATAAACTATATCAAATAATTTCATCTTAGATGGAGATTAATTTTGAAAGATCACTAGAGTAATTTCTTAATGAAAATGCCCATGGGATATTAGCTGAGTGGTACCTACATGTTGTACACCTCTCTCTCCATGGGAACTGGCCCAAGCACGAGTCCCGCCATACTCAAACACTATGCGTATTAGGAATAGGGTGATTCAAAGCCATATGCTTAGATGGAGAATGTGTGGCGTGCTCTAGGGCCTAGTCGGTCCCCCAGTGGGAGTCGAGCGTTAACCTTACACATGATTATTATCACTAAGCCTATGAGCTTTGTAAGGGTTCCTCCTAATCCCTTGAAAGTAGGGTTATCAAAAAATCAATAAAAATGAAGGCATTCAAACCATTCAGGCTTAAAGAAAATATCTTTTAATTGAAAATGAATTTTGGACACAAAATACATTTCAAAAATACTTCTCCTTGAAACCCGCATTGAAAACTTATGAATTCATATTTGAAAATAATTTAAAATGATTTTTAAAAGTTAATTATTAATAAAAATATTTTCATTTAAAATAGTATTGAAATAATATAATGGAATATTTTAAAATCAATTAAACTAATTTTTAAACATAAAACCATTTTGAAATCAATTATCCTTTGAAACCCAATTTAAAACAAAGCATTTACAAAATATTATGAAAAAGTCTTTTAAAAAATAAAACTTTCAAACATGAAAATTAATATTCAAATAAATAATGGATAGGCTAAAAAAATCTATACATTTTGAACATTCCTTTTTTGTACCAGAAGAATTTTACAAAAGTACCTTAAAAAAAATACTCCATTTTAAAACTATTTTTTGAAACTATAATAATGTGTAAAACTTTTATTTTAAAAATCATAGGATAACAGTTTAACATTCTTTAAATAATTTTTTTAGAAAACATTATTGTGAAAGAACACATATTTCTAACCGAAAATATAAATAAATTCATATTTTTATAAAAACATTTTATTAATTAACTTAAGTATGAAAGTGTAGAAAAAATGGAATTATTACTTAGATATAACATTAATTACAAGAGTAGAATATAATTCATGAGAATTATTGAGATATGGATCATAATATTTCATCAATGGAAGCATAATCCCAAACAATAATGATAACTGATGAGATTGAAACAATAATCTCTTACCACTTTGGTAATTTTGAATCATAATCCCCAATAATGAATAACATTAAATTAAACTTAAAATTCATGAAAATAATTATATTTACGATATAGCATGTTAAGGGGTAGTATATACACAATTTGAAAGAATATAGGTGTGTAACATGACATGTTCCTCGAAGAAGTAAAATTGATACCAAATTACCCTACTGATTGGTAACTTTTGAGAAATAAACCTCATAGAATATAGATCCTCAAACATACATGTAAAAACACATAAATATAAGGATAATAATCATATAATATTTAATGAACCACTAATTTCCATTGGCCTTAGAGTAAAATGAGTCATTATTGGGCCTTAACCGACATCCCCAAGATGTCTATGGCTGGAAATAAATATTGAAGGGTTTCAACGTTAGTGGGGGATAATTTACCCTTTAATGTCTAAAAACAACAACCTAACAACCCATCAAAAAACATATCACCATAAGATTAATGAAATAAACTAATACATTTCAAATCATTCCCTTTAAAACAACCAACCTAGGTATGCTACAATGAAAAAAAATCCAAAATAAAAGTAAATTGAAAAAAGACAACGAATAAACTCCAAGAAGACAACAAGACTCCATGCTCCAAAAGCTTCATGCTCCAACATCACTAAGTATTCCAAAGTACAATGACATGGTGCTAAAGAAGTGTGACAGTTTACCTATTCCCAAGTCTTAGAAGGTAGCATCTGCAAAATCACCAAAGTTCCAAAGAAAGGGTGAGTATATAACTCAGTAGGTTTTCCTAATGACTCCCCTAATCACGGCACAAGGATATTATGGTCACACATTATATAAAATAGTTTATATAAAATAGTTTACGAAAATATTTTATTACCAAATATAAACAAGATTGAAAACCAATCATAACCAAGTGTAAAAAAAGTAATTGAAATCTATTTTCAGTAATTTATTTTCAAGAAAATAACTAATCAAGGCTTATAAAATAATTCTGATTATTATTTTGGAATACCCATTTCATAGTTCACCACACACCAACACATGCATGCTCCATCTGATTGTTCCATACTCGTTGGTGGTCTCTTGTCCAATTACCTTGTGTCCCAATGAAACATGCCCCCGATGTAAGTCCATACACCTAGTACCCCAATGGTACAGTTCCCTTATTTAGGGGCACATAAAACATGAACTCACACATCCCTATGTATTATAAACCCTTTCAAATCACCAAAACAAATAGTTTCAATAAAATTTCATTTTTATTGAAAACCAAAGGACAAGCCAATTTAAAATAATCCATTTAATTTCAATAAAACATTACCTTTTATTGAAAACATCTAATAAAAACCATGTCCCTCAATACCAGAAAAACCCCAATTTAGAATCTCTATTTTAAAATTAAGAACACACACACTTTATTCAAATACCCAATTTTCTATATTTCACCAATTTTCCAAACCATCAAAAAATTTTTTTCCAATGATTGATAAATAGACAAATCACAACCAATTAAACCCAAGATATTCAATTTGAAAGCATTCCCATCAGTTTTACGAAGTGCAGTCAAGATAGAATCCACCTACCTCAAATGTTTTGATGGAACTTCACAATGGATGAAGAAATTTCAAGAAAACCTGGTCGATTCTAAATAGTACCGCCTTAGATCTATTATCCTAGCAATATAAATACCAAATATTAACTTATTTGGCCTACACACTCATTGATATACCCATAACAGGTTTAGAACTGAGAATACATGAAAATAGTGAGGTAGATCAAAGTATATCTAAGAAACCGATGAAGAACGATCACATACCTCAAAAATCTACGTTTGAAACACTAAGGGAAGCTTTCAGATTGACCCCAAATTGATTGGGAGACGTTCTTCAACACTTAAGGAAGAGAAATATCAAATTATAAATGATTAGTAGAAAAAATGGGAAACTTAGAGGCAATAACGTGTGAGATCCACTTTTTTATGATCTCATTTAAACCATGCACACAGTTAGTTCACATGGTTAGAGAAATTGTGCACTAATTGTGTGTTATTTACTACCTAGTAAAAACCTTTAATGGACTCATTACATAGTCTCCTTAACCATGTGCACACCATGTCATATCTCTATTCATCAAATCTTCTCTTGTGCGTGGTTTCCCCTTGGATTTCTAGACGGTTTGGATCAACTCTGTGCAGCCTGTGCGCCTCTCCTTTTGACCCCAAAACATATTGAAATATCACCAATCTATCCCAACTTTTTCTCTTATAATTTATATCAATAAAAACACAAAGAAAGTTTTATGTATCAGAAACTAGGGGTACTAAATTCTCCCCACCATGTAACACCCCATGAATTCACAAATAGATTTATTATAGAATGCATGAAACACTAAGTCTCTACAAAACACCACTTGGTTATAACCTTGTCAAGTAAACATATTTTTTCCACCATTTTGATTTGAATTTTAAAAAAAATTGGCATACATGGTTGCTTTCAGTGTGATATATAGAGTCTGATAAAGCAAAATTAATTTTTGGGGAATAGTAACATACCCTTATGAATAGTGACATACCCTTATGAATAGTACTAAATATTAAATCATATAAAAAATCAAAACTTCACCCATGAAAGTATAAATAAAATTTAGACATCTTAAAAGTGAAAAATGATTGTATAAGTATTGGTATTTTTGTATGAAAAAAATATTTAAATTACAATTTTATGATTAATTTAATAATTTAAAATGGAAATCTATTTTCATAAAATATAATCACAAATTTTTACTTTATTTTCTTATTATTATAAGATAATTTTGAAGGACATTGATTAATTTCACAGGGTCTTATAAAATATGTTATAGTTTTAAAGTGATTTTTTAGAATAAATTATGATTTTATTTAAAAATTAAATTTAAAATATTTAATCGATTATTTTCAAAAAAAAATGGAGTTAATTTTTGAATTATACACATTGAAAAATGGTTTGGATGATTTTTTTGGATTTCTCTAAAATACTTGATTTTTTTTGTAAAAATATAATTTTGAGTTTTCAGTAGTTTAATGACATCATAATGAGGGAATAATTAAATTAAAGGGATAATAGACATTTTTATATTAACATATTACATGAGGTGTCCCAAGTGGATAAAAACATGGAAACATACCATGGGAAAGCCAATGGTTTTTTAAAATCCACTAACGAGGTGTCCCTTTGAAATTATTAAAAAACTCCCTCTATTTTTATATAAATACCCACTCATCCATTCATTTTATTTAATTACAAATCCATCATCCTCAAAGAATTGGTGTTTTTACCTCCCTATTAGTCCTCCCATGGTTCCCTTAAGCCAACATGTTCCCAAACATCAAGTTCTATAAGTTACTCTACAAGGTAAGGGAACATTCCACCCTCCTCTTTTAGTCCACACATCTTTTATGTTATCTCTTTGAATTTCCATTATTATTTGTTGGAGTTTGATATAATTTATTGCGATTACTATCCTTTTTTATTTCCATATTATGAGATACCCATTTTCTCTCATCAATTCATTTTATTAAATTTTAATCGACATCGTTAGGCTGTCGAATTTTCATAAGGGATCTCTCAACATTACTTTTATTTTCATGTTCATATCTTTTCTTTTTCTCTCCTCACCTCCTATATAAAAATGACCATAATAACTCTATTATCATCTATATACTATAATTATTCCATTTTAATTGAAGAACCATCATCCATATTCTTAATCCCTCCATTTTATTTTTATAAATGAAATGAACATCCATGAGGTTCCAATTTATAACCTTCATGGACGATGAAGTTTCATTCTTCAATTTCTCCTTAACTACTGGTCATTAAATCATTTAGTTGGTTTAAAAATACTATAATATATTTATTATAACCCAATTAATATTTAGTAACTAGTATATGTATATATTATTAATTTTTATGACAAAATTGGTTCATAATAATCCAAATACCGCCAAATAATTGAAGTGGTTGTCAGCTAATGATTCATCCTCATTACATGTAATCAAATGATAGAAATGACCATTAATAATTATGGATGTTCATAAATAATATTTAATTTCAATTCTAGATATTTACAACCATTCCACATGATCTCCATTACTTAAAAATAAGTTAACAGATTATGAAAATCAAGGAAACAAACACTCTGGAACCGCAAAATTTAATATAATAACTTATCAATAATGAAATTAATTAATTTAATGAAATAAATGGAATTATAATAAAATAAATACATGTCTAATAGGTTATCAATTAATTTATTACTGATTATAATTTCATATTCAAGGACCATAAGTTCAATATGGGAACACATTCGGACTTAAGGTAAGGGTTTCTTCATCTCACTTCCATTTTTGTAAGATCTTCCATATTCGCTACTAATACTAGAGTATGTTTTATTTATACTTCTCATTGATGTAAATTATCATGGATATATTAATTTTCCTGATATTAAATTTATCATTTAATGATTATTAATTTGGGGGCATACGATTTAATTGATTACAATGTTACAAGTATTTTCTACCAGAAATTCCATTTTAATTCGGGTTTCCCTTCTTATCTACTCACCTCAATGATATTATTTTTATTATTATGTACTACTCATAAATTATATTTTAATTTTCTATATATCTGTACCAATAATAATCCTAATTTTATTTATGGGGTGTTAAATTTTTTAAAAGTATATTTCAAACATTTTTTCTGAAATACAAGCTTGATTCATGGCTTGAATGGCCTGAAGGCCTTCATTTGTTATTGATTTTTGATAACCCCCCTTTCAAGGGATTAGGGGGGAACCCTTAAAAGGCATGTAGTCTAAGATAATACATGGCCCATAGGCATTAGGAGATTACATGACCTGAAGGTCTTACGTAATTCAATAATACTATCTACATGGAACTGCCCCTCCCCAGCATCTGCATCCTAATAGTAGCTCTCCACCTTTGCATGACAGTCTGGCTAGGCTTCCCATGTAAGAACAGGCTGATACCAATGACATAGTCGTACCCTTTCATTTTGACAATCCATTTGGATTCGCTCTGATGAGTGCACCAGCTCTAAGTCCTCTTTTGGGGTTGCTCCATTTTTGTAGTGTGTCTGAGGCCTACATTCATGTGTCCCGAAGGCCTTGGGGTGGCCCTGAGGCCTTAAGGTGGCCTGAAGGCCTTGAGAATCAACTGGCCCGAAGGCCTTGGATGGCCTGAAATCCTTTCTAGACCCAAGGACCAAACCGGTGGCCTTAAGGCCCAGATGGATGAATAGTTCTGACTGCTACAGTACCGAACAGTACCTGCTACAGTGAATGCTATAGTACTACTATTGTACTAGAAAATATACCTCCACCCGGATTTGATCTCATATTACTTGGATGCACATAGCGAGTCCTCACCAACTGGGCTGAGGCTGATGTGCCAAGATTGATTCAAGGAATTTTTTATATTCTTACCTATTTAGAAGTTCACCCTATAATATGTTTTAATATATATATATCATTATTCAGTTTTACATTTTACTATGAATAATATATTTTGGTTAATTTCTTTTTTTATGAAATCAAACATTCATTTTCTCTTTAAAACCTCTGTAATGAATTTGTTAAACTACACTAAAATGATTTAATTCTAAAGCTTCTTTAAAAACACTTTTGATAGGATTTCACATCAGTGGGACATAACATGTGACTCAAATGTAATACCAATTTCTTTACCTTTTCTTGTCTGGGATATACATGTTTAAAGCCATATTATTGACAAATACAAATTATTTTCCAAAATAACTCCTCTTTCCAAAGAAAAAAGAAATTTTATCCTCTCAATTTAACTTTTATGTGATATATGAATTGTTCACCACTGATTTCTTGATTATGGTGTATGTACTTTCCTTTGGTATATCATATCAAGAGTCTCATTATTCCTATTTTCTTATAGGGGATTATGAATTGAATGTTTCAAGGTGGTATGAGGCACTTTGGAATGTTTATGGATTTTTTCTTTAATAATGATTCAATGGTCTCATTTAAAATAATATTTATTTATGTCAATGTACTTTATTGAATATTGTTCCTCATTCAAGATAATATCCAATTTTATCATACACCATGTTTTATTAAATGGTTTATGATTAGTTTGATTATAGATGTCCTATCTTGAAACAACTCACTGTATTACTCCGAATGGTTGTGTTTATGATTAATGATTGGGGAAAGTTAATTACATTTCATATGCTAGTTTCAATATGAAATTGTATGTTTTTTATGTTAACCCCATTTATATGAGGAATGCATTGGACTTAGTAAGTTTTAGGAGGGGCCTACTATAGCCCCTTGGTGCTTCAGTAGCTCTCATGAGACAAACTATGGTCTTGGCACAACGCCTTGACAAAAATATTATTTATCATTCTAGCACGAGGCCTTGATGGTATAGTTATGATGTCCTGCATTATGAATTCCCTCCTTATGAAGCTAATAAATGAAATTTCATGTGTTTATTTGACTAGTAGAATATCCATTATTATGTTTTATTATGGAATTATTTACTTAGCCCGTATTAATTCCATGATGTGTTCAAATTTATTATTTATAAAGGTGTGTGTTTTAATTATTCCCCTCACTTAATATATATGTTTATGTTATCTTCCACTGTAATACTTACTATTACTGAACATTTGATATCACCCCTTTCTTATGTTTCATTTTTCCCTGGATATTAATAAGTTAGTTATGAGTGACTTGCAGGCCTAATCTAGGAGTCTTGGATGTTTATAAAATAATTAATTAGTGTTGTTTCCTTTCAATGTGTAAAGTTGAACTTATTTATGTATCTTGTTTCCATAATCAATTAAACTACATAGTCCTTCTGGATGCATATTCCTTGTTTACATTGCAATGAATTAAAATAAGGCACCGACTTATTGCAACTTGGGTCGGGTCCTTACAGTTGGTATCATAGTAAGTTTAGTATCAATCTTGGAAACTAGATTAGAAAATTTAGATCACGGAACAAAGACCTAAGGTAGTATTTGAGGACAAACACACAAGAACTTCCTTGAATCATGGTAAGGAATAGATTATGTAGATATTTCTAGAAAATAAATCACTATCAAGATACAATAATACAGAGGTGGCTCTGGCACAGATGTACCTAGGATTGACAACACTGACAAGGAGTTTTAGGCTTGGATTAGGGTATCCGGGTACATGAAAATGGGCCTTCCTGTACTCTTGGTATAGACACTCCTAGGGGATGTGCATAGGATAATTCACATTTTATTAACCACCATTATAAAGGATTTATTCCCCCAAAGTAACTAAAGTATGTGGTTCTAGTATTTACAATGTATAAATTTATGCTATGTTTTATACCATGTTTAGAGTCATAGAGAGTTCATAATGATTAAAACAAATATATAATATGGAATTGATTAAAAATGGAACCTAACATAAGAAATGAGAACTTCACCAATGCACAAGATTTGAAGAGTTAGAAGGATCATATATTTAATGGTCTTAAACCATCATTTCAAAGTAATATTGTCTCCCCAATATCCTCCTCATATTAGGAAAAATTATCATGTGTTGACAAGGTATATAAATACTTCTCTAAGTCCTATTTTTTTAAGGGAATCATAATAAGAAGATGATGGCAGGTAAAAACATGCATAAAGGGAAGAAGAGAAAGTTGTATCTTCCCACATGTGATAACTAGGGAAGGAAACACCTTGGTATAGGCTTGATAGGAAAAGGAGTTTTCTTCATGTGTGGAGAAAAAGGACACCATGCTCATATTTGAAAGAAAATGAAAGAATTTCCCTATATTCAATGCTAAAACTATAAGAAAATGGGACACTATGAGAATCAAAGTCACAAGAATCAAAGGAATATACCCCAATTGATGATTTTGGATAATGATTATGTTATGATGATACAACAGATGAAGTAGAATGATTAACATTTCTAGTCAATAATAATGCCATTTGAATTTTTGGTTAGTTTTGTACTTATTGTATAAATTATGAGGTTTATAAGGGTTATACTATAATACTATTTCATTGAGGATTTGAGGTCATATGGTGAGTGATACCAAGGAAAATCGATTCAGGAGAAATTTAAACTTTTTAGAAAACCCATAATTTAGGGAAAGACCACCCTTAATATATATATCTCATGTTGAGATAATGATGAAGAAATTATTTATTCAGATAAGTACTGACTACATTGGAACTGATTATTAACATTTCAAGAATTAGTCTATGCTATCATTGATGGAGTTTAAAACACTTTTGGATTTATGTAATATATCCAATAACATCTATCCTACTTAAGGAATATAGAGGAATGCATGTTTCCAATATGGTTTTTTTTAATTACATTTATTACCATATTTCAAGAGGATACATGATGATGTAATTCACATGTTTTAAAAGCGAATTTTAGAGAGTCTTCTTGTTGATTAAGGGTTAATGATTAGTTCGTCTTGTAAATTTAGAGGCTTTCATTATAATGTGTTGAATAACTATATTTTTAAATTTTTAACAATTTACGAAATGGTTTAATTTGATCGTTGTATGGGTTTTAGAGTTTAATGTCGCTACATGATGGTTTGGTTATTCTTCCATGATCATGTTTTCCAATTATAATGCATTGTTTTGTAGTAACTGGTTCTTTTACCTTTCCTATTATTATTAGAATATTTTAAAAAAATTCTTGATGTTGTTTTCCCATAAGTAAATTTTCAAATATCATCCATTAACTTTCGAAGTTCAATTTCAGATTTTGAGGATGAAATTTTTTTAAGGAGGGGATAATGTAACACCCAATGAATTTAAAAATAGATTTATTATAGAATTCATGAAACATGAAGTCTCTAAAAAACACCACCTTGTTATAACCTATTCATGTAAATTTAATTTTTTCACCTCTGCGATTTGAATTTTGAAAAAACTGACATACATAGTTGTGTTCAGTAATATATTTAGAGTCTGATAAGACAAACATAATTTTTGGTGAATAGTAACTTACTCTTATGAATAGTTACATAACCTTATGAATATTAATGAATATTAAATCATATAAAAAATATAAACTTCACCCATTAATGTGTAAATACAATTTATACATCTTAAAAGTGTAAAAATGATCATAGTATATGTATTGATATTTTTGCATGACATAAATATTTAAATTTCAATTTTAGGATTAATTTAAAATTTTAAAATGTAAATTTATTTTCATAAAATGTAATATTTTTTTAAATTTATTACCTTATGATTATAAAAAAATTATAGAACCATGATTAATTTCTCAAAGTCTTATAAAACGAGTTATATTTTTAAAGTGGTTTTTTTAGAATAAATTAGGATTTTATTTAAAAATTAAATTAAACTTATTTAGAATATTATATTCCAAAAATGGAGTTAATTTTTGAATTCTAACCATCAAAAATGGTTAGGGGGAATTTTTTGATTTCTCTAAAATACTTGAATTTTTTTAGTAAAAATACAATTTTGAGTTTTTGGTAGTTTAATGACACCATAATGACAGAATAATTAAAATAAAAGTTTGGTATACTTTTTTATAGTAACATGTGACATGTGGTTTCCCAAGTGGCTTAAACCATGGTAAAATACCATGGGAAAGCCCATGGTTTTTCAAAAACTGCTAATGAGGTGTCCCTTTGAAATTATTAAAAAACTCCCTCTCTTTTTCTAAAAATACCCACTCATACATTCGTTTTATTTCATTTAAAATACCTCACCATAGAAGATCTAGTGGTTTTACCTCTCTAGGATTCCTACCAAGGTGTCATTAATCCCGCATGTTTCGAACCTTCATGTTCTTGGAGTTACTCTATAAGGTAAGGGAACCTTTCACCCTCCTCTTTTAGTCAAAACTCCTTTTATGTTGTCTCTTTGAATTTCCATTATCAAATGTTGGGGTTTGATATTATGTATTCCTATTACTGTCATTTTTATTTTCATATGATTAGATACCCTTTTCCTATCATCAATTCATTTTTTGAAATTTTAAGAGATGACGTTAGGCTGCCGAATTTTCATTAGGGATCTCTCAACTTTTCTTTTATTTTCATGTTCATCTCTTTTATATTTCTCTCCTAAACTCCTCTATCAAAATGATCATGATAACTCATATAAAATATATATACTATAATTATATCTTGTGAATGGAAGAAACATCATCCATATTCTTACTCCCTCCCTTTTTATTTTTATAAACGAAATCAACATCCATGAGGATCCAATTTATAACCTTTGCGGACGACGAAGTTTAGTTATTCAATTTCTCCTTCATTACTAGTCATGAAACAATTTATATGATTAGAATAGAGTATAATATATTTATTATAACCTAGTTAATATTCAAGAACAAGTATATGTACATATTATTAATTTTTACGACAAAACTAGTTCATAATAATCCAAATACCGCCAAATAACCGAAGTGGTTGTAATCTAATGATTCATCCTAATTCCATGTTACCTAATGATAGAAATGACCATTAAAAATTCTTCATTTTCATAAATAATTTTTAATTTAATTTCTAGAGATTTAAAACCATTCTTCATGAACTCCATTACTTAAAAACAAGTGAACCAATTATGAAAATGAAGAAAACAAACACTCTGGAATGACGAAATTCAATGTAATCACTTATCAATAACAACATAAATGAACTAAAACGAATTATGATAAAAAAAATACATGTATAATAGGATATTAATTAAGTTATCAGTTATTATAATTTCAAATTCCATGACATTAAGGTCAAGAGAAGAACACATTCGAACTTAAGGTAAGAGTTTCTTCATCTCACTTCCATTTTTGTGAGATTTTCCATATTGACTACTAATATTTTTTTATGGTGTATGTATACTACCCACTGATATAACATATAATTAATATCTTTATTTTCATGATATTTAACTTATCATTTAATGATTATTAATTTTGGGTCATAGGATTTAATTGATTACAATGTTATAAGTATTTTCTACCCAAACCTCCATTTTCATTCGGGTTGCCCTTACTATCTACTCGCCTCAATGATATTATTTTTATTATTATGTACTCCTCATAAATTCTATTTTAATATTCTATATATGTGTACCAATAACAATCCTACTTTCATTTATGTGGTTTTATATGTTTTTAAAGGATCATTCTATAATTCTTCATGAAATACAAGCTAGATTCAAGGAACTTTTCAGATTATTACTTATTTTGAAGTTCACCCTATAATCTATTTTAATACATATTTATTATTATAAAGGCTCATATTTTAATATGAAAAAGTTTTTTTGGTTCATTTATAGTTTTATGAAATAAAACATCCTTTTTCGCTTTAAAATCTCTTTATTTAATTTCTTAAACCGAGCTAAAATGTTTTAATTCTAAAGCTTTTTTCAGAACACTTTTGACATAATTTCAATTTAGTGGACATCACTTTTGCCTAAAATGTAATATCAATGTCCTTACCTTTTCTTTTCTAGTATATACATGTTTAAAACCAGATTTATGACAACTAAATATGATTTTCCAAAAGAACTCCTCTTTCCAAAGCAAAAAAAGGAATTTTCTCGTCTCACTTTAACTTTTATGGGATATATGAATTGTTCACCACTTATTTCTTGATTGTGGTGTATGTTATACCATTTAGTATATCATATGAAGAGCCTATTTATTACCATTATATTATATGGTATTATGAATTGAATTGTTCAAGGTGGCATGTGGCACTTTGGAATGTTTTGGGATTATTTCCTTAAGAATGTTTCAGTGGTATCATTTAAAAGTTTCTTCATATATGTCAATGTATTTTGTTGAATCTTGTTCCTCATTGAGGTTTATCTTAAATGTTATCATCCACCATGTTTTATTGAATATTTTTTGATTAATTTGATTATGTATGTTATATCTTGAAACCATGGAACATATTACTCGGAATGGTTTTGTTTATGATTAATGATTTGGGAAAGTTATTTACATTTTATATGTTAGTTTCAATATGAATGTGTATGTTGTTTATGTTCACCCCATTCATATGATAAATACATTTGACTTTGTAAGTGTCAGTTGGGGCCTGCTATAGCCCCTCGGTGCATTGGTTGGTCTGATGAGACAAACCACGGTCTTGGCACAAGGCCTTGATAGAATGATTATTTATTGTATGGGAACGAGGCCTTAACGGTATGGTTATGATGTCCCACATTATGAATTCCATCATTATGAAGCTAGTAATTGAAAGTTCATGTGTTTATTTGACTAGTATAATACTTATTATTATGTTTTATTGTCGTATTATTTACTCAGCTAATATTCCTTCGTTGATGTGTTTATGTTTATTATTTATAAAGGCATGTGTTTTCAATTATTCACCTTGTATATTATTTATGTTTTTGTTATATTCTACCATATTGCTTACTCTTTCTGAGCATTTGAGCTCACCCCTTTCTTATGTTTCATTTTCCCAGGATATGAAGAATTTAGTTATGAGTTACTTGAAGGAATAATTTAGGAGGCTTGGATGTTTCTAAAAGAACAAATTAGTGTTGTTGTCCTTTCAATATAAAAAGTTAAACTTATTTATGTATCATGTTTCCAAAATATACTCAACTGCATGGTCCTTATAGATTCATATTCCCTTTTTATATGCCAATGTAATAAAATAGGGCACTAGCTCTGGGAAACTGGGGTTTGGTCATTACACACAATCTATCTTTCCTTCCCCATAAAGTAGTGAATAGTTACTGCTCTAAAAGAGTTATGGACATTTCTCTTCCATTTCCATCTAACATTCCCAAGTCTCTTCCAGAATATGACCATGCATCCATAAAACATGCACCATACCAATGATTTTTTCATGAAAGGCATTCTCATGCCAATTAGAAATCTGTATCGGGATATGTATCAATGAAACATCTGACTCTTGGTCGATGTGATCTCATATGATAACATGGTTAGGATCAAGCTAATACATTTTAACTGAGACATATGGAACACATTATGCCCTAAAATAAACCAAGGTGGTAATTACAAATGATATTTCAGCTCTCCAACCCATTTTAGTATCTCAAAAGGGCTAATGTACCTTGGAGATTACCTTCCTTACTTCCTAAAACAATGATTTCCAAGTATGGGAGAGATCCTCAAGAACACATGATTAATAACATAAAATGACAACAACCTTTGAAGATGATCCTGATATGATTTATAATGACTATGAGCTATCTCTATACTCTTTCTAATCAACTGAATCTTCTCCATTGTTTCTTGGACCAGGCATGTCCCAACTAGTGATGTTTCACCTGTTTCCACACCGCATAGTGGAGAATGACAAGGATGCACATACAGTTCTTCAAACGGAGCCATATGTATCAAGGAATGATATAATTTATTATTTTAGAACTCCACTAAGAGTTATAAATCCTCCCATGGGTCACAAAAATCCATTACACAAGCCCATAGAATGTCTTACAATGTATGTATCATCCGTTCAGATTTCTCATACATCTAAGGATGATACGCTATGCTCATATTCAACGGATTACCAAGTGATTTCTGTAAGTATTTACAGAAATGAGATGTGAACCTTGGATATCTATCTGATATGATTAAAATAGGTAATCCATGTCTCTTTACCACTTCGTGGATATATATTTTCGACAGATATTTTACCCTATGGGTTTCATGAATTAGAAAGAAATGGGCTGACATGGTAAGTCGATCCAATATCACCCAGAGGGAATCATGTTTCCAAATAGTTCATGGGAAACCTGTAACAAAATCCATCTCTATTTGTTCCCATTTATGTACTCAGATAGGTAATGACTACAAAATACCCGCTGGTCTCTGATGCTCTGCCTTAACTTGCTAACAAGTAAAGAGATTAGAAATGAACTCGGCCCCTTTCTTTTTCATGCCTCTCCACCAAAATTATGGCTTCAACGCCTTAAACATATTATGTGAGCCTGGATTTACAGCCCATATCTAATGTTGGTAATCATTAATGATTTGTTCCTAACAAGAAATACGTACAAACATCCAATATCTAAAACAGAAAACTGATCTCCCATCAAGTTTCTATCCCCCAATGGTCTCCCCACCATTGTGTTTTGAACTCATAACCAGACACTCCTCATAAGATGTTTATGCCTCTTTGACCATATTTACCAAATCAAGAATGAGCATAGCTGAAAAGAAAACCACAACATCACCTCGGTCTTCACATTCCAAATTCATGTTGGCTAGGTCATACATCAATTGAAATTCATCCGAAGCTTCTTTCACCAACTGAGCATATGAAATTCAGATACAATCGTCCTCCCCCAAATTCCCTTTTCCTGGTGTATAAATCAAGTAAAATTCAAACATTTGGAGATACTCGATCCATCTCCTTTGCCTCAAATTCAAATCTTGTTGTGAGAAAATGTGTTTCAAGATTTTGTGGTCTATGAACACAGTAAATTTCTCACCAAATATATAATGACACCATGTTTTCAAATCATGAATGACTGCAGGAAACTCTAAATCATGTTCATGGTAATCTTTTCATGCACCCTCAACTTCTCTATACCATTAGAAACCACATGGTCACCTTTCATGATAACACATCCCAACCCTGATCCTGAAGCATTAGATTACACCACATACCCCTATCCTGATTCTAAAAAATCAAGATAGGTGCTAATGTAAAAATGAATTTTTATTCCTGGAATGACTTCTGGAAGTAGTATATCCATTGGAATGGAGAATTGCTCTTTTTCATCAATTTCTTTGGTTAATATAGTCATGAGAATTAATTCACAAACCATATATAGTATCCAAAAAGTCCAAGAAAACTCCGTATCTCAAAGACATTATTTGGTGATTTCTATGATATAACAGCTTCTAGATTTTCAAGATCAACATAAAAACCTTTCTAAGAAAAAAATGTCTAATAAAACATTATTCTTGTGTCAAAAAATCACACTTTTATAGTTTAGAATAAAAACATTGATCTCTCAGGATTCGTAACACTGATTCTAAGTGTCCCACATGGTCAGCCCTTATCTTTGAATACACTAACATTTCGTCCACAAACACCACAAAAAAACAGTGTAGATATAACTGAAATTTCCAATTCATCCAATCCATGAAGACCACTAATTCATTTGTTAGAATTAAAGGCATGAATACATATTCATAGTGGCCATATATACTTCTAAAAGCTGTCTTTGTGATATCATTCTTCCTAACTCGAACTTGGTGATATCCTACTCACAAGTCAATCTTGGAGAACTACTGATCTCCCCTTAGTTGATAAAATAGATCATCAATGCATGGAAGTGGGTACCTGTTCTTTATTGTAACGTTGTTCATATTATGTTAAAAAACACACAGTTAAAGAGTTCCATCTACTTTCTTCATAAACAATATTGTTGATGCCCAGAGAGACATACTTGGCTAAATGAAACCCTTACTTTCCAGCTCCACCAACATCACTTTCAATTCTCATATTTTTATTGGTTCCATCCTGTAATATGGAATGGAAATAGATCTTGTCCCGGAAAGGAGATCAATCATAAACACAACTTCCCTTATAATTGGTAACCCTAATAAGTTCTTGAGAAATACATCTATAAATTGATCTAAAACTACTATAAAACTGACATCCTTGATCTCTTCCATGGATGTCAAATAAAATTCCACTAACTCATAAGAGATCATTCCCACCTTTGGTTCCAATAAGTTATTTCACCTTTCTTTTCAACTCTCTCTCCTCTAAGGAGATGCTCAACATCATCCTCAGTTGTGAAACTGATCGTTTTACTATAACAGTCATTATGTGCCTTGAATGTTTTCAACCATATACATACCTAGGATTACATCATAGACATCCATGTACAAGATAGAGAAGTCCCATTTCATCTCAGCTCCATCAGCATTTATAGAACATGGTCTAGACAAAAAGGCTTGACATTCTATTTCACCGATTTGAGTTTGTAATTTTAAAATAGAAGGAACCATTTACAACTTTAAACATAGAAAATAAAAAGCATGAGAATCAATGAACTAATTTGATGAACCTGTATCGAAGAACACTTTCATAAGGTCATAATTCAAAATAATCATACTTATCATCATAGATGGTCCATCCTAATCATCGACAATAATCTTCTTAGCTTCAAACAATTTATTCATCACTACATTGTTCTCCTTGTTTCCTTGATGAGATTTCCTAGGATGAAGAGTCATGGTATTTCTAGAATCACCATTTCTAGCTATTCTGTATTGATCAAAATGATTATGTTGTCAACACCCTGTCAAAGCACATGATGCTTGCAATGCCTGAGAAGTGTCTCGATCACCTGACCTTGGAGCACAACAACAATAGTGCTAAATATGCCTCATATTCTTGTATTTATGACATTCTCTAGGTCATGTCGTACACTCTCACGTTATGTGGTCAAGCGAAACACATTGAAAACAGCCTTCTTTTCTCTTGGGTCGTGGAGTAAGGTTCACCGATATAGCTGTCTGATTATGATTTCCACATCTACCTTAGAAATAGGTGTCCCTATTCCATTTGATACTAGCATTTGAGTTCCCACCATTCCATGTTGGTATCATTATGCATCCTCCCATAGATCTCAAGATATCACATTCATCCACAGATTCTATGTTTGCTATCTCTTTATAAACAATTATATAGATCACCACAATCTTCAATCAAATCTCTTGTCTTAGCCCTGATTCAAATATGTGCACCTTCAATTATGTACTTATCGAATCTTCTGGTGAAAATTGTACAAAATTCCAAAATTTAGTATCACATTTCATGATAGAGAGTTTATCCTACTTTAGGCTAAATAAGTCCTTCATTTTTGGGATCTTAAATGTGTGAGGATGCAGTTGTTTATTAATCAATTCCTCAAAATCCTCCCAAGTATAGCCTTCATTCCCTTTAACTTAGAGTACCAGTTCCCACCAATAATGTGCGAGGTCCTCGAACATGTACCTAGCCAGCTTGAATTTGACATTTTTCAGGGTGCCAATGAATTCAAATATATGATTCATTCTGCTCAGCCACACCTCCACCTTTTCAGGTTTAGAATCACCCCTGTAGATGGGTGGATTCTATTTCATGAACTAGATGGTATGATCAACATGCCTAGGATCATTCCTCTAGTTCCCCATATCCACAGCTATAAAATCTTGGACAATACACTTAACAAGATCTTGGTTCACAAGTGGATTATGTGAAACCACATTCACCACAGCTTCTTCAAGTTGGTTTCGACGATGCGTACTGGGTGACATTTTTTAAACCAAAAAAAAACTATGTCAATCTCACTTTCTATCAAATGATGGATATTAATTTAAAATTCTATAACATAAACTATCACAAAATTCCTTTCCAAAAATATCATTTTTCATTTTTTTAACCATTTTTGAAAACATTCAACGTCTTTTTTTTAAAATAAACAATTTTCAAAATAAAATAAGCGTATACTTTTTCGAAATATTTTATTTGAAGTAAAAAACATACATTTTCAAAAATCAACACATTTTCACAACATGAATCATTAATAGAATTGATGTATGTACTCCCAGTGGGAATTCATTACACTACAATGCATGTCATGATCGTCTAATTGGATAA
The DNA here is from genome assembly GCA_963277665.1 of Viscum album. Lineage (NCBI taxonomy): Eukaryota > Viridiplantae > Streptophyta > Magnoliopsida > Santalales > Viscaceae > Viscum > Viscum album. The sequence continues at coordinate 1,072,497,373 of OY728138.1, forward strand.
ACCCATGACAATGAGGTTTCAAAATTCTAAAAGTGTATCCATACACTTATGTACCAAACTTCCTGGTAACTTGAAGTTCCACATAAATAAATTAGCTATGTCCTTTTATGCACACATTTCAAGTCTAGACAATCTTACCCATTTTTGATAATCCAACCTAAAAAATAGACAAGAAAGAATTACATCTCCGAGACCAAGAACATTGATGACTACTTGTTAGTAAAGTAATGAACAAGCTTATACCATTTTTACCACAAAGGAAGGACTATACTGATACCATTTGTAATGAACCGCTAATTCTCATTAACTCGAGAGTACAACGAGTCATTTCTGGGCCATAAGAAACATCCTCATGACAACAAAGTCAGGAAATAAATGATAAAGTGTTTCAAATTAATTGGGTGATGATTTACCCTTTAATTTCTAAAAACAATAACCCTTCAAACCATCCACAAACAGCTCACCAAAGGATGCATGAAATAAACTAAGACATTAAAAATCATTCTCTTTAAAACAACAAAACTTTGTATGCTATAGTAGAAGAAAATACAATATCAAAGTAAATAGTGGAAAGGAAATGAATAAACTCCAAGACGACAACAATAATCCATGTTCCACAAGCTCCAAGCAGAAACATCACCAAGTAGTTCAAATTATTAGGACATGGTGCTAAAGAAGTGTGATACATTACCTTTGCCCAAGTCCCGAAAGGTAGAATCTGTAAAAGCACAAAAGTTCCAATGTAGGTGTGGGTATATGACTCAATAGGTTTCCCCCAATGAATTCTGTACTCACGCCACTAGGATAGAATGGTTACACATTATGTGAAAACATTTATATAAAACAATTTACCAAAACAATTTATAACCAAATAAACACAAGATTAAAAACCAACCATAACCAAGTGTAAACAAAAGTAAATGAAACCAATTTTTAGCAAGATATTTTCTAGAAAATAACCCATCATATCTTATAAACCCATTATCATTATTATTTTTGGCATACTAATTCCATTGTTCACAACACACCCACGCAAGCATGCTTAATCCAATAGTTCCATACTCATGAGCGGTCTCTCGTCCAATTACCTTGTGTCCCAAAGACACATGCCCCTGATCTAGGGTCACACACCTTGTACCCCAGTGGTACACGTCCCTTATTTAGGGTCATGTCAAAAAATAACTCACACAACCCAATGTATACCAAACCATTAAGAATCACCAAAACAAACAATTTCAATAAAACTGTATTTTTATTGGAAACCAAAGAAAAATACAATTTCAAATCATCCATTTCATTTTAATAAAACATTACCATTTATTTAAAACATTTAATACAAACCACGTGCCACGATTCTAGAAACCCCCATTATAAAATCTCTGTTTTAGAATTAAGAACACAATCACTTTATTTAAATAACCAATTTCATATATTTTCCTAATTTTACAAACCATCATGAAGATGGTTTTCTAAGGATTTATAAATAGCCAAATCAAAACCAATCAAACACAATATTTTAAATTTGAAATAATGTACATAAGTTATACTATGTTGAGTCAAGAGAGAAGCCACCTACCTCAAATTTTTTTAACAAAACATGACAACAGGTGAAGAACTTTCAAGAAAACAAGCTTGATTCTTCACATAACCTCCTTAGATCAATTCTCATAGAAAGATCAAGACCAAATCATAACTTATATTTCCTACAAACTCATAGATCTTTCAATTAAAGGTGTAGATCTGAGAAAATAAGAAGTTAAGAGAGTTAAATCTAAGTTGATCTAAAAAAAATATCATGAATGACGAGTTATGGACACCTAAGAGAAAATTGAGAAACCTAGAGGCAAAAACAGGTGAGATCCACTTTCTAGGATCTCATTTAATCTATCCACATGGTTAATTTTCTCAGTTAGACAAACCATGCGCTAACTATTCATTATCTACTTCCTTAGAAGTACCTCGCATGCCTCCTCGCACGGATTCTTAACCTTTATCACACCGTGCTGAAGCTATTTGCCTCAAATTTTCTCTTGCACATGGTTTCTACTACGATTTCCGTATTGTATGGATAAATCACGCGCAATGCATGCGTGTCTCATTTTGTCCCCAAAACATAGTGAAAGATCACCAAACTCTCCCAACTTTCCCACTTATACTTTATATCCATAAAAATAATGAAATGATTACATAATAGAAACCAGGGTAATGTATAATAAATTAATAGATAGTTTATACACCACATAACAAATGAGTGGTGAATAAGGCATGTATCTCATAGATATAAATAGGTGTGATGAAATTCCCTTACATTAACTGTTGACTTTATTAGTACATGTTCAAAACTCCTATAAGTAAATATATGTTTATTATAAATTTACTACAGAAAAATATTCTTAAATATAATATTAGATATGAATTTATTATGACTTTTTATTACCTATTTATTGACAATTTCATGTTAATTTTATGGTCCAGGTAATAACCTCTTTGTTTTTCCTATATGTTTTGAATTGTTATTCTTGACCCACTTACATAGATTATAATTTACATGTTTCCATAATGTAAAAGAAGATATAAATCTCATATATATTCATTATACAAGTATTTATATTAATCTATAAATGATATTAATTTGAAATTAAAAATGACATTTATGGAGATGGTATGTTGTACGTACGCATTAACATTGCTTCCAATTTATTATCTTATTTATAAACAATAAAAATAAAATGATATATATATATATATATATTATCTCTATATTAGAGTTATTATTTCATATATATCACATATTTCTATTAAATACACCCTTAATACATTCCATGTAATGTGTGTAGAAATCACATCACTTTGAGAAGGTTGTAGTCCACACGTCCACAAAGAAAGTTTTAATATTCCAAAAAAATGGAAAGAATGAAGTTATGAGTTATGTAATAAATCCATAAGAATAAATAGATAAAAAATATCTAATATATAATCTAAAAAATAGTATTTACATCATTATTCTCAAACTTGATATGTGATTATAGAAAAATAAAAGATATCAATTCGTGAGGTGATATTTTTTCGTACACAATAATGATTATAATGTATCCCATTTTATAGATGTTTGTGCGAGTGTTTGTAGTAACATTAGCATAAAAAATCTTATTATATTTGGTATATTTATTATTCTAAATAACCATGGAATAAAAATAATTGAGGGGGTGTAGAATGAAATAATATAAAAGTGCTTCTTGAAGGATGTTACCTCTTCTTTGGGAAACTCCTTTTGGTTCTCAACAAAGGGTTTCATTAGTTGGATTTATGCCAATAGATGGGCCAATAGAATGAATATATGGAAGTTTATAGACTATTAGGGTAGTTTTTTGACTATAAAAATGGTTTGAGAGGTATTAAAAATTGAGGTGATGAGTGCCCTTTTATTCGATGGAGAGAGGACACACTTGGTATTTTTGAAAATAATTATGTTATCCCCAAATTTTTACATAAAAATAGGATTCCATTTCACAAAAATATTATCCATGAATGGGTAAGGAAAATTATTTATATAAAATGGGTGTTGAAAAGTGTATTACCATTTTTACACCTTATGTTTAAAGTTTAACCGCTAAGTAATATTGTTTTTATGATAATCATTGTAACTAATTTTAAATTCTTTCACTATTATTTTTGGACAATAACAAAGTTAAGACTACTAAAAATTTAAAATTATTTTGATTCCAAATATGTAATCCATTTTTTCAATTTCTAATAAAAGAATTGTTAGAAATTAATTTAAAAAATAATCTAGCAGACAGAATGGAAAAATGAGTTTTAAAATTGAAAATACTGCAATATTTGAAATTTTTATATCCAATTTCAATGTGAAAATGAATAAAATGACCTATTTAGAATTAATATATGTATAATTGGTTTAAAATAACATTAAAACCAACTAAAAATTAAATTTATCTATATAAATAAATTAAACCAAAAAATAATTTTCAATTAATATTTAGTATTTTACAATTCAACCAAAAATGAAACTTTAAAAAATACCAAATAATCACCCTATGGTGATTTTAATAGTCTAATTTAAAAAATAAATTTCTTTTTTTCAAATATAATTTATGAAATCATAATAAATTATATTGCACATAGGGGCTCCATTAAAAGGCAGTATACCAACTTTTTAGAAAAATATATCATTTTATATGTAAAATTGGATTTATTCTCATATCTTATCTAGAAACCTCATAAGATGAGTGTGAAATAGTTTATTGAATATATAATATATATTTCAATAAAATAATTCATAAAAATTGGTTTTTTTAATTTATCAACATAAAATGATTTTGTACGTAGAAAACCAATTTTCGTAGAACGAGAATCTCTTTATTTTCGAATAGTTATTACTTTGATTTATAATTAATAAATAACCAAATGACTCATATTATATACATGTGTTAAAAATATTTTTACAACATAGTTAATATTATTCATAACATCCATTCCAACAACTAGGTTATAAATACAATAATATTTTAATAAAACTATTAATAGTATTTATAGTTCGGTACAACTGGGTCTTGTGTGTAATAGAAGCTATTGAAGGAACTCGACATTGTGTGTAACATAATAAAAACTTATTGGTGTGTATTCCAAAATCAAATATAATGGTTTTATATAGCACAAATCTTTACATGGTATTGAATACAAGTCAGTCCAAACTTACTGCTTTCATATAATGATAACCATATTTAATGTTGTGTCAAATTTAAAATGTCAAAAAGTATAAGTTATTTAAAAAAATTCAAATATCTCAGGTTTTAACATTCTACCACCATTTATATGGATTTTACCTTGAAATTAAAATGGTTCATTAGTAGTTTAATACTTTAATGTTACTTTCATAGAAATCCACATAGTAAAAATGAATACTAAAACATCCCTTAAAAAAGGAATGTTGAGAATATAAAGACTACACAAATTAACTCATAACTTGGTTTCTGTATAACAGAATATAGGTGGAAAGTGAAAACATGGACATAGAATATAAATCTAACTATGAGGCTCTGATATAGAGGGATAGAGAACACAGTTAAGAGAATGTTAATGATCACAAATCCATAAATCTACAATTATCTATGGGGTCATTTAATTCATTGAAAATGAAGGTACTATGATAAAATTATTGGTTTTAGGATACATTTACTAAAGATTAATAACTTTCACAAGATGATATACTTACTTTATTTCAGCACAATCTCGCCTTTGGGTTGTGCCTTAACCAATTTCCACTTCATCTCTCACTCCAAAAATAAAGGTAATTTTTTTAAAGCACTAACGGGTCATAAGATCCATAATGGATGATAAGTAATTTCATCAATATATAGTTACTATCATAGAAAAATAGTCATCTTAGGTAATCCAAAATGAATAAAACCTCATGTGGTAAGATAATACTTTAGTATCTAAAACCTCATCCTTAAACCATTCCACAAATGGTTAACCTTGTAACTCTTCAAAAAGTTTAAAATAAAAAACATTAAAAAGAATGTCACTAAATTTATCAAAATCAGATTAATATTGATCCCCTATATATCATAATGTATCTCTTTATTTTCACATACAAATCATTTGAATAACTTCAATGTGTATTCAGTAGAAACTTTATAATAACCTAGATAAACATAAATCCTTATTTAAAACACACACGATTTCTTATTAAAAATATTTCCAAATATATTCCTTATATCCAAGATATTGTAAAATTCATCCATGATAACATAGACCACTTTTTTAATATTTCAACAATCAATTCAAGTGTAATTTGTACTATCCAATTTACTTTTCTAATGTCAATCCTCTCTTTATCCAAGCTAAACATAGTTTTATCAACATCAAAAACACATTAATTTTTACATTACCTTAATCACAATATCACCTTTCCATTAAATAACATTTATAGTTCATAATAACCATTCAGTATATTTTTAAAAGTACATAATTAAAAATATGTGCTTCATGATTCATATAACATAATTCTATAAATCCAAAGCATATACACTTCAATCATCCCACTTTATTCTTAAACAATTAATTAGGATTCATCATCTTATTTATTAATATCACTTTTTAGGATATGAAATATAAATCATGTATTTAGGTTCCTCAATATCAATTTAATAATTCTTTTAATGTAACAAATATCCCTAGAACATTCCATACCATTCACAAGTCATTTACAGTCTCTTTATCTTTGGAAGCATAACTAATAATCGTTCTAACTTCTAGATTCACTTCATAAGATATCTACTTAGGAAATAAATTTAAAAATTTGAATAAATTTGAAACATTCAATGTTTACCAAGTTTATGTTAGTTCCAACTGTTGAATAAGACAATAAATTATAGTGTAAGAAATAATTATCATATTAGAAAACCACATAATCATGGAAAAATAATTATAGGATGCCTAAATTAGGACACCTTGTTTTAATCTATGACACCTTAGGCTAATAATTAGTTACATCCCTCAAAATATCCTTAGAAATGTCCCTTGGTGTCTCACTAAATGTTTCTCATCCCAGTTTCAAATGGTATACTAAACCTTTCCTTTGGTACTAATTATAGAGATCATGTCATAACATACATGGACATTATATATATTTAGATTAATATTCCACACACTATAGAAGTAGCTCACTATGGAAAATAATAGTTTAGTTTCTTTGGAAACATGGAATACATTCTTCTAATTTGGTGAAAGATCTTCAGTATCTCCCATAAATATATTCCACTTTAGTACTCCCACTAAAAAACCTTTATTCATAACCTATGTAAAGGAAACATAAGAAAGGGTGTGCTTCAATTCATATTAAGGGTAAACAATGGATTTATATAATAATCATCATGGGAATAACGGTATGAGAATATGATCATAACATGAAAATATCATTGCCTTCATATCAAAGATCATAATCAAGAGTTAAGAAATAAATATTAGTTGTTCATAAGACCTGAATCATATCATAATCAATGACCATGGGAAATGTGTGCATAACATTTACATAAGTCCTAGAATTGGGGTATAAAAATAATATTATAACATTGTGAACAAGTTTAAATAGGAACAAGTTCACTCCTTATGTTAAGGAAAAGAGATCAGGCCCTCGTATAAACTTATGGACAAGAAACTGGGTTCACTCATAATATTGTGAACATATAATTATGATCATGCATAAACTTATGGACATGAAACCATCTCCATGCATAACATTGTGAATAAGTAACCAGGTTCATGCATAAACTTATAGAAATGCAACCAAGTTCACACACAACATTGTGAACATGTGATCAGTTCATGCATAACATTGTGATCATGTAATCAAGTTCACATCTAAACTTATGGACATGACACCATTTCTATGCATAATATAGTGAACATATAATTAGGTTTATGCATAACATTTTTAAAATGTAATAAGGTTCACTCAAAACATTTTTAACATGTAATCAGGTTTACGCATATCATATATAATCATGAGTTATCCATCATTACCCAATTCATTGGAAGGATATATAAGTCCCACCCTTATCATAATGAAATAATACATAATTGTGACAAAAGATCATAAAAATTCATAACATCATAACCCATGAAATGAAATGGATATTATAAAAAACTACATCCTATCAAACCATGAGAAAAATAGATAGGTTTCATAATCATTTTGTCATATAATTAACTATGAAAGGAAGTGGGTTTCATAAGATTTTTATCGGGGTATAACCCAAGGAAAGAGAAATGGGTTTCATAAAAAACATATTATCTTAAACATAAACCATTCAAAGAAATAACAATAATTGTTTACTTGGATCATATCCCTAGTAGAGAATAAAATGTACCAAAGAATTTCATCTTATATGAAGAATAATTTTTAATGATCACGTGGAGTATTTCTTAATGAAAACTACCATTCTTTGAAAATCATTGTTTTAAGACATAAAACATTTTAAAAATAATTTTCCTTAAAAACCACTTTGAGAAATTATGAATTAATATTTAAAATAAATTAAAAAACTTTTTAAAAATAATTAATATTTAAAAACCTTTTTTTTAAATAACCTTTAATAATATGATGGAATCTTTGAACGTTTTTTAAAATAAATTTTAAACATGAAAAATATTTGAAGACCTTTTTCCATTGAAAACCAATTTAATAAAAATGAATTTCCAGAATTCTAGGAAAAAACTTTATTTAAAAAAAATATTTTAAAATTGAAAATAAAGATTCAAATAAATGTCATTCAAGATGGAGTATAAATCCATACATGTCAATCATTACTTTTTGTATCGTAATTTTTTAGATCTACGACTTGATCATAAAATTATAAGAAATTTCCTTTTAAAAACCATTTTCTAAAAACGTAAAACGTATATAAAAATTTACTTTAAAAATCATAGGTTAATAGTAGTACATTTTTTTAAACATTTTTTTAGAAAACATGGTTTTTAAATAACACATATTTCCAACCAAGAATAAAAATAATGTTTTATTTTAATAATAACATTTTATTAATTAAATTAAACATGAAAGAGTTAAAAATTTGTAAAATTACTAGGATATAAAATAAATAACAAAATAAAAAAAAATTCATGAGAATTTTAGAAATATGGATCATAATATTTCATCTGCGGAAGCATAATCATAAACAGTCCCAATAAATATTGATATTGTAGCAATAATCTCTTACATATTTGGAAACATTGAATCCTAATCCCCATGAAATAATGACATTAAATTGGTATTAAAATATAATGAGAATATGTATATTGGTTATATAACATGTCAAAGCATAGTGTATACACCTTATAAAACAATATAGGTATAAAACATAACAAGTGTCTCAAAGAATGAAACTTGAGACAAAATTACCCGACTGATTAGGTAACATTTGAGCCATAAACCCCATGAAAGATTTATCATAAAACGAATATGCCAGTACCAATAAATTTAATGAAGAAAATTTTAGAATACATTCATCTGAAGTATATACACCACACTGAAGAAACAAGTTGTGAATAAGGCATGTATCTCATGGATATAAAAAGGTGATATAAAATTCACATACGATAATTATTGACTTTCTTCATGCACATTTAAACGTATAGTATAATAAATATAAGTTTATTATAAATATAAAAATGAAAAATATTTTTATATATCATACCATATATGATTTTATTATTACTTTTAATTACTCTTTTATAAAAAAAATTATGTTAATGTTACATTTCCTGTAATAAACTATTTATTTTCTGTTTATGTTTTGACTTGATATTCTTTATCCTATAACATAGATCATGATTAAATTATTTAAAAAATTAATAAAATTATATAATTATAATATATATTAATTATATAATTATTCATATTAATCAATAAAATTTTGTAATATGAAATGAATTACACCATTCATGGAGATGGTAGGTCGTATGTACGCATGAACGTTGTTTCCATTTTCTTATCAAAATTTTAAAAAGAGAAAAGTATATCATATATATATTTATTTATTGTAATTATTATTTAATTTATATCACATATGTTTGTTAAACCAATTTTTAATATATTCCACAAAAGGCGTTAATGAATAACAATGCTTTGAGGATGCAGTAGTCTACACATCCACAATCAAAGTTATTGTATCCCATAAAATTGAAACAAAAAATATGTGTGTTATTTAATAATTACATAAGCTTAAATACATCATAAGTTTCAAATATATCGTACTAAAATTGTAATTCCATCATTATTCCCAACCTTTATAGGTGGTAATAGAGGAGGGAATGACATTGGTTCATGAGGTAGTAGTCTCTCATAAACATGAACGATGATTGTGTATCCCATTTGATAGATGTGTTTGTCAGTGTAAGATGTAACCACAAAGTTAAAAAATATCAGTACATTTTGGGTAGTGAAGTTGTTATAAAATAATGGAATAATTATAATTGAGGTTCTGGAGAAATAAATAAAACAAAAGTGTATGTTGAAGGATGTTTCCCTTTCTGTGGGTAACTCTTTTTGGTTTTCACTAAAGTGATTCCTCAGTTGTCATTCTTCCCAAAGTGATGCCTCTAGAAAGAAGTGAGGTAATTTTTTAGCTTAGTTTTTTAGTGTTTGGATGATTAAAATGGATTTATATTTATGAATAAGTGATAAGGGTGAGTGGCCTTCTATAAGTGGGTGAGAAGGCACACATGACATTTCTGAAAATAATTGTGTGATACCAATGTTTTTACCTACCAATAGGATTCTATGACATAAAAAATTATATAAATAAGGGGTTAAGGTTGAAATATATCCATAAAATGGTTTTTTTAAAAGTTTAGTTTCATATTTACATCTTAAGTTTAAATTTTAACCAGTAAGTAATCTTATTTTTACCTTAATCGTTGTAATTAATTTTAATTTTTTTCAGACGTATTTCTTGTCAAAACTAAGTTGACCTTACTAGAAATTATAAATTTTTATATTGAAAAATATATAAAACTTTTTTTAAAATTCCAATCATATAAGTGTAATTAATTAACTTAAAATATATTCCCAGAGATGGAACTAAATAATGGGTTTTTGAAGTGAGGATTTTCAAAAGTTAGAAATGTTTTTTATGAAAATTCATTGTGAAATTGATTTAAATGACATAATTTAGACCAAAATATGTATAATTAATATAAATATACTTTAAAACCAAATATAAATATAATTTATCTATATCAATATATTAATCGGACAATAAGTTTTGAATTAAAATTCTATATTTCCACAATTCATCCAAAAATGAAACATCTTAGAAAAATACAAAACAAATCATCCTAATCTATTTCTGACATATTTATTTCAAAAATAAATTTCATTTTTTCTAATATAATTTATAAAATATTCATAAATTATATTTAAAATAGTTTATCCACTAAAATTCCATAAAACTACTTTTCAGAAGAAAAAAAATATATGTTCTTATGCATAAAATTGAATTTGTTGTTATACCTTGTCAAGAAAACACATATAATGAGTGTTAAATAGTTTATTAAATAATATATATATATATATCATTAAAATCATTCATCAATATTATTTTGTTTAATTTATTTAGAGAAAACAAGTTTATACATGGAAAAGTACTTTTCTTAGAAAAGAAATCTTTTTATTTTCAAATAGTGTTTACATCCATTTCTAACTAATTAATAAAAAAGGGTTGAATTTATATACATGTTTAAACAATATTTTTATAATTTATTTAATTTTATTTTTAAAATCAATTATAATTTCTAGGTGATAACAAAAATAATATTTTAATAATAGTATTAATAATATTTATAGTCCTGTAAAACTATGTATTGCGTGTAAAATAAGCTATCAAAGGGACTTGTAATTGATTGTAACACTTGATAAACATAGTGTTTCATGAACCAAAAACTAATATAATTATTATGTGTAGAGAACTATTAATTTATGTTTTATACAATGCAATCCAAACATAGTTCCTTCTTATAATAAAATATATATTCAGGGTCGCGCGAAAAAGAAAAAATATCAAAAAAATTAAATTAATTTGAAAAATAATTCAAAAATCATAGTGTGTTAAAAATATACAGGTATGTCAGGAAATATATGAGACATAAAGATACAAAAAACTATATATGCACATAATATACTCCAAATCACAAAGAGGTCTCAACCATTCTTCCAGTCATTCGATTATTCTTGAGCCTTCAGGGTAACCCTCATCTGAGAGATTACTATCAATGAGACATGTTGTTACTGATAGTGATTACCCAAGAGGTAATGTTCTTCATATCGCATCATAGAAGATAAATTTTTTAACTCTAACTATTTTGGTACTCAAATAGAGGATCACATTCATGTCCACTTAGAGACACCAAGAACCATAATGTAATAACTTGCTAAGTAGGGTATTGTATGATAGACGATATTGTGAACTCTACTAGATTAACCTTATAGATAGGGAAACAACACCCCTGGAATGGGGGTCACTCTGATTCCATGAACACTACCCAAGGCTAATGGATAAATGTTAGAGGATTACACCCCAATTTATATGGAGGGACACTAGGCACTCTATCTAAGACTCATCCCATAGATGGGATCAAATATTTATATTGAGGACGTAATTTCAAATTGTACCATCAAGGGTATATACCAAAGAATTAAATTAAACTAATATTGTTCTATGCTTAAATGTTTTTATGGTAACCACTAAAACTTTTACTAGAGTTGAACAGAGAAGGATGAGGGAACCAACTCGCCCTTAAAGAAGTATATAGTGTGTCCCATAAGGGTACGTGTAATAACTCAAAAATCCTTACTTTTACCATGATTTACTCCCACATTGCATTAATTTATCTTATATTCATGACGTGACCTATATGGTACATAGCATATACCTGCCCAGTCAAAACATGGTGTTTTGGCTTCCAATACCCATTTGCATTTGGTCATGCATGTGTACTTCAGTTCATTCTCATGTACTTTATCTTTTTGGATTACATGGACATTTCCATTTACTCTTATCATTCCCGTATTCATGGTCATTTCCATGACCATGTACCCATTTTGTTACATATTTAACCCCATCACGGGGTCACACAAAGTGTGACATGTTTCATATGATGTGTGATATTTTCCTCTACAAGTAAATCCTAACGTCACAGAAGGGGGAATACATAGTGTTTGTTAATCATACTGCATTCCATGTAGTCAGTAATTTCTCATAGAATTCAAATTGTTCACATATCTCCACCATGCCTACACCATTTGATCTAGCTATGATTCCCTCTATATTTGTTGTATCATGATCTATTTGATCCTTTATATCACTTACTAACTGATTCATTCCATCCAAACCGACCATAAAACCACCACCATCACACCACACTATCATCGCACACTAAACCAAGAAAAATTAGGATCTTTTACCTAGTCCTGATCCTCCACTAATCTCATACAATCATCTTTAAACTTCAATCATTATATCAATTTTAAATAGAATCCATGGTTCTGAGGTTTATCATCGATGAATGGTCACACAATGATCGGATAATGGGTTTTGGTCGAACCTCCGGACAAAGGAATTGTCAATGATGAACTTGTTTGGTATGAGGGAAATGAATTAATGAAGTAAAAAAAATGAACATTAGTGGTTGTTTTTTTATCCTTCATTCATTTTAATTAGAACAATGAATGAATATCCAATGATAAAAAAATAAATTCATAAACTTTCAAAATATAATTAACTAAAAATAAAATAAAACCTCGATCCTTAGACCAATTTTGTTAAATGAATTAGTCAATATTTGATATGAGATATCCAAAATGGGATAAATAAAAATTAATAAAACAATTTACCTAGAGATGGATTGATCACTGGTGAAGAATAATTTGAGTTTTCATCCTTGGTGAAATCCATAAGCCTCTAATAGCCCACTAATCATCAATATTTGATCTCTCTTGATTGTCCAATAAACCTCCAAGAATTATCCTCCAATGAAACCTCTAAATAACAATTTTTATTTGGATATCCATAGGTTCTGACCAAAAAAGGCCTTTTAATATGAGATCATTATGTCATTGCATTATAATAATAAATAGATATATTTATTTATTTATTTTATTATTCATTCTCATGAGTACACTTTTACAAAAAATCTAACACTGAAAACGATCATATATCACCTTGGGTAAAACTCACATTCTAGATTCATTAGTGATCTAATATTTTGAAACTAATTCCATATTAAGAATTTATTTCATTACACCTGAAAAAATGGGTGAGTGTAATAAAATATATTTAATAATTTTATTATATCAATATCAGGGCTCTCCGGGTCTTGAAATCATTGTCCATCTCAGTTCCTGGATCTAAATATATTCCTTAAAATTTTAAAAAGTCTTAGAAGGAAAAAATGGGGAAGTTATAGTCTCCCATCCTTAGGTATTTTCATCCCAAAAAGAAAAACGTTTGCTCCTCTTAGTCAATTTATTAATATTTTTTGGATAGATCTACTTCTTGGGGGTTCAGTGGGAACCCTAAAAAAACCATTCCATGAAACAAATTATATATGTAAAAAAATATCAAATATATAAATTGATGTAGATTCACCTAACAATATTAACAAACAATAAGAAAAACTAACCAAATATTCCATGCTCCACGAGAAGATGAAGGAAAACATCAATGTTCCCAATTAATCATTAATCCCGATGGGTCACTCCTATATTACCAAAATAGGTCACATATATCATTTCAAGGATTAATTAGGAGACTATTTGTAATTTTAGTGGTGATAAGATTCAAAACAGCCTAGTAATCATCTATAAGGATCTAGTCATGATCAGCATCCTTAAAAATGTAACTAAACTTCAAATAAAACCAATGATTTCAAGGTTCATCAATTACTCAAGTAAATTTATCCTATAACATTATATTGCACTCCTCCTTCGTCATACTAGGGGTTTTATAGTCTAAAACGCATTCCTTAGAAAAAACCTTATTGGATTTTAGGTAAGAATACTTCATTTTAATCAAGAAATTTTAGGTAAATAGGAAATACCATAGATCCATCCTTCCTGGTCTGGTATCCCATATCTAAATTGTATTTCTATTTTTGTTAAATGGAGATTCTTCTTGAAATATAACCACATCATAAGGGGTTTGTTCCTATACCTCTAGATTTATAAGCTCTTATACTACACCAATTTCGGCAACCATCACATCTGACCTTACCTATGCCTCAATCTTGGGTTGTTTGATCTTACTAGAGGACCTAGTGACCACAATTTATGGATAGTTAGAATAGTCCGTACATTGTCCCTATATTTTCACTTTTATGAATGGATAATTTTTGGATTAATGATTGTATTTCCTCCAGTTCCTTGATCTAGATAGTAAATATACAAAATATGGATGGTTCTAGTCACATTTTTAATTATATTGAGATTTTGTCTCTACTTTACTATAATTGGGTTCTTCCTACTTCTAAAAAACATATTGATCCTTTTACACCATGGAGTGATTTTCCTCCACCCTTCTATATCAATGTTTCCCTCAATATTTTATTTAAAAATTTAATTTGATTGTGAAGATTGATTGAGGATTGGGGACTGCGAATTATGTAATAATGCAAAAAAAACTTCTTCTAGATCAAGATCAACATATTATAGAATGAGTTTCTCAAGAAAAACACCTATAATTACCAAACTATTATATAAACATACACATATATTATTAATATTCTAACCCAAACTCATGTTGGAGGTAGCCTTAGCTTGTTGAGAAACTATCATTGAACACACCACTGATGTATACAACTAAGATAGAGAGACTGTAGCGATCAAGATCAAAGGATAAATCCTCCTAGCCATAACCTGTTCTACCTTTAAGAGGGGAATTTGAACAGTAAAATCAAATAGACTAGGGAAAATATGAGGTGACATCCAATAGGGATCATTAATGTGAACATGAGTCATACGAAGCTGGTTTCTTGAGATAAAATCCACGACAATTTCTTCCAAACATGTATCAGAAAATGATAGGTGACATGAAGGATTTCATTGACATGATTTTATTTGATGGAATTATTGTTGAAAATTACCTAACTAGAAGAATAATGAGTATTATCCCTCCAGTATTCATAGATCATCATTTGATTATAATGAAAATTTTCATTAACTTCATGACCAACTGTCTTGACGGGTGGTTGGGATACATTTAATTCAAGGTATATGCATGAAGCGATGGGGTGGACCATAGATCTGGACCTGTTTTTAAAGCATAAGAAACAAACTAACAAGTATCCATGAAAATAAAGAAGGGGTTGATTATGGAAGTGAAGAGGTAGTTCTGATTAAAAACTTAAATTGATTTCAATAGGGCCCCACTATATATAAAAGTCAAAGGAATTACATAATAGAGATAAATATGACCAGTAAATAAGCTAAAGAGACTAGGACCAATCAAAAAAATATCATCTTTATCTTAAAATTGTACCAACATGGTTAGAGAATCAATAAAACCTTTAACTAGGTGTTCACTTAAACACTAATAATTGTGGATGAACCTATCGAAAAAAGATCATGTAGGCCCTAGAGATTGCATGTTGGCTTGACTAAATCCCTGTAATCCTCGATGAGGGAAGATCCCTCAAAAAACAAGATCTTCTCATTGAACAAAAAAATCACTACCATCAATCCATAAAAAACTCATACAATTACTAGGAACACTTTATCCACCTCTCCAAGAAATGCACCCCATTATATTCAACTTTATCACTAATTCTAAGCTTGTAAGCACTACCTCCCACTAGCTTTGACTGGTACCATGATGACCTCTAGGGCCCCCAATATAAGTCCTCAAATAGTGTAACACTGATGGTGGAGTCATAGTTATTATGATATGAAAAATCTATCAATGATTGATGATTTTACCACCCAGGAAAAAATAGATAACATAAATAATTAAGAATGTTTTCCAAAACCCAAAAAGTCTATTTTACTAGGCTAGGTGTCTAGGGTAGAAAATCAAGACTCAACCACAACAACATCACAATGATTCTAGCATCCTCCCTATAATTATGATGTGAGTCAAGAATCATAGTCTGAAATGATTGAAGAAGGGATTCCAATAATTCTGACCAACTCTTTTATGAAAATTAATCCCAAACTCTTCAAAAATAACTTCTGTTATATGCTTCTAAAGTAGAACAAATCAGTGAGCCGGATGATGATTGATTATGTAGTGCCATAACCTATTACTAAACATGGAAGCTCCATAAATAAAACCACATGAAACTATCACATTTCCAGTACTATCTTGGCACCTCAACTTTCACCGACTAATAGGTGATACATCAAGAGTTTTACTTAACATCACGTGACCAAATATTTGGTTACAAACCTAGATTCCAAAGGATCGCGGTACATTGGTACACCTCCTTGATGTAATACTAAGGGATAGAAACATCCTTGACACTTCCTTTAGCTACATGACTACTTTTATCTTTCATCCATTATCATGGATGATGTACTCCCTACATTTAAATCATTTATCAATAAAATTTATAGTGGATATCTAGTCACATAATACATCTTAATTGATATGCCCAAATCATGCCTCCCAGTCCCACTGAAGAAAATATGGTGGAAATCATAGAATGGAGGTATGATACACCACACTCACCCATAAAGGTCAAGAGAAATGATTCAAATAGCTCTATTACCTCATTGAACAACAGAAAATATAAAACCACATTTTTAGTATAAACTATTACGACGACACTCTGAGGTGGATCTAAATATAAAACTTACTAAATATCTATTGGGACAACTTTCACTTCCATGTCCAAGAAGACATATCCCAAAATTAGACCTCCTGAATCTATAATTGAATCTTTGAGATTTACTCGAAATGTTTGGTACTATTACAGAAAATATAAAACCATTCCTAAGTGTCTCAATTAATACTCCTCAGATTTTTAGAGCACTATATAATCATATAACACTACCAAAAACTAATCCTATAGGAAGGACATGATTCATGAATCTTATAGACACCTCAAGGGTTCCCAATATACAGAAAGGTATCACAAAGAACTCAAATAAATCATAATGGATTTATAAATCCATCTTTGTTAAATCCTCCTCACAAATTTGGAGTTGGTGATAACCTACCCTGAGGTAAAAAATTGGTAAACACTTTTCCCCTAACCATATGATGAAAAATTCATTTATTCTTGATAGGTGGATACTCATTAATAATAGACGCTCGGTTCATGTGATTTTAATACACACCTATTCCCATGTTCTAATCATCCTCCAAGGAGTTCAACACTTGGATACCCATGATGAGAGACTAGGTATTAAAAATCCCATTCTCTATAAATCCTTCAACCACACTTTAATTTATCGAAGCTATATGGTGTCATTTGTTATGTTAGTGAAAATATTAGACCATCCATGGTGTATCACTATGTAGAAAAAAACATTATATGGGGACATAAGAATTCCCCATCCATATATAAGATGTCTACATACTCATACAATTCCCCAAGAATCTAATAGATCATAGAATCTACTGCTAAAAGGGTCATACTATCCAACTCATAATAAATCAATTGTATCCTACATTACATGAGCTCACCCTACCATGTCGAGGATTACACCTTACTAAAGGAGGAAAACCATTTTCCACATCTTGGATATACTACAACCATCACTCGTAATTGTAAATAAAGTATGGATGGTAGAAAAAATCTCCATAGTGATGAAAACATCATAGGGGCCTATTTTCACTATATAAAAGTTTCACACTGGGGACTCTCTCCCCTCCAAAGTTAGGTCACACTACCTATAGAAGTTTTTGATCATCTATCTTCTTTATTGAAGCCTCCAAACACAAGGTTCAATTCAAGGGTTTAACAGGATTCTCTAATATCTCAGAATAGGAAAATATCAATAAATGTGTGGCTTGTTCCTATTTATATTAACTATAGATAATGTAGAAAAGAAACAAAATGTATCTCAAATCACTCCCAGAGCCTGTAGGTCATAATCCACCCAATTCAGAAGCTACCCTTGTCCCTTAACACTAGCTTTTGGATCATATTGTGGACCTCTAGGGGTGGGGTGGTGGAAAACATGAATGTTACAAGCACCTATTGATACTCCCCAAGCTCTTCCACCCTACTAACCACCCAGTATACCTCCCTCTTTCAACCAATACCTATGTCTAATCAATTTATCGAATGTATCTTTATGTGAAAAATGATGGGTTAGACAATCCCATAGGAGATGTCCATGTTTATCACAAGACTAACCACATTTCTTCCTCAAATAATTATGTGGTCTCTGAGGTCCTTAACAATAATATAACCTCTTGTCCATTCACATATGACATGTTTCTCCTATAATTGGGTTCTTCTCAACTTGGATCCCAAGAAACCACTAACTCGGAAGCTCGTGATATGCATTCAATCCCTATTAATAATCATATTAAACAAAACAGATACATCCACAACATAGTCTGATAAGATTCATCCACCTGAAAAATGGGAGGTGGTTCTATGTACTGATCATCAGGTGGGAGAACCACATGTTGTACAACCAAAAGTAAAAAAATCTTATCATCAAGCCTATTAATGGAGGACACATCACCCATCAGTTTATTATTTCATATTTTCTATTGATTCCTCACTAAATGCCACCCTAGAATCGTCTTGAAAGAATACAAGAGGTACCATGGTCAATGAGTATATCTGGGAAAATGACTGAAAAAGGACATATAAACCAAAACTCATTCATATATGATACATGTACCAATGTTTTTTTTCCTATAACTAGTTCCTACATGTACTAGGTCAACAGGTAGGTAATAAAAGTCCTAGTGAATAGATATATTTTTTCCCACACTAACATTGGATTCCGTAACCTAAAATACAAACTTTAAACACATTAACATTGTTTCCATAAATCCCAAACCAAAATCTCATAGTTAGAAATTATAAAAACTCAAGTCCTAAGGAATAAATGATCTGATACCACTCTATCATGAACCAACACAAAAGGGCCAGTCTAGCTAGCATTAAACTGAGTGTGACACCCCAATTCTACCTCCAATTGGCTAGTGGATAGAGACTAGTGCCAAGTAAGAATATCTGACATATGTGAGGTATTATCCTAAGTACATGTACACACACACACACATCTCCAAGACTATACAGTGATTATGTTAAAAAACACAACTATTGCAAATGAATGCATACATCTAATTCCCACCATCAGAGAACCACAATATACAAATATTAAAAAGGGTCCAAATACAAGCCACCATCACTAGAAACAAATTCCAAACTACTCTAAAGAGGGGGAAGATAGTCAATTGAAACACTACTATGAAAATAAGTATATCCATCCTAATCCATTCTCCTCATGATCCAGACCCTCCTAAGACTCCTTAAAAATCTATATCATCTTTGTAAGACATGACATATGTGGGGAGTGCCCAATAAATGGATAATATAAAAATACTAAATAAGAAACACTAAAATCACCAAACATATGGAATAAAACCTAGTCATCTTTTCAATATATAGTCATGTCAAGATATATATGAGACATAATGATAATCAAACCCAAGATATACTCACAAGAGACTATAATTATCAAAGATGTATTATCAATACATCCATAAATAGGATTTTTCTCAAGGTTTCAAGGTAATGCCCATCTGGGAGATTAAGATACCTTATCAATGATATCGTAGATGGAACTCACCCAAGATGTCATGATCAACAATTCTATCTATAAAGGATACATGCTATAAGTATAAATATTTTAGACTCTTAGATATGGGATCACACCTTGGACCATTGGGGGACACCACGAACCCTACTAGAATAACATGTTATGTTTCAGATCAAATGTATGATGATAAAATGAACACTATTGGATTAAGCTACTAGATATAAGATTTGCACCCTCTTCATGGTATTCAATCAGATACCACAAACCCTACCTAGGGTGAATAGAGGAATGATAGAGGATGGCAGCAAGGGTCAAATAGAGGGGCACCAAGAATTCAATATAAGCATCAACCAATACATAGGATCACAATACTTTGTTGAGGATGTAATTCCACATGGTACCCATATAGGGATAGACCAAGGGAAAACACTAAACTAATATTGTTCTATATAGAAAATTTCAGAGTGTAACCTCCCAAACTCGTGTAAGATTTGAACAGAGAATGATGAGGGATCTTCCCTACAATTAAAAGAGTACATGAAATTTCCAATAAGGATAGATGATGTTTCTCACTAACCTTGATACAATGTGTGTTTCATTCTCACACAGAATGCATTTCTCCAAAATACACAGTGTTTCCCAAAGTGTATACAGCGTGTGTATTATCACCTTCCACTCATCATGTTGCCTAAAAATTCCCATATACTATGGCCATTATCATGTATTAGGGGTTGTGCCCATGTACTTTAGAATTTATAATTACATGTTCATCCCAATGTACTATACTCGTTATTATGTTTCTGGATGTGTCCATTCCCACGTACCCACCATGGTACATGTCGAGCCACCAATGTCAAGTCACATGGTGTGTGACACATGTCACATAGAAATTGATATTTTTTTCTTCATGTAAACCCTAGAACCATAGAAGTGAGAATACACTATATGTGTTCTGAAGAAAAAAACTTCACCCAGAAAAAATTTCACATAAATTCTTAAATATTCACTAATTTCTTCTACCCCTGATATCCTTCGATAGAGCTGTGATTCCAACCATATATCACGGATCTTGATGTGACTGAACTATGTTGTCATTTGTCTATAGATTCCAGCAATCCAAAATGATCAAAAAAACAACCATTGTAACACTACACTATCCTTGCAGACCACACTACAAGAAACATGGATATATAATCATGTCATGATCCTTCAAAAATTGCACATTATCAACCTCAAACCTAGATTACCCTATCAATTGTAAACCTAAAATCACATTATTGAACTATTGTGTTAAATAATGTTCAAGCAATGACCAAGTATAGGGTATTGGTCAAATTGAAAACCCAAGAAATTTTTGGTGATTAACGTGAATCGAATGATTTAATGGAATCCATGAAACAAAATAGATTAAATAACCTTTAAGGTTCCTTGGGATTCCGTTGATTCATTATTTTAAAAAAATTGATGATCCAATAATTAAAAAATAATTGAATCAATTCCTAAAATGTAACAAGATAATTAATGAACTAAAAAACCCTCAATCTACGAGCCAATTTTGATAGGTGAGTTGGTCCAAATTTGACATGGGATATTCAACTCAGCATAAATCGAAATAAATAAAATTATATATCGTGGGTTAGATCGATCTGTAGGATCAAATATGTAAAAATGAGATGCTCAAATATAAGAGGGGGTGAATTGTATACTTTAAAAATTCTTTTGGAACCTATAAAGTAAAGATTAACATGGTTAAACAAACATTCACAAGACCTCTTAATGAAACCTTTTCTATTTTTATAAAAGAAATATTCAACCTTAAAGTGTATAGAATATGTAATATAATCATAGTAATAGAATTACAAAGTATAAGAAGGTTATACGTTCTAACTTTAACAAATTTTACATACAACAGAAGAATTAAAACAACTTGTAATAGTAAACAAGTAACAATAAGATTCTTTTAACCCAAAGAGAAGGGTATCCAACAACCTTGGAAAAAGGATCCTTGATTTATACTTTCATGAAATTATGTCTTACCCAAACCTAGGTAAGCCCTCAATCTGAATATCGGTATCTGTCTTACTATCCCTGAAATCCCTCGATATAGAAGGAAGTCAGAACCTATGTCTTCCAATCCTCGAATCCCATGATCAGCACAATCGGAGTCTGCACAAAGCAATTCTAAACAAGTTGTTCATGCCTAAACAAGTTGATCACTAAATCTGCATGAAACATTGAGAGATGTAAGAGACACTCTCTCTAGAAATCACTTTATATCTTTTTTTATTCAAAGTTAGTTGTCGAAGATGATGTAAGTTTCTTGTTCAGATGGGATTGTATTTATAGGCAAAACTTCTCAACGGTCAGCTCCTCTTCAATGGTCATATTTTTCCTTAAATTTTGGAAGGACCTAGACAAGTGGATATTATACAATGGTTAGTTTATAATAGATGGTACGACATCGTTTCATGTAATAGAAACAATTTTAAGTTAAAGATAAATGTTAAGTATAAGAAAACTTAGAATCTGATATTATTGGAACTATATATATAAACAACTCTAACATTATCAAGAAAATGTAATCATAAGAAATCAAAAAAACAGATTCTTAAGAATAACATTATCAAGAAAACAGATTCATAAGCAAAAGAAAATCAGATTGTGAAACAGGTATCTCATTTGTTCCGGAATCGGAATCATAAAATCAGAATCACATATACACCAGATTCAGAATCATAAAATCTGAATCACATATACACCAGATTCATAATAATAAAAATTGAATCATATAAACACTGGATTCAGAATCATAAAAACTAAATCACATATACACTGGATTCGGAATCATAAAAACTGAATCACATATACACTAGATTTGTAATCGTAACAATTGAATCATATATACACTGGATTCGGAATCATAAAAACTACATCATATATACACCTCTTTCAGAATCACAAAAACTAAATCACATATACACCAGATTCGGCATCATAAAAACTGAATGACAAATTGTAATGATAGATCTGTAAGTATAAGAGAATGGAAAATCATAATGATAGATCTGTAAGTCTAACAGAATAGAAAAACGTAATGATATATCTATAATCATAACGCAATGGAAATTCCGGATCTTAAAAAAATATCGAACTTAAAAAAATATTCAGAACTTAAGAAAAAGTGCTTATGATTTTCAAAACATAAAACCATAAGGAATAGAGAAGTCCTAAGATATCCATATTGACTCAACAATCTCACCCTTTTTGGAAATCACAAAAAACTTTTCTAAAGAATATTATATTTAATTTGATAAAAAACTATGAAAAAACTTATCTCCCCTTTTGAATGAAATTTCTAATGAATATGACTAACTCCCCCTTAGGTTATGTTTCCCAAGGATCATATTCTTGATCTTTGAAGTAAGATTTTCTTAAGTGTATATCTCCCCCTTAGACATAAATTTCTTCTTAAAAGAAAACTCCCCCATAATTAGACAATATCCTTTCTCACCATACTCCCCCTTACTAGATTCTCCTTCTCATAGATTAAATTCTCCATTTCTATAAATTATCCCCCTTTGTGATTTTCAAAATGAGGGAAAGGAATGGAGAAGTATAAAATGTTCCTATATGTTTAAGAAATCATACATTTGAAAATAAAAAAAAAAGATATGCAAGAATCTACTTTGAGAAAATTTTAGAAATAAGTTTTACATTACAACAAAACATCAGAATTTAAAAAAATAATCCACTCTTCTTCTGGTCAGACAACGTCTTCTTTATCAAGGATTTTAGTTTCTTTACTTCCTTATGATCTTCTTCAAACATTTTTAGCAAGATCTCCTAGTCCTGATTCTTCTTCTCTAAAGACAAGATCCCCTCTTCTTGAGTAGCCGCCTTTTTCTCTAATTCATCTCCAAGATTGTTATGCCTTTAGGCCTTCGGGACATGTATTACAGGTCATGTCGGGCCTTATGCCTTGGGACTAAGATTCATGTACGGGTTCCCCTTCAACCCCTAATAGGGGGATTATCTATAATAAAATAAAAAATAATGCCTTCGGGCCATTCGGATCTCTGACTTTTTTCTCACTACTAATATATCGAGAAACATAATTGAGTTGACTAGATTTCTCATAGATTGATGTCTTGACCTTGTTGAACTCTGTTTCAAAAGTATTAAAAGCTCCTATTTTTGAATCCATAAAGTCACCAAACTTTCTTAGTTCATCATTGATAGATTTGGTCTGGTTAAAGACATTCTTATAAGTCACCTCATGATCTTTGTAATCAATCAAAATTTTACTGAAGTCTGTTTATATCTTGAGAACAATGTCCATAAGCATATTAGTCGATTCAGTCTTTTGATTCAGGGTTTCCTGCATCATTTGACTCAGGTCATCAATGTTTGCAAGAACCGGAATGGAGCTGGTCAACTTTCTTAAAGATAGCTTGACAAAATCATTTTTGACAGATGAAGAGGACTCGAATCCTGAAATATCTTTTCCTTTCTCAAATCCTATTAGAGTTGGGGAATATGGTCTCTCTATTATCTTAGAGGACTTCTAAGACATTTCCTTATCAGATGGAGCAACAAAAACATTCTTTCATTTAAGAGGGTCCCGAGCAGGAGATTTTTCATTTTAAACTTGAAAAACATTTATATCTCCCTATTTATCTTCTTCTTTTTCAAACTTATGATGTTGAGATCCTCATTGTCCCTCTTCTACTTAAAATTCTTCCTCTTCTTCACCTTGTTGTTCAACCTGGTTTTCTCTACTTCTTCTTCTAGTTCAAATTCAACTTCATCTTCATCTTTAACATCAACCACTTCCTCAACTTCTATTTCTTCCTCAAGTTCTTCTTCAACTTTTTCTTTGACTTGTTCTACTGAAACAGTTTTGGAACCTGAACTTGAAGGAGTTCCAACATAATCTTCCACTTCCCTTAAAAAATCATCATCATCATCTTGGATTATCTGATCTTCCATTTCTTGAACTAGTTTTGATAAATCTTGGACTTTTTTAGCTTTTTGGATTTCCAGAGTGGTCACCGGTATCTTATGAATAACCTGATATTTGGGTACTTCCTGGCATTACTTTTCTACAACTTTTAGAAGAGACTGAAAAACTTTCTCTTACAAATATTTCTTCTTTAACTTCTTCTCCTTCTTTTCTTTATCAAGGTTTTCAGCTTTCTTGATTCTTAGAGTCATAGCCTCTGCATGATTTAGACCAAAAGAAGGATGTACTTCCTTATTAGTAGCTGCCATTTCTCTGCAGTTTGCAACTGTTGCATCTAAATAAGCTTTTGGTTTATTAGCAGGACGAGGTGGTGAAACTGGAATAGCAGGAAATGGTACTAGAAAGCTCGGTTCATCATGTTTTCTTTTCTTAGGAACTGACTTAAAAGATTATGGAACATCACCCTTGTTCTGGACAACCATTTCTTCAAGGTTTTTCCATTCTAGATTAAACTCTACTTTCATCCTCCTTAGAGTGTCATCACTAAGCAACAAAAACTTGAAACATTTTGATACTAATAGGAATGGAACATTCAGTTCTTAAAGACACAAAACGATTATCCCAGAAATAGTTTCTGGGTACATAAGGATCTGGGATCTGATGGTTCCACTTTTTATTGCTTGGATGGTGAGAGAGATGTACTTCACCAAGTTGTTCTTCCTTAGGTTGACAAGAAAGTATAACAGAAATATATAACATATCTTTAGAGAATATTTTTCTCCCTTTCTGGGAATAATAAATCCTTTCATCCAGAGAGCCACCATCTGGTGTTTCATTGAAAGATTCGTAATCTTCGGATTCTTAACGTACTTAAGACCGCGAAAATCTCAAGCCTTGACTTTTTTTAAAACAGCCTTCTTTCTCAGAGAGTTTTTCAGATCAAAGAATATCCTCACCTTTATACGGTATGTTAAGAACATTTGATTCATTCTTATAGGGGATTGAATATGATTTATCATAGCATTTGAACTTAAATAGATCCTTACATGTCTTTTGAAAGAACGTAACATATTCATAGAATTGAATAAGGAGGTCAGGATAAACCGGGTCCTGAGATTTTTCCATAGCTACACAGACATTTTCCCACCATTAGATCTTATCACCATAGAAATAAGAGAGTCGTATTTTTCAAAGAACATAGGGCACACTAAACTTTCCCTAAATATTGACCAGTCCTTATTCTCCTTACTAACCGGAATCTAATATGCTGACGATTTCAGAGTCATTCAGGGTGATAGAGAACTTCGGAACGAAAGGTTTGATGGAAACAAAACTTCAGCACTGAGATTAGTAAGGATAGTGCAATACTTGAAAATAAGGCACCACTTATATAGACCTAGCTATGGCTTTTCCACTTCCAAAAGATAATCAAACGGCTGACAATAACCTGATCTATTCTGACGGTTGAGAATGGATATAGAAAATATGAATTCCGATATTTTGAAGTAATGTAAACTAGAATTTAAGAAATTTTGAAATACCAACAACTAAAACATAACATAAAAAGTAAGAAATATTACCTTTTGGAGTTCTCTGAGATATTTATCAGTATTATAACAATTTTTCTTAGAGGCTTCAAATCCGAAATTTTCAAATTCGAAATTTTCAAATATGAAATTTTCAAAGGAAAGAAAAAGAGTTTAAAGAAAGTAATTATAAAAACGTATGTACTCCCCCTGAAATAAGGAGTAGTTTAATGTTAGGAAATTATTTAACAATATTTTTATATGAATTATTACCTTACAAGCATTATTTCTAGCTTCTGTTTGATGTATTCAAATCTATCGGAATGTAAAGGTTTTGTAAAAATCTCAGAAAGTTGCTCTTACATTCTGATGAATTGAAGAATGATATCCTCTTTAACAAAAAGAACATTTGAAATAATAGATTTACCAAGAAGAATAATGTTTCATATACTGACAATTTCTCCTTGAGAGTTATCACTAAAAGTTACCTTTCCAACCTTTGTTTTTAAAATCTTCTTTAAATATTCTTTGTTACCAGTCATGTGTTGAGAACATCCACTATCGATGTACTATATGTTTTTGGTACTTCCTTCTTTTTCCTGAAAAAGAATGATTTGGGCTTTTTGAATCCAAAATTTCTTGGATCCCGAACTATTTGATAATAAAAGCTTAGGTAACCATATTTGTTTAGAAAAATAAGCATTATAGAATCCAAGGCATTTAGAACAAAAATGGGCTCTATAAGGAACAAAATAATTGCTTTTAAAAATTGATTTTTCATGAGAATAACCTAAACCCTGATTGTTACCATGAGGTCGGATCTGAGAATACATCTTGTAAAAATTTTCATTACCAGAAGTAAAATATTCAAGAAGTTTCTTCAAGGAAAATATTTCAGATTTTAGTCTCGGGACTAAATTATTATCCTAAAGAAATATAGATTTAGAGTTAAGTTTATCCCCTAAAACATCTTTTTCTAAAAACATATTTTTAAGATCCTTAGAAATATCATCCTTCTTAGAATTAACTTCCTCAAGTTTCATAGAAATATTTTTTTAAATATTATTTTTCTCATCAAGATCTTTGAAAGATCTAAAATTTCTTTTGTTAAAATAGATTCTGTAGAGTTTTCTTTTTCAATTTTCTTAGAAACATTACAATTTATCTTTTCTAATAACTTAGAAAATTTAGAAACTTACTCATAGGAAGGGAAATCATTATCATTATCTGATGAAGAAGGTTCTTCATCTGAAGAAAAACCTCTATCTGGAAAATTTTCACTTAAAGACATATTGGTTAGGGATTCAACAGTTTGTACCTTAGCCATAAGACACTGATTTTGAAATGGATCTCTAGCTATTAGACCAATATTCTTTTTCCCAGAAGAGTCATATTCTAAAGATTCATCATAAGAATATCCACCCCTGGCACTCCAAGTGTCATTGGCTTTCAAGATTTTCTTAGGCTTTGATCTGTAGAACTTCTTCTTGTTTCTTTCAGAATTCTTGTCTTTCTTGTCTCTCTTCTTAAGCAAGGGATAATCAGATCTAATATGACCAATTATACATTAATAGCAAGTCACTTATCAATCTTTCTTATCTTTTCCATATTTCTTTTTGTATCTATATTGAAAGTTCTTCTGTCCAACAGTCTTGTTTATCCTCTGAGAAATATTTTCTAACTCATTTTTTTGAAGCTTCACTTTCACTAGATTTAGATTGAATACTGACCTTCTTATATTTTGATCTTGTAGTTCTCTCAAGTGTCTTGGATTTCGTATTATTTGAAGTAGTTGTAAAAGAAATATGTCACAACCCGTCCCCGGGGCCCGTGTCGTGACTACCCAAAGCCCCCCTCCCATAGGCCAGGGGCTGGTGACTATCACCAAAGGCATAAATCCCAATAACTGGGAAGGAAATGCCTTTATAAAAGTAAAAAAACACCATAGAGTATAAGAGGAAGTAAAACACTAAGTGAAAACTGGGTACAGCAGTAAGTGCGGAAAATTAAGTGGGCCAGAAAACAAACCCAAACTGAAAGTAAAGTACAACTGGAAGAGAAAAGAGCAACTAAAAGAAAGTACAACAAAGACAACAACTGGAATAAAGGATGCAGCTCCTCGGTCGTCCTCCTCAGATCCTACCTGAAGGGTAGGTAAAGATAGCGCAGCTCCTGGATCGTCCATCACGAATCCTACCTGAAGGGTAGGTACCGATAGCCTCTACAACGCTCTCGCCCGTCAACCTCCTCCGAGCGTCGCCTCGTCGTGATGTCCACCACCGGGTACTGTCCAGTCCTCGAACACTCGACGTCTGTCTACATTGTCCGTCTTCTGCAACCAACACAACGAGGTGCGGGCATATCCCGTGCAGGGGTGAGTATAACGATACTCAGTAGGGACCCTGAGACCCTCAAGGTCTCACTATATATTACAAGGATAACCACACTAAGATCTCAACAGATAACCTCTACTTAGTTATAAGCTCATACTTATACCCAAGTCATCAAGTAACCCATCTCAATCATGAGGAAACACATAGATTTATGAAGTCAACGGATAACCACTACCAGGTATATGACCATACATATACCTAAGTTATCAAGTGACCCATATCAATCATGAGGTAATTAAAAAGGTCATAGGCTCAGGTCAACCAGGATCTTATTCATGACGTCGAAACCACGGCTGCTACAACCAAGCGCTCCCCACTGGGCTATCCGAAACACACCGAGTCGATAGATCAACAGTTGTCAAGTCTCATCCAGCTACTAGGTCTCTACACCCTGCTAGATCTTCACCGGGAGGGTCCTCTCCACAAGCTACAGGTCGATACTCCAAGTATCACAAGCTTCCTCGAAGAAGTATCTAAAAGTAGCGCCTCGTCATAGGGGTCTTAACACAACAGACGGCGCGTCAATCGGACGCTCGGTCTGTGTGTTATTTAGCCTTTTCGTCTCAGGGGCCCGGTTGGTTTCATGTGCGAACCAACCCGGCCGTACCTCGAACTCTCATTGGGTATGCTCATAGGGTATGTTTCTCAATGTGATCATCAACGTCGCTGACGGTTCGTCAAACAGAGGTCTGGTCTGAAAGTTATCAGCTTTTCCGTTCTAGGGGCCCAATTGGATTTCGGGTACAATCCAACCCGGCCATTATCCAACTGCATCCAAAACTCAGGCGAATCATTCCAAAAGTTCCGGCTCATCAAGAAAAATTCAACGCGACAGATGGCACGTCAATCAGACGCCCGGTCTGTGAGTTATTGGCTTTTTCATTCCAGGGGCCCGGTTGGTTTCATGAATGAACCAACCTGACCGCACTCCGATGACATCCAAACCTCGATCGGAGTAAGCCAAAAGTTCCATCTCATCAAGATGAATTCAACGAAGTCGACGGCATGTCAATCGGATGTCCGGAGCTCATGATATAGGCGTTTCCGCTCCGAGGGCCCGATTGGTTTCGTATCCGAACCAACCCGGCCGTACACAAATTCCTCCAAAAACCTGAGTTTAATATACTGAAACGACCGTCTCGATCCAAGGATCTCTACGCAACTAAAGGTGCGTCGATCGAAGGTCCATAGCCCAAGATATGAGAAAAATACCGAAAGTGATCCGAAAATGGGGGGTCTGGGCCCGGTCTGACCCGGCCCAACCCCCCCGGGTCGGCCCGCACCGGGTCGACCCGACCCGGGTCCGGGTCCAACCCGGATGGGCGCCGCCCGGCCCGGTCCGCCAAAGCCGGCCCGGCTCGGCCATCGAGCTGTTGCTCCGCGGACGCGGCGCGCGCCGTGTCCCACTGGATCCCGGGCGGCCGAGGGATCCACGCGCTTGCCGCCACGGCTTCTTCCACGGTGGTTTCTCTAGGCGGCTCACCGAGGCGCTGCCGCTTTCGGCCGCTGGCGACCCGCGCCGCCGATTGTGTCCGCGGGCCACTGGAGTTGCTCCGGTGGTCCGTTTTCAATTCTATCTGCCCCGATGCTCATCCCGAGTCCCGTTCTTCACCGCAGAATCATCAAATCGTCTCTGCGGCCCGTTTCATCAATGCCCGTCGATCCACACATCAAAAGAACAAATTGCGGAGTCTTCGGTTCGCCTTTGCGGCCCCGACTACCACCACACTTTCATTCGGCCTCGACGGCACGACACGACGGTGCCCACATCCTTGCCGCATCGCTCCAGGTTCCCACGCGGTGCCGTCATACCGCGCCGCCATCTTCCATACCGCAACAACACAACAACAAAGGGGGAGGAGGGTCGGCTGTGTTCATGCGGTCCGACCTCCTCCCATTAAGTTGATAACAAGAAGCCCAAAAAAAGACGAGGAACAACAAATGTTGTTTCACGAACATGAAGCAATAAACCCCTACCTCAAGCGTCGTCGAGCGAGGGTTCGTCGTGGAAAAGCCCGTCGCGGAAGAAGGTGTCGCGGAAGGGGAATCATCACGGAAAAGCCCGTCGCGGAAGAAAAGGTTCACCATGGAAGGAACATCATTGAAATTAGGTGATCTTCGAGGAAGACATCTCTCACCGTCGTCCGTCATCGGAGGTTGGCGTTCTTCGTCGGTGGCGGGACGTTCTTCGCATTCTTCGTCGAAGAACGAAGAATCCTCCCTTTAACTCCCAAAGTCTTAACACAACACAAAACCCAACACAATAAAATAATTCCTACCCTTATTTTATTATCATAAAAAAGAATTTGAAAAACAAAGATAAGAAAAGATCAATTAATTCAATGAATTAATTGTTACGGTTTAACCGCCCAATTTAATGAGGCGTTTCTTAACCAAAACAAACGCACAATTGACTTTCATTAAAAACGGGGGTTGCAGGTGCGTTACTTTCAAGAAAAGAAATGGTGGGGCTTGTGTGGGCCCCACCTCAAAAAAATTCTACCAAGTGGGTAGGATATCGTGGGTCCCACGTTATCTGCTTAACTTAGGTTAAGCCGCTTTAAGTGAAATAAAAATAAATAAATCGCCGTACCACTTTATTTTATTCTTTCACTAAACCTCAAAAATTAAAAACCACAGCCAAGCAAACGCAACTTCGGAAAAGGTGTTTCTAAATAATTATTGGCGCTTCGATTCCATCGGTGCCCTCTTATTTCAATTCCGAGCACCGGTTCAAAAGTTAGAAAAAACCCGCTCGTTCATTCACTGAACGTACCCGGGCTAATCTTTGGGAAAATGATTCCAAGCACACCAGGCCTCGGAATCAGGTGCCGTCAGAATCTACGTTCTTGTAAAATCCAAAAGAAAATTAAGAAAAAAAATTCCCTTGAATTTTATGGGTCTTTACATTACTCCCACCTCAGGAATTTACGTCCCCGTAAAGCTATAACACAAACGAGGGAAACAAAAGCGGAATTGGGCACGCATCTGAGCCTTCCGCTCCAATGTGCTCATCTGGAGGTTCCCGTACTGCTAGTGAAAGTGCACCCGAGGAATCGACACTCCTCATAGGACCCGCTCCTATCGTTCCTCAACCTCTACCGGAACCTCCGCAAAAGTCACCCCATCGTCAGAGTCCAATTCCCCATGTTCAATAAAAAGCGAAGGGGTCGAGCTTGTATCTCCTCAGTTGAGATATGTGGAAGACGCCGTGCACCCGATGCAACTGAGGTGGATGTGTCAAGCGGTAAACCACCTCTCCTGCCCCATTACGGACCTAGAAGGGTCCAAATTGAAGTGCGGATACCACTTGCCACCCCGACCAAAACTCTCTAACTCGCGTAGAGGCGAGACCCGTAGGAAAAATGTGGCCGCCATCCTCGAACTCTAGTGGCCTCCGACTCCTGACATCATAAGTCCTTTGTTGGCTCTGAGCTGTCCTCATCCACTCCTGGGTGACTTGTACCTATTCTAGTCCCACAAGAGCTTCTAAGATTTCTTCTTTGCTGATAAGAGAAATTTGGTCTCATCCCTAGGATGGACCACGTTCTTCGCCTAATACAGTCAATCCTGACATGGATGATACTAATCCATACCAAGGATGACGTCGTAAGGCCTCAATGCTACTACCAAGAGATACAACCGTTACTCTCGCCTCCTTGGGTTGAGTCACACTGTCGGCATCAGTGTGTGGTAAATGTGTCTCCTCCAGTAGGTATCACAAAAGTGAGGGTCAAGTCAACAGTTTTTAAACCGGAACCTCTTAGTAACAACAAAAAGAGAGGAGATGAAAGTAAATTCCACAAGGAAAAGTTTCATTTATTACTACATCTCAAGTACAAGACACAAAGCATCTACAAACCAACATCAATAAAGCTAGAAGAAACATGAACAGAAGTCTCCACATCTGGAGCTAGTCCCGCTCCTCTCCATCTGCTTCTAGAGATCCATGATCATAGGCCTCTACTTCCTGCAGCTGAGCTCTCCCACGTCCACCTGTTCCCTGCGGTCGGGGTGGACCTCCTGGTGGTGGTGGTGGCAACACGTCGAAGCGTCGTCCACCTCCAGCTGCAGGGCCAGCTCCCCTGCCATGGTCTCCTGCTCTATGAGGTCTGCCTCGATCGAACCTCTGCCTCTGCTTGGGAGGTCCTTCGTTCATCTGCTGGTCATCTGTATGGCGGGTCAGACAGTCACGAGCCATGTGACCAACCCCGCTGCAGGAGTAACATTTTCCTCACATGGTAAGTCATTCTCCACCCATAGTGCCTCACACAAATGATCTTGTGTCATGTGGTCAACCACCTATAGATCTTGTCCTCTTGGACCTCTGTGTCATCTGTCTACTACCTGCTGCAGAAGACTCTGCCGCATGCCGGCTAGTGGCGGGTCCTGCTGTTGGAGACTGCTCAGAAAGGAAACTCTCTACTAAGAGGGCTCGCTCCAACACCCTTTTCTATATCGGAAAACTATGAGAAACAACTGAAGCTCTGATCTCTCGCCTGAGCCCCAGTTCGAAGGTTCGGGCCCTGAAGAATGGGTCTCGTACCATGTATACGGAATAGCGCGAGAGATCGGTAAACCTCACCGCGTACTGGGCTACTGTCATGCTGCCCTGCCACAGCTGTAGTAGCTCCTAGATGCGCATCGCTCGGAGGGTGGCTGGGACGAACTCTGAGTGAAAGAGGCTCTCAAAGTCCGTCCAAAGGATAGATGCCTCGTCATGCACCTGGAGCATAAATCTCCACCATCTGTCTGCTGCCGCGTGCAGTAGGCTCGCTACGAGGATCACCATGAGGTCTGCCGGTGTCCTCACTACCCAAAAAACTCGTACCACTACCTCCAGCCAATCCTCGGATCCCTGGGGGTCCGTCTCCCAGCGGAACCTGGGTGGTCGCTGGAGCTGAAACTCGTGCAGTGCACTAAGGTGGTGTGCATCATCAGTGGTCGGCGCTGGTAGCATTGGTGGCTCGACGGGTAGAGGTACCGCCGGTGCCTCTACCGTCAAAGGGCTATGTACCGAGGCCTCGTCACTCGGTGGGATATCGTCCCGCACAACACTCGGAAACCTATCTGGCTGCCATCATGGGGCCATCCTGAAAGAGACAGGTGTGCCACGGTCAAAACAGTATACCTGATGAGCTGACACAAGGTAATCACAATGAAACTTGAAACATACATGCAATCAATGTTTTCGTTCAT
The DNA here is from genome assembly GCA_963277665.1 of Viscum album. NCBI lineage: Eukaryota > Viridiplantae > Streptophyta > Magnoliopsida > Santalales > Viscaceae > Viscum > Viscum album. The sequence continues at coordinate 1,072,531,759 of OY728138.1, forward strand.
TAAGTCGGAAATCAGAAGTCAGGGTCCTGGTGTATGGATACGTCGACCGCCGCACCAACACTGGGCTCCCTGGACTGATAAACACACTCAATACTCTTAACACTATTACTTCACATAGGAAAATATCAGAATCCTGAGTTCTGAGGTAGAACCAAACTCCTCGGATACCAATTTTTCACGACCTGTCCTCGGGTCCCGTGCCGTGACTACCCCAAGACCGCCTCCCATAGGCCAGGGGCTGGAGACTATCACCAAAGGCGTAAATCCCGATAACTGGGAAGGCATTTCCGTTATAAAAGTAACAAAACACCACAGAGTATAAGCGGAAGTAAAACACTAAGTGAAAACTGGGTACAACAGTAAGTGCGGAAAAGTAAGTGGTCCAGAATACGAACCCAAACTGAATGTAAAGTACAACTGGAAGGGAAAACAGCAACTGAAAGAAAGTACAACAAAGAGAACAGCTGGAAGAAATGAAGAAGCTCCTAGGTCCTCCTCTTCGCATCCTACCTGAAGAGTAGGTACAGATAGCGCATCTCCTGGATCTTCCATCGTAGATCCCACCTGAAGGGTAGGTATAGATAGCCTCTACAACGCTCTTGCCTGTCAACCTCCTCCGAGCATCGCCTCGTCGTGATGTACACCACCGGGTACTGTCCAGTCCTCAAACACTCGGCCTCTGTCTGCACTGTCCGGCGTCTGCAACCAACACAACGAGGTGCGGGCATAGCCCGTGCTGGGGTGAGTATAATGATACTCAGTTGGGACCCCGAAACCCTCAAGGTCTCACTATATCTAACAAGGATAACCACAAGAAGATCTCAACAGATAACCTCTACTTTAGTATAAGCTCATAATTATACCCAAGTCATCAATTAACCCATCTCAATCATGAGGAAACACATAGATTTATGAAATCAACGAATAACCACTACCAGGTATATTCCCATACATATACTTGAGTTATCAAGTGACCCATCTCAATCATGAGGTAATTACAAAGGTCATAGGCTCAGCTCAACCACGATCTTATTCATGACGTCGAAACAACGGTTGCTGGAGAACTCCTCCTCCGTCGAGTACAGTGGGCCCGCCGCTACAACCAAGCGCGGAGAACTCATCCTCTGTCGAGTACAGAGGGCCTGCCGCTACAACCAAGCATGCCGAACTCCTTGGAATGCTGTAGTACTCCACCTGTCGAGTACTGTGGGCCTACTGGTACAACCAAGTGCTTCCCACCATGGATCTACCGCTACAACCAAGCTCTCCCCCTCATAGGTTCCATAGGTACTCCTTCTGTTAAGTACCGCAGGTCTGCCACTACAACCAAGCGCTCCTCCACCGTGGGTCTGCCGCTACAACCAAGCTCTCCCCCTCATAGCCTCCAGAGATACTCCTTCTGTTGAGTACCGCAGGTCTGCCGCTACAACCAAGCGCTCCTCTGCCGTGGGTCTGCCGCTACAACCAAGCGCTCCCCCTCATAGCCTCCAGAGGTACTCCTTCTATTGAGTACCGCGGGTCTACCGCTACTACCAAGCGCTCCTCCGCCGTGGGTCTGCTGCTACAACCAAGCGCTCCCCACTGGGCTATCCAAAACACACCGAGTCGATAGATCAACAGTCGTTAAGTCTCAGCCAGCTACTAGGTCTCTACACTCTGCTAGATCGTCACCGGGAGGGTACACTCCACAAGCTACAGTTCGATACTCCAATTATCACAAGGTTCCTCTAAGAAGTATCTAAAAGTACCACCTCTTCATAGGGGTCTCAACACAACAGACGGCGCGTCAATTGGACGCTCGGTCTGTGTTTTATTTAGCCTTTTCGTCTAAGGGGCCGGGTTGGTTTTGTGTGTGAACCAAACTGGCCGTACCCCGAACTCTCATAGGGTATGATCATAGGTTCTGTTTCTCAACGTGATCACCAATGCCACTAACGGTTCGTCAAACGGACGTCTGGTCTGAAAGTTATCAGCTTTTCTGTTCTAGGGGCCCGGTTGGATTTCAGTTACAATCCAACCCGGCCACTATCCAACTGCATCCAAAACTCTGGCGAAGCATGCCAAAAGTTCTGTCTCATCAAGAGGAATTCAACGAGACAGAAAACGCGTCAATCAGACGCCCGGTCTGTGAGTTATTGGCTTTTTCGTTCCAGGGGCCCGGTTGGTTTCGTGAGCGAACCAACCCGACCGCACTCAAACGGCATCCAATCCTCGAGCGGATTAAGCCAAAAGTTCCGTCTCATCAAGAGGAATTCAATGAAGTTGACGGCACATCAATCGGACGTCTGGAGCTCATTATATAGGTGTTTCCACTCCGAGGGCCCGATTGGTTTCATTTCCGAACCAACCCGTCCGTACCCAAAGTCCTCAAAAACCTTAAGTGTAATATACCGAAACGACCGTCTCGATCCAAGGATCTCTACGCAACTGACGGTGCATCGATCGGAGGTCCGTAGCCCAAGATATGGGCAAAATACCGAAAGTTATCCGAAAATGGGGGGTCTGGGCCCGGTCTCACCCGGCCCAACCCCCCCCCCCCCCCCCCGGGTCCGGGTCCGACCCGGCGGGGCGCGGCCCGACCTGGTTCTCCCAAGCCGGCCCGGCTCGGCCGGGTGGCTCGCTGGCTCGGCCAGCGAGCTTTTTCTCCACGAACGCCGCGTGCGCCGCGTCCCCTTAGATCCTGCGCGGCCACGGGATCCACACGCTTGCCGCCACGATGGTTTCTCCAGGTGGCGCGCAAGGGCGCCGCCGCCTCTGGCCGCCCGCGACCCGTGCCGCTTGTGGTGTCCGCGGGCCACCAAAGTTGCTTCGGTGGTCTGTTTTCAATTCCGTCTGCGCCGATGCTCATCTCGGGTCCCGTTCTTCACCTGGAGTCATCAAATCGTATCTGCGGCCCGTTCCATCAATGCCTGTCGATCCGCACATCAAAATAACAAATTGTGGAGTCTTCGGTTCGCCTTCGTGGCCCCGACTACCAACACACATTCGTTCGGCCTCGATGGCGCGGCGCGACCGCGCCGCGCATCCTTTCCGCATCTCTCCATGTTCCCGCGCGGTGCCGGCGCACCTCGCCGCCATCTTCCGAACCACAACAACACAACAACAAAGGGGGAGGAGGGTCGGCTATGTTCGTGCGGTCCGACCTCCTCCCATTAAGTTGATAAAAAGCGGCCCAAAAAAATACAAGGAACGACAAAATTTGTTTCACGAACAGGAAGCAATAAACCCCTACCTCAAGCGTCGTCGAGCGAGGGTTCGTCACGGAAAAGCCTGTCGCGGAAGAAGGCGTCACAGAAGGGGAATCGTCAGGGAAAATCCCGTCACGGAAGAAAAGGATCACCGTGGAAGGAACGTCATTTACGTTAGGTGATCTCCGAGGAAGGCGTCTCTCGCCATCGTCCGCCATCGGAGTTTGGCGTTCTTCGTCGGTTGCGGTGCGTTCTTCGCGTTCTTCGTCGAAGAAAGAAGAATCCTCCCTTTAACTCCCAAAGTCTTAACTCAACATAAAACCCAACATAATAAAATAAGTCCTACCCTTATTTTATTATCATAACAAAGAATTTGAAAAACAAAGATAAGAAATGAACAATTAATTCAATGAATTAATTGTTACGGTTTAACCGCCCAATTTAATGAGGCGTTTCTTAACCAAAACAAACACACGGTTGACTTTCATTAAAAAGGGGGGTGAAGGTGCGTTACTTAGAAGAAAAGAAACGGTGGGGCTCGTGTGGGCCCCACCTCAAAAATATCTTACCATGTGGGTAGGATATCGAGGGTCCCACTTTATCTTCTTAACTTAGGTTAATCCGCTTTAAGTGAAATAAAAAAAATAAATCATCGCACCACTTTATTTTATTCTTTCACTTATCCTCAAAAATTAAAAACCACACCTGAGAAAATGCAACTCTGGAAAAAAAATATCTATGCAATTACCGGTGCTGCGATTCCATCGGTGCCCTCGTATTTCAATTCCGAGCACCGGTTCAAAAGTTAGAAAAACCCACTCGTTCGTTCACTGAACGTACCCGAGATAATCTTCGGGAAAATGATTTCGAGCACACCGGGCCTCAGAATCAGGTGCCGTCAGAAACTGCGTTCTTGTAAAATCCCAAAGAAAATTAAAAAAACAATTTCCCTTGAATTTTACGGGTCTTTAAAAAATACATCCATTTCCATTCTTCTTCTTAATATTATCAGTATCTCTCTTCATTCTGGTTTCATGTTGAAGAAGAATTCCAAACAGTTCATCAAGAGAAATCTGAGTAACTTTCCTATGCTTATCTATAGATGTCCTCTTGGCTTCCCATTCATTAACCATGATGTCTATAATATTGTCTACAAGAGCTTCATCATCTAAAACATTCTCACCCATGGATTGTAATTTGTTGACAATAGTCATAAATATTTGTTGTACCCTACATATGGTTTCTCCATAAGGGAAGCAGAAACTATGATACTGAGCCCTAAGCATAGATCGTCTGGTTTCAATAACATTGGATGTTCCAAAGTGAGTTACTTCATGCTTTTTCAAAATACTATTTTCAACTTCATATGATGAAATTTGGCTATATATGTTTCTAGTCATGGAACATAGCAAGGTATTACATACCTTAAAGTTCAGCTGATATTCCACCTTTTATAGAGTAGTGAATTTTCTAAGTTCCTTATCAGGAATGTTATAATCTCCAGTTTACATAATGTAGTTGTCTACACCTATGTTTATCAAAAAGTTCTTCATTGTCTCTCTCCAGTACTCATAGTCATTTCCATCGAAGATCGGTGTTCTAGTAGTATTGAGATTATCTAGAGATCCAACATGAATTCCTACCATACTAAAAGGAGTTTCATTCCACAAAACTTATTAGTAGTAAAATTTTACAAATAAATATGAAGAACTTAAGAAAATGGAAACTTGAGAAAAAAACTTATATGTGAATAAAAGTATTTCAGAGACCTCCACTAATACCAATTATAGGATTGGTTCAGAGTATGAGGTATCCTTCCTTTGATACCAATTGTAGGATTTAATTTGTAAAAATGAGATGCTCAAATACAAGAGGTGGGGTGAATTGTATCCTTTAAAAATTCCTTTGGAACCATTAAAGTCATGTTTAAAAAGGATAAACAAACAATCAAAGACCTCTTAAAGAAACCTTTTCTATTTTCTTAAAAGAAAGATTCTACCTTAAAGCGTGTAGAATCGGTAATATAATCAGAGTAACGGTATTACAAAGTATAAGAATGTTATAATTTCTAACATTAACCAAGTTAACATACTTTTAAGAAAGTTTGTCTTACACAAACCCAGGTAATCCCTCAATCCGAATATCGGTATATGTCTTGTTATCCCCACAATCCGTCAATTTAAAAGGAAATCGGAACCTCTGTCTTCCAATCCCGGAATCCCACGATCAGAACAATCGAAGTCTTCACTAAGTAAGTCTGAAAAGGTTGTTCACAACATCTGCATGTGGCACTGAGAGTTGTAAGAGACTCTCTCTCTAGAAATCACTTTATAGCTTTTTTCTTTCCTAGTCAGTTGTTCAAGTTGAAGTACTTTTCTGGTTCAAATGGTCTTGTATTTATAGGAAAAACTTCCCAATGCTCGGATCCTATCCAACGGTCATATTTTCCCTTAAATTTCAGAGGGACCTGGACACGTGGCAAACATACAATGGATAGTTTATAATAGATTGTATGACATCATTTCAAGTAACAGAAATGATGTTAAGTTAAAGAAAAATGTTACGTATAAGAAAACATAGAATACAATATTATTGGAATGATATATTTAAACAACTCTAAAATTATCAAGAAAGTTTGTCTTACACAAACCCAGGTAATCCCTCAATCCGAATATTGGTATCTGTCTTGATATCCCCACAATCCGCCAATTTAAAAGGATATCGGAACCTCTGACTTTGAATCCCGAAAGCCCATGATCAGAACAATCGAAGTCTTCATAAAGTAAGTCTGAAAAAGTTGTTCACGCCTGAATAAGTTGTTTACAACATCTGCAAGAGGCACTGAGAGTTGTAAGAGCCTCTCTCTCTAGAAATCACTTTACAGATTTTTTCTATCATAGTCAGTTGTTGAATTTGAAGTACTTTGCTGGTTCAAATGGTCTTGTATTTATAGGAAAAACTTCCCAATTCTCAGCTCCTCTCCAACGGTCATATTTTCCCTTAAATTTCAGAGGGACCTGGACACGTGGCAAACATACAATGGTTAGTTTATAATAGATTGTACGACATCGTTTCAAGTAACAGAAATGATGTTAAGTTAAAGAAAAATGTTACGTATAATAAAACATAGAATAAAATATTATTGGAATGATATATTTAAAAAACTCTAACATTATCATGAAAACATAATCATAAGAAATCAAGAAAACAGATTCTTAAGAATAACATTATCAAGAAAATGGATTCATACGGAAAGGTAAATCGGATTGTGAAATAGGTATCTCATTTGTTCTGAAATTAGAATCACAAAATCAGAATCACATATACACCAGATTCAGAATCATAAAAACTGAGTCACATATACACCGGATTCGGAATCATAAAAGCAGAATCATATATACACCGAATTCGGAATCATAAAAACTAAATCACATATACACCCGATTCGAAATGATAAAAACTGAATCACATATATGTCGGATTCAGAATCATAAAAACTAAATCATATATACACCAGATTTAGAATCTTAAAAACTAAATCATATATAAACTAGATTCAGAATCATAAAAACTGAATCACATATACACCGGATTCAGAATCACAACAACTGAATGACAAATCGTAATGACTGATCTGTAAGTATAACAGAATGGAAAATCAGAATGACATATTTGTAAGTCTAACAGAATGGAAAAACGTAATGATATATCTATAATCATAACAAAATGACAATTCCGGATCTTAAGAAATATACAGAACATAAAAAAATATTTAGAACTTAAAAAAAAGTGTTTGGGATTTTCAAAACATAAAACCATAACGAATGGAGAAGTCATAAGATATCCTTATTGACTCAACACGATCTCTAATAAAGATGGATTTTTTCACATTAGTTAAAATCCCAAAGATCTAATTGGCTCATCGAACACCAATACTTGATCCTCCATTTTTAATCTGAGAAGCCTCCAAGAACACTCTTACCAAGGCTCCTCTCAATCCTTAGGGTTATTCTGACAACCATAGGGTCTGTCTATAACATGCCTTTTATAATGAAATGGTTAGGTCATTGTGTTATAATAATAACTAAATTTATTTATTTATTTATTTTATTATTTGCATTCATGACTGTACATTTACAAAAACAACTAATTGCAACAAAAATTATATCATACCTAGGGTAAAACCTAAATTCCATTTCCAATATAATTTTTAAATTTCCCATTTGATTCCTCATTCCATATTTATTCCATTACTTCTGAAAAACTCAATACATGTGATTAATATATTAAATATTTTTGTTATATCCATTTTATGACTCTCACGTACTCGAAATTTTATGTTCTCTCGGCATCTAGCTCTAAAAATTTTCTATAAAATTTTCTAAACTCTTACAAAGAAAAAACAGGGAAGTTACCATGATAATTAATGTCACACCACAATTTGTGTCTAGGTAAATTATCCATATTCTATGACGGATGGTATTATTAAAAATAATTTAAGTTGGATTTTGATTAATCAATCCCAATTGTTTGTAAGATTCTTGTAGAGGAACAAACCACTAAGGAAGATCTATATCATGACCTTTATCTAAATAATTATGATGCGAGATTGGGTTTTTTTGTGAAGGAATTGACTACAACCTAAGGAAGATGATTGTGTTGTGGAAAGATATGGTGATGAATTTTTTATTATGGAATGGGATATTTCATTTTAATGTAAGTTCAATGATCTTATTATTATGGTTCTGTTGTATATATTTACTCACAACTTGGCCAAATCCCTAAAAGGGGGTATCATGATATGAGTGATCCATTGATGTTTTCACATAAATTTATAAGAATATTGGTTTTATGAAAATAAATTGTTATCATGAGTTTTTTTATTAGAATGTGGGGGTACATTCCGCTTTAGAAACTCGAAATAGGCATTTCATAAAGTTTAGATTTCCACGGATTCAATGGTCAATGACTTGAATGAGATGTGATGATTAGATCATACAATAGGTTAGGATCTCCCTAAATAATCTACTCAGGATAGGCTACATTACCCCTATATTCTACTCATAGTTTTTATTCCATGATATTCTTAGGGAATGGTTCCTCTAAATCTTGAATTGGGTCGATACTCCATTAGTCTCGACAATGTGTAGATAACCCACATGACTGATATAGTTAGGAACTCCCTCCCATACATGAGTCATGGGACCCTAATCCATGGATTCAGGTACTCCCTCATCTGAAAGTGTTTTAATCTACAAGGCATGGTTCCTATTCTGGGGTTTTTTCTCCATCAATTGATACTTAACTTGGAGAGGCAGTGGTCGACCATTGTAATTTCTAAAGGGTGACATGTGCTGTATGGTTGGGTAGTTTGGATTTATATGTTTATTTATGGGGTTTATTTTTCATATATAGACTATGTAAATATGGAATAACTTCTATATCATTAGTATTATACTTTATAATTAAATATTTGATTTTCATTTCCATTGTTATTTTGAACTAACTAGTTTTTTATATATCTTTTATGGTCTTCTCGGAATCCTACTAGGTATGTATGTAATCAGCCATGTATTGGGATTTTTCATACATATGTACAATATTATATAAATGAACAATAGTTTAGAAACATTCTTAGTGTTAATGGTATTAATTGAGTGGGTACTTGGTGGTACCTAGAGGTTGTACGTGTAGGTTGAGTTCATGGTGTAAGCTATGATTTGGGGAATCAACTACACCTTCTATTTATGATAGGTTGGTATTACCCTTCAGGTAATGGGATTTTCTTTACCCCTTTACCTTATATTGTTACACTTTATTATTCCTCTAGGATCATTACTATATGTCACATGAATGTTTTTAGTCCCAAGAAAGGTTAATACCTTGAGAGTTTGGTGAATCATGGTGTCTCTATTTCTCAACTGACCCCAAAAAAATATATTGTTCCACAATTATTAGGAAATCCTTCTCACATAACTAATATTAAGTGTTGTAATCTATAAAATAATTGGACATGATAAATTTACAAATTTAACTAAACACAGGAAAATCTAATAACCATACAACCGCAATGTACTGATGCACTTAAAATAATAAGTGAATTGATTTTCTCTTACAATATAGAGTGGTCTTACTAACCCTTAATATTAAAATCCATTATAGAAAATTAAAGAGATAGATTCTCTTATTATAGTATATAACTCACTCCTCCACATTTAATGACCTTATTTACCTTTGAATATCATATGTAAATTTCAATAAATATGGTGTAGTAACCAGATCCTCTTTCTCAAACATGTAGGGAGATATCATCTTAGAAAACATTCATATTATTCAATAACCTTCCAATATTAGCCTCTAATTCTTCCCACTTTTTTCTTAAAATAAAGATATTCCTCCCATGTTTCCTCTCATCCTTTTTTTCTTTTAAACTAAAATATATATTCCCTATCAGTATCGAGATCATCTTTTCAATCTTATTCCTTTTAATTTTTCTATTTATCTTTTTAATATTTTGTTTAATCAATTTTTATATTAGAAAAATTCCCATATTTTTTAAGGTAAACTCAATGGTTGGTGGTGTGATTTTATTTAGCATTTAATATTTTAACTAATATGATTAATATTTGGGAAATAATCATCACTACAATTTTCATCCAAATACCATAATTAAATTTATATCATACTCATTTTTATAACCTATATGATGTTACTTACCTATTCATGGAATGTTCTCTGGTAAAAAAATCCACAAAATCCAGAAAAACAATGACTTTAAGATTAGTGAAAATCATATTTTAATCTACCTTTAATTTGAGAATGATTTTCTCCATTATTGGATGGTTTATTCATTAATCATATTTTTGGATTAATAAAATATATTTGGAACTGATGTTGGTTGATGCTTCATGGAAAATAACTATGACAATAAACATTACATATCCGTAGAGTAACTCGTATAAATTTTACATTGGTCATTATCACAAACTAACCCGGGTCAACCAAAAACCAGTAACCCAATATGACCCACGACAAGGTCCGAGAGGAATTATCGATCCTCCAAGGCTAGAAACTAGTGCCAGACATCAAAGTTCATACAATTGGGAAATATTTATCCCATAAATAAATGATAAATTAACCAAGACAGAGATAACAATTAAATAAGAGGAACTAATTATATGAATAAAAATAAATTCAAAAACAAATCCAAATGCAACTATAACAAAACAAAAAATTAAAATGATACAAAACCCAAGATAGAACCTTACTAGATTTCTAGGTGACATATCTTTCACAAACACCCATAAGACAAGACCACTCCAAAGGAATACTTGAATAAAACAAAAACTATAAGACAGATCAAGTCTATAGGTGTTGAGTAGAAAAAGTAGGGTGTGAGTATAAAATAGATTTGTTGGTAAAACCACAGAACCAAGGAATGTATTTTCATGAAACAATCCATAAATAATATTTTGAAAATACAAATATAAAGTTATTTTTTTTATCATTTTTAAAAGGCTAACACATCTTTAATTTCTAAAAATCAGTTTTAAAACCAAATTAAATGTTGGAAACACATCCCAAAAAATGAATAAAAGAGAGGGAAATGAAATAATATCAAGAATATTGGTATATCAAATGAAGCTAGTATTAAAGGAAACAACACATGTACAAGAATATAGATACAAAAATATCAGCTGGATATAGTGAAAAAAATATAACAGTAACATACACATATGTTATCATGGGTTTTTCCTAAAAATCCCTTGAATAAATACCTCTAATACTCTATTCAGACCTACCTTCTGGAATATGGTTCACCTCCACACTCAAAAACTAACTTGGCTGACCTAAACTAGCCTCACTAGTGAAGAATCTTATTTGGTTTATCCTTTTTCTAGGGGTTTATAATCTGTCTAATCATGACTAGAAATAAATCATCCCCTAAATCTCTAGATACTGTCCTGGAATCCAATGAAAATATCATAAATTAGAATATGTGGTTCATCCCATTATTGTAATTATACATAACTCCTATATGCCAATATTTATGCCTTGTGCACTCCTCAACATGATCTATGTGAAGTATCTCTCATCATAAAGACAGTCATAGGGGTGGCCATCATACATTGAATCATTGAAACGTGAAAATCGGTCCTACACATCATACGATTTTCACAAACAATTTCAAAACTTCACAAGGTACCACTAGTCATTAACAATTCTCAATCCAAAAAAAAATCCAATTTTTTTTAAACACTAATTAATTGTAGAAGATTCCAAATGAGCCTTTTATGTCAAGTGGCTGTAAAATCATACTTCAAGATTCCAAATAAGAAATGATTTAGGGAACAAATTTAAATCCCACTTTTTATTTTACTGGAAATAAATTTCCTATCAAAGAAAATGTTTTAATTTTTATAAAATCGTTTGAGAGATGGTTTTCAGTAGAGAAAGAAAATGCGATAAGGGTGTTTCAAAAAACCTGGGTTTCAATGCGAAAACTTTAATGGAATTTCATTCATATATATGTGTGTGTGCCAATCCATATGTGTACATTTTTCACATAAGGATATACTGATATCCAATATCATATATATGAAAATATATAAAAATACACATGGTTTCAGTTATAGAACTGCAAGAAGCTTCACAACCAAGCACAAGGATATATACGTAAGCTCCATGGAATAAAAAGTCACTAAAACCCTTACTAAAATACCTATTACACATGTCACCCTACTACCAAAACACATAAAAATTAAATTTAAATATCAAGGTACTCATATTAATTATAGAAGTCCAATTTGGAATTTTTCAAAAACATTGTAGGAATATCTATATATATATGGAAAACCATTGAAAATCATATTTTTGTCATATTTCCATTATAGAAATGCCATGATAAATAAAACAAACATATCAAAATGTTTTGTAACAAATTTTTAAATTATTTAATAAACTCATGCGTCAAATGGTATGTTATAGAATGGAAATGGATGTAAACTCTTTCCTCAAAAGTGCGAGAATGTGATGAAACTCGAAGGGAGGTAAGAACAAAGAAAAAGGAACAAACTGCACACCCTAACATCAAAAAAAATACAAGAAAACATAACTTCTCCACACCTAGGTTTCATCCAAGAGATTTACAAGCCAAGGAAAACCAAGAACCATAAAATAATGAGAATAAAGGGATAAAATGAAAAAAAATCAAGGTAATATGGGAGGTGGGTAGATTTAGAGTTAAAACATAAGAGGGTGTAACAAAGAATTTCAAGTTTACAAGATTATGGGAAATTCATATGCTTTGGCCACACAATTTTTCAAAACATACGCCAATCATTCCCACCCCACAAGAAATAAGGGGCACCCACACTTTTTGTCCACATAGTTTGGGAAACCATGTGAAAACCATGAAAAATAGTTTTTTCAAAATTAAATACCTTCCCCCTAAGATTTCTGCATGGATTTCTTTAATCATGTGCAAGATGTGAACTAGGTCTCGAACACCATCAACAAGCTACATGGTTACTCCTTTGGATCACATCATGTGGGCCAGATTAATCATATACCATGAAATACATACCATTCCAGAAAAAAAAATAAACTAGATACATCCTTTTACTTCACCAATCACACATTATCTCCATAAACCATCCACACTAACTATGAATATGGAAAATAACCACCCATATTCTCTAAAATGAAAATATTCTCTCTAAAAAATCAACATTATATTCAACCAACAAGAAGAATCACCAAGAAAAAAATTTAAAAAATTAAATAAAATAAAAATGGTTTTCTTATGTGAAAATCTTTTCCACCAAAAAAATTTATTCCCCCAAAACATTAACCTATTCAGGAAAGGAGAAAAACTAAAAACCAAAACTAAATGAGGTGAAATGAAACCATGAACCTCGATGTGACCTTCAACTCCAAAATTCACACCTGACCCACTCCAGAGAAAAATCACAAGATGATCCTTATAGGATATCCCGACCATTTAAAATACTACCTACACGGAGAAACAATAGAATTCCTAGCATAAGGAAAACCCAAAAAGTGGAACTCAAATAAAACTCTGAACCAAACAACGATTCATCATTTTCATAAGACACAATTATCACCAGATGATCAATTCCCCCCAAAAAATGATTGGTCCACAAGAAGCATGACCATTGAAAGATTTAAATACATAATGCATAGCTATTGAAATTCCCAGGAATACAAGGACTTGAAAATCCTTAAAACAAAAGGGATTTATAGAAATAATTGAACAATAATAGGGAAAAAATAAAACAACCCCACTTCAACATTGGAGATACCAACTATGCAAAAACACCACACACAATAATTCCTAACTATGTGAAGAGATATACTCTGAGGCATCTGGATTAAGCCCCAATTCCATGTATCATCTACTACCCCACTGTTAGATATTGGAAGCCTCTGAATGACACATCAACTTCTAGAAACGCCACCCATAATACTTCTACATGTGAACCAAATGGCCGCATTGTTGGCAATCCTTTATAGGATTAAAATGATATGGATTTAAGTGCACGTACCAAACACACTAGAAGAACATGAGCATGTGGTCCTATGGATGAGGAGCAAGAACTAACAAAAGATACTTCTTAGAAGTGGGTTCTTCTATGAAACACTCCTCACAGGGTAGTGAATCTATACTAGAACCAAGAAAAAATTGAATACCAACTACTACGTACTATGCTCTGAGAACTAACACAATTAGAAATTCCTCATCTTCTATATTCATAAATAAAAATTTCCACAATGAGAGAACCCACTTATTAATCTCTATATAAAGACCCCATATAAATATAGGAGCTCTAAACTGATCCTTTGATTCTATCTCCAGAGAAAAAGGAACCAGCTATTAAATAATGATCAACATAGGCCTTCACATTCTGTTGACCATACTGAATATCCAAGAGCACTTCAACTTTCTTTACCTTCACCTCTTAAGGGATGAACCATCAGATGAGTGTGGTATTAAAATATTCCTTATACATCACAAATTTAAATGAAAATGGTATGATTACCTTCCCTAAATCCAAACCTAGACCCTCAAACAAACATAGTTTATCTCACACCCTCATAGATATTAGAGTTACCAAGTACCATAAATAACTTTCAGCCTTATCAAGACACTATATGGATTCTAATAGAGCTTTATCACCATAAAAAAATGGGAAACAACAAATAATAAATCAAATTTTCCATCCCATTATCAATAAAGATAGGTCCAATGACCGGAAGAGACCCACTGGAAACCGTTGGGACCTTTCTATGTTTCACAATCTAATAGCATCATAAAAAACAGCCAAATAACTAACAACACAAAATTTAAATGAAATAACATCCCAATCTAAAACACATAGATCATCAAACAAAAATGACACTATAAAATAAATTACCAAACACATAAATCAAAAAATCACAAGTAAAAAAACCATAATCATATTTTAAAAATCACAGTTTACATTCCAAATTCAAATACCATTTTACTCAAATGAAACATTTAAAATATGGAATTATGCTTGCAAATCCAATTTAAACACACAAGACCACACTTAAAATAAAACCATCTTATGAAATAATTTTTTAAGACTTTTCCAAAATCAATTATTCGTTTAAAATCTTCCCACACCAACAGAAATCAAACCAATTGAATTACCAAAATCAAATTCTCAAGAATATGGAACTATTGGCTTTGTATAACCTTACTCATGGTTTAGTAGACCATTCCCTAAGCATGAAATAACCATGGTATATATCTTGAACCATGTGCTCGGGCTCCATATGGGTCACTAATCCATGAAATATCACCGTGTAGAAACGATTCAATTCTATTATCATTCTCAAACCACAATCCCATGATGTCCAACAAGACACTAACAACGAAAACCTAAAATAAAAATTAAAGACTCAATCCCAAAAAATGATGGGAACATCAGGATAAGAATGAGTAAGAGATTTCAACACACTTATAATACCTATAATCGATGTACCCATATTCCAACATCCAATCTACCTGATTCCCCAAATAACAAAGGGCTAATTTGATAATATTTTTCCACGAACCAACCTGGTTCAACCCTTAAATAATAACTCGATCCATCTTATGATAATTCCCAAGAGGCATTCCCAATCCTCCCATACTGGTAACAAGTTTTAGGAATCAAACTCATACAATTGGGAATGATTTATCCCATAAGTAAATGATAAGTAATATAAGAAATATATCACAGTGACATGGGATGAACTAAATATATAAATAAAAATTAATACATAAAATGATCCTGATATATCAGTAATATAATAGAATATAGAAAAAAAACTAAAACCAATTTTTAACCTGAAAAGATCAACATGTGACCTCTTGGTCACCACTATCAATAAAACTAGACCTCTCCATGATAAAGATGAACAAAACTGAACCTTTAAAACAAATCCTATCTACCAAATCCGAGTGGCACAAGTGGGGTTTTAGCATAAAACATCTCAAAAGTTAAACACCACTTAATCCATGAATTTCCTTTCCCAAAACTATTCACAAATTCATGTTTGTAAATACATATAGAAAATAATATTGTTATTATTTTAAAAGATAAAATGTATCTCTTATTTTTAAAGAAAAATTTCAAAACCCAATGGAATGTGTGAAACACAACCCAAATTATGCATAAAATAGTGGAAAATAAAACTAAGAGAAAGAAGTAGGGTATGTGAAATAAATCCAAAAATAAGGGAAAATCATGCGTAAAATAAGATTGATAATAAATGATCATGTATCCATTGTGCAGAAAAAATATAATAGAAATATACACATATATAATCATGGGTGTTTCCTAAAAATACCTTGAATATATCTTAGGATGTACTTGGTTCATACCCACTAGTAAGAATATGGTGCACCTCTACATTCAATAACCAACCTAGCTACCCTAATCTTCCCTTACCATTGGAAAATCCCACCTGGCCTATCCACTATATTGGGGGATCTAATCCATATAATGAATACTAGAAATAAATTGCCACTCAGCCCTCATGAAGATATCCAAGAATCCCATGATAATAAAATTAAGGAGAATGAGTATTTTCTCACATTATGGGAATTAATTATAACTCCTATATGCCACCATGCATGCCTTTCCCAACCCTAAACACCATATTTGTGAGTGGCTTCTCATTATAAGAATGGTCATATGGTTTTAAAAATACAAAGAACTATTCAAAAGTGACAACCGGGCCGAAATATCGTATGAGTTTCAAAACCAATTTCCAAACATCACAAGGTATCAATCAGACCTTTACACTTCAAAATCTAAAACCAAACTGAAAACACTACTTATGCTTGGAAGATTCGAAATGGGCATTTTATGTCAAGTGGTTGTCAAATCATGATTCAAGATTCAAAATGGGTGAAATATTTAATGAACAAATTTAAAACCCCCATTATGTTTATTTTAAATCAATTATCCATTAAGGAAAATGATGGAAGATTTAAAAAACCATTTGAGAGGTGGATAGGAGGAGAGAAAGAAAATGGGAGAAGGGTGTTTCAAAAATTTGAGGGTTCAAGATGGACATTTTTATGGAATTCCATTTATATGTGTGTTTTTGTGTATATATTTTCACCTCATTGATATATTGATATGCCCATATCTAATGTAATATATATGTAAAACCATAAACATACCCAAGGTGTCAATTAATAAACCACAGGCACCTTCACAATCGATCCTAAGGATCTACACATTATCATCACACCATAAAAAAGCACCAAAAACCTTACTCAAATCCCAATTCCACATGTCACCCAACAAACAACACTCATAAAATTTCAAACATAATATCAGAGTACTAAAATTCATTTAATAAGTCCAATTGTTTTGTTTCAAAAACCTTTTGGCATATATATTTGTATAACTACAGAAAACCATTCAAAACCTCATTTTTATCAAAATTAAATCATATAAATTCCATAAGAAATCAGAATGAAATA
This sequence comes from Viscum album, assembly GCA_963277665.1. Taxonomy (NCBI): domain Eukaryota; kingdom Viridiplantae; phylum Streptophyta; class Magnoliopsida; order Santalales; family Viscaceae; genus Viscum; species Viscum album. Next base: position 1,072,548,976 of record OY728138.1, read on the forward strand.
GAAAAAGGATGAATAACATACTTATATATTATTTAATAAAAATAAAGCATCAAATGGTATGTTCCATAGAGAAAATTAATAGAAACACATACCTCAAAAATGTGAAAATGCAATGAAAATCCAAGGGAGGGAAGAACCAACCCCAAGTAACCAACCACACAACCTAACATAAAAATAAAAACAAGAAAACATCACCTCTATACCCCTAGGATTGGTCTAAGAGCGACCCAAGCCATGGAAAACCAAAATCCAAGATACGAATAAAAGAATATGATAAAAATGACCCAAATAAAGAGAAAATTACCAATATTTGAAGGAGGAGCACAAAGGAACCAATGAGATCCAATGGAAGATGGGTTGTGAGCCCTTTGTGAGAAAAAAATGATAAATATGGGATAAATATTGATTTGAGGTTAAAATAAATTATGGGAAAATAGGGAATTTTAAGTTTTCAAGATTCTAGGAAATTCACACAATTTGGACACACGGTTTTTCAAACCATGTGTCAACCATGTAAACCCTAATAAAAATAAGTTTCACCTCAAGGAATGGACACATAGTTTGAGAAGCAATACACCTACCATTAAAATAGTTCTTTCAAAATGATAGAACCTCCCCACACACTTAACACATGGTGTCCTCTAATCATGCACAAATAGTGTGTCAGCTATTAGACATCACCAATAGGCTGCATGGTTACTCCTTTGGCTCATATGGTTTGGGTCAAACCATCTGTAGACTATGAATCATTACCAATTACATGGTTTCTCACCAAACTATTCACAGCAATTATGAACAGGGTCCAAAACCACATGAAATATCCAAAACTCAATGATTCTCTCAATAAAGTCAACCCAAACCTCAACAAACAAGATCAAACACCAAGAAAAAAATACAAATAAATGAAATAAAATAAAACCATGGTTGGGTTGTGATACTAATGGAATGACTCTTGTGAAATTACTTTCCTATAGAATAACTATTATAAAATCATATAAATATCTCTTATGAAATTACTTCACCAAAAATTTACAATTATAAAATCCAAAAATTGTTTCCTATTATTTTATACTTAGATGAATTTTCATAAAATTGCCAAAAAATACAAAAAATACAAAAATGTAATTTCAATACTCATCCATCATTCATTATATGAACTTACCACAAATTTATAAGCTTACTTGAAGGTGTTTTGAACAATATTTTTAATAAATACAACCCAAAAAACATCCCAATGGGATTTTTTCTAAAAAAAATCTATATTTTAGTTTTTTTTTCTTATCTACCATGTATAACTATATATTATGTGGAAAGTTGAGTTTCTTTATATATTTATTTGGATAAGGCCCCCCATGTTGTGTGATATGCCTATATGGTGTTATTTTATAGCCCATTGCAAATTGATGGTGGTATTAGGGTGGAAATATTATATTATAGTCAATGTAGGTAGAGGAGGTGGGTTAGGTCAAGTTAGAGTGGTATCAGGGTGGATCTGTTGTTGGATCCACTTTGTGGTGTGTTTTATATTTTTCAATTAGTGTAAATTCTAAATAGATGAATTCAATATGTATTGGCTAGAAACATCTTGAAATATTAATGGATTTGCAAATATTGTTGATGAGATGAGAAGTTGGAGTTCCTGACCAAGGTGTTATTATATAATGAGTAGTGAATATTGTAAAAGGATTTAATAATTACATTGATACATGGAAATAAATTTTTGTCATTATTTATATGGAATGGAAAATTTGTTTATAATTATTAGTCATATGAAAAAGGATTTAGGATACTTTTATTTGATATTAATGTAGATTCATACACATACTGAAAAAGTTGAAGCATACTGTTTCTTGGTATTCTATGTTCAAAATATATTCAAGTAGACAAGATTAAATAGAGAGTTACATGTATATTTAATCGTATTGGACATTTTATATTAGTGAAGAAGTTGAATTTTTTTCCAATAAGTTCAATCCAATGTTTTTTAATTTGGAAAAAATATGCCATATATAGTAATTTTTATAGATGGTAATTGAAAAATTAAATATATGTTATGGAAGTTATATACCATTTAACTATTCTATGTAATATTCATATGATTAAATATCTGTATAATTATCTATTATATTGATTAAAGTTGATGTCTATCTATTTTTAAGTAATTTAAATTGGCTGAGAACTGTTGAATTTTTTTAGAGTTGATTTGGTGTTGTTGAAGATCGATTGAAGTGTGTTGAATAAGTGCTTAAAATTCTTCAAGAAATATGGAATTCCAATGATGAAGATGAAAGTGTTTTTTAAGTAATTTTAATTAGTGTAAACTAAAACTTTATAAGTTTCAATTATTACATTGTAATTTTCATGGAATAATTTGGGAGACTAACTAAATCTTTTTAGAAGTGACTCTATGATTTTATAAGAGTATAGGTCGATATGAAATTAGTATTAGAGACTTTATAAGGGTGATTCTAACCTTTTTATGTGTTAATTTAAACATTAGATGATTCAACTAAACTTTATAAGAGTAATATCTATCTTTATAAGAGTAATATAACGACTTTAGAAGATTCAGTAACATAAATTTAGTGGGATTTCTAGAATAATATATTCTCGATAATCATATAATTTAGATGATTTTTTGATTTTGTTATAATATCTATAATCATTATTCTTTTATAAGGTATCATTGATTCAATCCTAGATCATAGGGAGAATTTTTGAAGAGTAACTATGTTTAAATGAGATGGAAAAAGATATTTTACTATAGAGAAAAACCATAAATTGGAGAGCAATATATAATTTAGTAGAGGTACTTCCATTTGAATGGTAGTCATGTGGTGAATAGTTTTCCATTCTATACAGCATGATAAAGGAATAGATATTTCTGGAGATTTTTTCACTAAAGCATGAGGATCCATGATCATGACCATTATGATACATTATTCTCATGTATTCATGGATTCTAAGCATGATGATTTTTATGCAGATTTAAATAAGGAAGTACAACTTGATGATTCTTATTATTATAAGTAATTAAAGTTTAAGTCTTTGAAAGAAATTATCAATGACTAATTTCAATGAAATTGATTACTGGAGATTCCATAAACATTAAAATTCATCAATATTAGGATAATTAAAGTAATAATATTATGGGAATAATATTCACTTAGTTTATGAATAAATAATTTGAGAAGAATTATAAAAGGGTGATCATATGTCATTATTACTCTACTTGTTCTATAAAGTTGAAGAAATAATTGAGAGACCTAGAACTACATCCATCTTATATATTTTAAGAGTTTAAGTAAATTAATGTTTCAACATAGTTTAAAATATGATTCAAGTGTATTGTATAATTATAATGAAGGAATAGTGATAAGATAATAAAGTTATAATTGATTATCATTACAATTTATGATAACTGAGAGGTCCAACATATGATATAATTATATTATAAGAAATATTGAAGCAACACTGAAGATTATTTCGCCTTAATAAGGGTTATCAAACCAACACATTCTAAAAGAGACTAAAGATTCATTGTTAATCATACTTCATACAGGCTCTAATCTAATATATCATATGTGAAGGGAAATCCTAGTTAGTGATAAAGCATGAAGAGTAAGTTGTTTCTTATTATTGTATATATTTTGTGTAAGTAATATGGTTCCAAGGATAAAACATTTCTATATCTTTTCTTGATAATATATAAGCAGCTATATGGGAGGGGGAGTGGGGCCCTTTCACTTGACCCCTGTATTTGGAGGCTCATTCAGAGGGTATTTGGGAGAGGTGATGTTTTATCTCAATCCATAATGGTGGAAGCAACTGTGCTAGTCCCTCCCCCTCCAATAAGGGAGGTACCCTCATTATCCATAAAGTGAGGGGAGTCCCCTTTTTACCACTTCTCCAACCATGATTTTATTCCACCATTCTCATAATGATTTCTTGGAACTAAAGTACCAGATCTATACATTGTAAGTCCTAATATTATGATTTCGATAGAGGAGTTCAATGGAGCCTTGGTTTTAATAAATCATACCTTGGTTTCTCGATTCACTCATAGACAACCATCGGTAGACTCCTTTGAAACATTTTTTTTAAATTGAGATTTATATGATAAAGGCTTCTATAGGATTTCCCAATAATGACCATATAATGATTCGATTCTCATTGAAGGAATGTCTGATCAAAGCATGGCTCAATGATCCTCACAGCTAAAATGGGTCGCATTTCTACCTCTTTTATTGGTCATAAGACATATACATGAATCTTAACTTCCCTTAATTTTCCATATGGGTGAGTTTCTATAACCTCCCCTTCCATTCTAAAACCCTTTTATTGTTAAGATGCTAGGAAACCATGTTGGGAGGTACATGTGCTCTAATATTTATACCAATGTTTTGTGTCATCTGGTTAACCCTTGTGTCCATGTTGAGTTATATGAATCCAAATTTCATCTGGATTTCATATGGATCACATTAGAGAAAGAATACCATTGTAGGCAGCATGTGGTTTATGAATCGTGGGTCGAATTTTTATCTAAATGTAATTAGTTGGGGAATTCATTGGAATACTGCATATATTGGTCTAAACAAAATGACAATTATTGGTACAAAGGGAATGATCCTATGTCCAGTATCTTTGATAAAGTGAGTATGGATCGGTTAACAAAAGATATGAATGATTCTCAAGATCCTATTGAAGTTATTATTGAGCAGATAATTTTGGAGAAGGGGAAGGATTCTGGAGTTGTCGACTATCTGATGCATGATGTTCTTCAAGGTGGAAGTGGGAATGATGCTATAATGGAGCATCAAATAGAGGAAGTCCCCAAATCCATGGGTACCTACAATGTGGTGGTGGTGCATCCTAGGAGTGGTACTAGTGAAAATGGGCAAGCTGTGGGAACCCATTCAGAGTTGGAGGGGCACTAGGTCTCATGCCAGTGTTAGAGAGAGGAGGCCATCCAAATCTGTAATTGGTTTGTAGGTCTAGAGGTCTTAGCAAAAGAAAAAAATAATTTTATTAAAGCTCATATAACATGATGAAAAATATGGATGAGTTTATCCCCATCTAGGACTTGGGATATATCATCTTGACATTTGCGGTGAAAAACAAAGGGCAAAAGGATTACTTATATCTTCCAAATCCAATGGAGACCAGGCCAGGTAAAAAAATTAAATACAAGGAGTTGTAATGTATGCCTGTAGAAATTTTTAATATTAAAGGGATCCCCATGGATGACTATTTTTTTACTCTTAGAATATGAGATTTTGGGGGAGTTTACTTACATAAATTACACATAAGAAGAGGTATAGAAAATGATGGGAAATGTACTTCGAGTGGATGTTAAATGTGAGCAGGCTGTATGGTCTGACAAGAATGACGTTATTCTGTTAAGTAGTTTCAGTAAATGGAATATAAGTAAATAGGAGTATTATCAAACTTGGGATAAGTTGGAGGAATTATTTGAAGACTTCATTATCGATAATCAAGATGTCCAGGTGCACTCTGTCTATTAGAAATTTTCTAGAGATGAACACACTAAAAGGATTAAATTCTATTTTAATAATCCTATGATTTCTTATGAGGGTTGTCCTCCTTGTTGAACTATATAGTTTCTCAATTTTCCATAAACGTTTTTCAAATAAAAATTAAATTTTCAATTAGTATCAGAGTAGGATAACAACAATCATACATCAGGGGAATAATAATCCATCTTGGGGGAGATGATCATTAATAAACTATGTTGCCTTTGTAACATTACATTATTACTTTATTGAATGTATGAAAACAAAAGGTGGTATAAAAGATAATGAAAAATCCTTCCAATAAATAGGCAGATATTTATATAAGGCAAGAAATTTTAAATGGTTAATAAGTCATACAACCCTCATTCACCCCTATCCCCACCCCCACACAAACTATAAGCGTCTGGTTCTTTCTTGAGGAAAATATTTTTTAGTTACTATAAATTTTCAGTTAAAATGATTAATTATGGCCTAATGTGATATTACATTGAGTTTGTGGAGGTATTGATGGTGCTGAAGATTTTTCAGAGCTTGGAACCCAGCTTTGGGGGAGTAAAAGGCCCGGCATTCGGTTAGTAGAAACTGTGTAGGGCGGCCTGCACAGTTAATTATATCCATGTGAGGATGAATATTAGATTCATATAGGCCACACTGTTACAAAAACAATGAAATATGGGGTTCATGACTCTGTGGAAACTCTACAGTTTTTTATAAAGTATTTTCTCAGGGTTTTCACACTATTCATCAAATTGTGCACAAAAACTGTGATAACTTCCCCTTCCTACAACAAAGGGTGTATTCTTGGTTCACGGATTGGTCAACCATGCGGCCAAACCATGAGAACCAGGGTTTCAGTGAATTTATCAATTTTCCCATTAAATAACTCTTATTTCAACCCTAATTTTCTTATTCTTCTATCCAATGGGATCATTGGCTGTTGATATGTCCCCTATGATTAATATTCTAGGAATAGATACATCTCCTTCATCTGAGATCAGAATTTAGAGTTGTTCATCCCATTGGATCTGTATTAGTAAGAACTTAATTTCATTGGTGGCATTACTCATTTTCTTGGTATCATTTATACTATTTAGGTAAAATCTAATATGTACTATTTATATGTTATTCACCCATTCTTCATATTTCCCCTGATCTTAGACGAATCAAGAGATGATACTGGATTATCTATCCACTATGATTTAATAGTACGTGCTTCTGTGCTTTTATTTAAAAGTAGAATTCTTTATATATTTTCCATCTTTTGTTCTCCCAATTATTGAAATGACACCCTTTAAATGGAATTTAATCCATAAATTGGATTGATAGGTTTGACCTACAAAATTAACAAAACCTATTTATAATTGAATAGAAGTTAATAACCTCGAATTGGAACAAACCATTTGGAAGTTTTGTTTTCTTAATTGGACCACCATTGGTGGCTATAAAATTTATATACCTTTTAGTTTTACCTTTTTTCCCTTACCTTGTCATCTTTAATAATGAACTTTCAATTTAAATTTAATTGGATTGGAATTTGAGTTGGTATTTAATTGATTAAAGGAAGGTAATGGAATAGCCATGCCCCTAGGATCCTTCCATGAAATTGTTTTTTGAAGCATGGGATTCCAATACAATGAAATTCCCACATGATTAAATAAAGAGGATAAGCCTTCTATGCTTAGACATTCCTTGAGCAACAATTTTTTTGAGATTGAATTGAAATATTCTTGGTGTTGACTATTAAAAAATTATAGGATATTAATTGAATTTTATTATAATCCTTGGGTGAAACATGGGTTCTTATAAAAATGCTATGGATATATTCATTTGTATTAAAATTCATATTCCCAAGTGACACTTGGACTCCTTATATGGTTTTCCAAGGATTGACTCTTGCGGGCATACTATTATACACCTGAATGACACTTGGTGTCCTTATGGATTTCCAATGATGGATTTAGATTTTTTATTCTATATATTCCTCATTGATACTTGGAATCCTTAGGCATTATCAATGTTAGAATCATAGGGAAGTTGATCACATAAACCATGGTTCATACTTAACTTCCCTTAGTGGGCCGCCAAGGATGGAATCTAGTTTTAGTGATGTTATACCTCACCTAGACCAATACCATTATTTCCATAATTAATTCCTAGGATGGTCTTGTTAGATCTAGGTATATGATGTTCCTAGAGTGATACCTTGATTACAAATAAGGAACTTCAAGGACGGTATCGTGTTCTTAAATTTTTAATTAATGAAATAATTTATATGATTCATCTTCCAATCCAAAGCACAAGCAAGGATTTGGTCAGTTTCATACACTTTATAGATGACCTGGTTAGCCATCATTTGGTTTCTTTTTCTTACAGGGGATGATCGGTTATGTTACAAGTCATGAGACTAACTTATTAAATGATATTGAATCATTAAATCAACTTGATTTTAAAATGAGATATAACTAACTATTAATTCATAGACATTCTGGTTAAGGACTAAGCAGGTTGTAGCGGATGGGTGTACATGAGGATCTGAACCTTTATGGGTTGTTTACTTTAAATACTTCTTTACAGGTTTTATTATTTCCTGCACACTAGTATTATTATATTATCACTGACTAGATGGAATTAGATCTTTGGGTTTTTTTCTTATTGGGGTTTTATCTCACACCCTATTGGGCCACCTCTAGTACCTGAACACACTCTATGATTGTTGGTATGAAAGCTCAAGCACCCAATTATAGGATTTTGATTGTTGCCTAGGAGTAAGGGATCACAGGTCCAAGATGGAGATTGTGATTCTATCTAGGATAGTTTTGGTCTTGGTGGTATTTTTTGATATGTATTTTACACCTACCATGTATACTTGTTTCAGATATTTTGTAGAGACATGGAATGTATCATCATTATCTGTATATGATGTTTTTTTGGTATTGTTTTTTTATTTATTCCTAATGATTATCTAATTGATTGACTTAATGCTTCTGCTATTGACTGTTATTGATATTGAATATCTATTGTTATAAACTTTGGTAATGATGGAATATAATCCCCCATAAATTCCTAGTCCCCCACTACATGTCAGTTTCATATGGTGTTTGGGGAGATACACTTGAGGATGTGTGGTCAACTGGTATTGGGGAACATTTTAGTGGTATATAGGTTCAAATGTTTCAAAAAGGTATCAGAGCATGACTTTATGGTTTGATTTTATAATTTTAGACAATATAATGGGACAAAATGGTATTATAATTAGGTAATTATATGTTCATGGGCATATCTAACCCACATACAAGAAAAATATAAATTGCCTCCAATAAAATTTATATTTTATGAATTTTTACTATTATAGTTTATTCTATTCCATTGTTGGGTGATGAACAAGATTTGTGATGTTATTATTGATATGATTACGGGTTCTATTTTGTTTCTACCAAATGAGAAGAGGGAATTCCATCTCATGCACAATTTTAGACACTTTTCAGGAATCACATGCAATGAATTATTCCATGACCTATAGAATGTATTTCTTGATTGTATTTTGTTGTGATATGTGCCATGATTGTTATACCTGCTATTGTGACAAAAATTCTAGAATGTGTTATGTTATGGATTAGGTGGATGCCATATTTTGGTTCATTAGGAGTGTAGGCCCTTATGGATGGGAATTTTTTGAACCATTTGGATTATAATTTTAAAATAAATACTTTATATAATGAAATTGAAATCTGTAATATTTGTGAAGTAAAACAAAAATGGAATTTTTTATAGAAGAGATATCGAACCAAAACCATCCTTTGTAGAGGTAAGTACTTAGTATCTCTTTATTTTATATATAACCTGTATGACACCCATAGATCACTTAAGAGAAATCATAGGGTTGTGTTTCTTATATAGGAAGGATTATACTTATACTATTTCAATATCTATGATTTGATCTGTGAACATTTATAATGATCTTTCTCTGAGGAACACACTTGAAATTTGTAGAGGTATTCCACAAAGAAATCCTACAGTCATATGCCAGGAAGTTGGTGGTGATCATGTTGTGGAGGTGGTGGACCATGGTCTTCCAGTAAATCCTCTAGTAGTGCCAGTTGAGGCACCAGTGACTGTACATGTCACAGGTGCTGAGGCACAGTTCTGTGTAGGCTTTATGCATTACTTGTAGACTTTTCAGGGAGCACCGTGACCTAACCCGACTATGGAAGAAATTACACATGAGTTCCAGTAGTAGCATCTGCCAATGTTTTTGGGGGATGGAAGACCACAGGATTCAGATTCATGGTTAGATTCCATGTTATCTATCTTTATCAAACTAGAGATTCCTCCCAAGAGGAAGATAAATATCTATACTTATTTTCTATATGATTCTACCAAGATATGGTGGGATGTAATTACTCATAATAATCATACACATGAGATGGATTGAAGGGATTTTCATACATACTTTTATGATAACTTCCAACCCAAGACACTAAGGGATGATAAATCCCAAGTGTTCAAGCACTTGGAGTAAAACACGTTATTAGTTATGGATTATTCGGTCCGTTTTACATAGCTCCAACGCTTCACACCTATTCTTATGGGTGATGAGTTATCTAAATCTAGGAAATTCGAGGGTGGTATCAGGTATGACATTCAATCATAGGTGAAATTATTTCGATTGATTTCATTTTCTGGAATAGTTAATCATGTGCTTATCATGGAGAATAACCTGATAGGGGATGGTGGAGTGATCCAGGGTGGTTGGGAACTAAGATCTGGTGCTACATCCAAAAGTAGTAGGAATCATCATATTGAGCTTCCACATGGTGATATTAGTAAACAAAGAACATAACCGGGGAGCCAGTTGAGATTTCACAAGTGCAGATGATCGGGAAATCGAAGAAGATAGTGCACAAGAGACCCAATCATTTTCCAATCCTATAGTAAGATGGTCCATCAACAACACATTTGAAAACTTTTCCACTGGTAGACAATGAGATAGGGCATGCACAAACTCCATGTGCAGGAGAGGGGTCATCATATTATAACCAGACAAGGAGTTAGAGTATAACTAACTAATTAGGCCAAACTGAAGGTTGTGGTCATGGTAGTACACCCTAGATTTACAGTGACAATGAAGTAAATCTACTTAGGGTAGTCAGGTCGTATCACAAGTCCATAGATCAGGCCATTTATATTTAGTGCAACTGACACTTGATGAGTAGAATATCAGACCTCCTACTGTGATAGGTACACTTCTAGTAGCCAATACATTTTCATTTTATCTTTTTGATACATGACAATCTCATAACATTAAATTTATTCTTATTGTGGAGTGCCTTGTGCTCAATGGTCTGTGTTCTATTGGATTTATAATGCTTGATGCTCTGTTTTGGATTAGAATACATTATTTACATCTGTAGAGAGTGTTCAACCTTTGGTATTTGCATGTGCCACTTCATATGGGACCTCTTTTTCCTTGAGATGACTGGTTTTGACATCATTCTCATGATTTCTCGACAAGAGGAGCTGGACTCGAGCATCGTGGGCTGGGCAGGATGATAGAAAAGATAGTGAGTTTATATCTGGATGATCAGGGAACATATTAGGGATATTTCTCTCCAGTGGTTGATCATTTCCGGAACATCATCCCAAACTATTTTTTTAATATTACCTCTAGTGATAGAGGCGGTGTTCTCTATTGATATACTCCCAAGAGCTACACTGGTATCCATTCATCCTTATATGATAGCTACTACTAAGATGTAGGATCATAAGAAAAAAGAAGAGGATTAAGATGTAATGGGGTTTCTCAACCTAGTACTTCTCCATGGGGTTTACTGATCCATTATGTGAAAAAGGCTTATTATAAACTTAGGCTATTCATGGATTACTGAAAATTGAACCACTTGATGGTTAAGAATCAGTATCCTCTACCATATATAAATTATATCATTGAAATGCTTCGAGGTACTTGAGTTTTTTCAAATATTGATTTTAGATTGGGCTAACATAAGGTTTTTGGTATACCATCAACATACCTCTCACAACATTTCGTAGAAGGTATGGTCTACATGAGTGTTTGGTTATGTCATTCGGTCTCCTGAACATGCCAGATGTTTTTATGGAGCTGATGAACTGAGTCTTCTATCCTTATCTATATTCATCTTTCATAGTATTTGTGAATAATATCTTGGTGTGTTATCATAATGGACCTGCCCATGTTGAACATCATGAGATAGTATTGAATACACTAGGAAGAAATAGTTTATATGCTAAGCCCAAAAAGTTCCACTTCTGGATGGATCGGGTTCAATTCATGGGTCACATCTGGATAATCAGTTGACTTGGAGAAGGTGAGAGCTTTAGTTTCCTAGGAGAATTCCAAGAATTTCATTGAGATATATATTTTCTTGGGACTAGATAGAGAATATATGAATTTCACATAGTAATTATTACTCTTAGGAGAGCTGCTTATGGGCATGACTAAGAAGGGTGTGAAGTTTGTATGGTCATATATCCTTTCAAAAGCTAAAAGGGTGATTGGATATAGCACTGATACTGATTTTTTAAGGTCGAGTTACGAGTTACACTATTTATTGTGATTCATCGGGAAGCAGTCTAATAGAAGTCATTATATTGGGAGATATAGTCATGGCATTTAGGTCTTTGGATTTAATGCCACATGAGAGGAATTATCTGATGCATGATCTCAAGCTAGATACAATTGTTCATGCATTGTGCTATTTGAGGCATTACATACTTGGAGAATGTTTTGTGCGGTGCACAGACCAAAAAATACTAACGTACATATTTTCATAGTGTTATATGAATATGAGGTAGTGAAGGTGCCTTGAAAAACCATAGTTTTTCGACATTGAGCTTTCCTATATTCCTAGAAAGGGAAGTTAGGTGGCTGATGCACTGAGCAGGAGGACTCAGATAATGGAAATTTAGTAGCTCAGTTGTGAGTTGATGCTTATAGATTCGTAATCTGATATGCACTCAGAGGTTCAAAATAGTCAGGTGTAGACGTTTCTATCATTCTTAGTTGTGACCTCTACCCTTATGGATAGAGTGATGGTGTGGAAGCTGTCAGATTTTGAGTTCCCATTCTTATGGTAGAGTGTGGAATGTGGGGACCCTCCTCCAAGATTGAACGTAGGTGGTAATGAGGATATGTATTTACTTGGTCACATATGGTTTCACTAGACATTATAAAGTGATTATGTGATACTGTAATGATTTATATTTTGCAATGTATCCTAGTATCACCATGATGCATCAGGATTTACATCTCCTATACTAATAGCTGGGTATAAAGAGAGTTATAATTGGATTTGTTATGAGGTGATCCACCTGTCATCAGGTGAAGGCAGAACACCAGTGAACAACTAGACTTTTACAGTAGCTGGCCATTCCCAAGTGGAAATGGAATGATGTTATGATGGATTTCATGAGAGGTTTTCCAGGTTTCCCTTAAGGTAATTATTTATAATGTGTTTTTTTACAGGATCAAAAATGTTTCTCATTTCCTACCAATCAAGCAGACCTTTTCAGCATATTATCTTGGAATGTTGTGTAATCATGAGATAGTACAACTTCAAAGTGTCCCACATACTATTTTTTAATATAGGGATGCATAGTTTACTTCATAATTCTGGAAGGGGATACATAGTAAGTTTGGGAAATAAGAACTTATGAGTAGGGAATACCATCCTAATACTGATGGCTTGTCAGAGTGTACGGTATAGGTTCTTGATGACATAATGCGACCAAGAGTCTAATATTTTAGGGGATCTTGGGAGAGGCAAATACCCCCTTTTCAATTTTCTTATAATAATAGCTTTTAGGATTCGATATAGATGGTTCCAAATTTTTCATTGTACATTAGGTCATGTCATTCACCCCTATGTCGGTTAGAGGCATGAATGGTATCTATCCTTCGTCCTCATCTCATTATGGAGAGTACAGAGTAGATTAAGTTGATTTGAAAGAAGATGTATGCAATATAGATTCAAAAAAATCTTCTGCTAATCAGTGTGGATAACCTATAGAGTTTGAGGTCACGGATCATAACTTTTTATATGTTTCACCAATACTGGTACACAAATGTATTATTATACATGGTAAACGTTCACTATGTTATGTCAGTTCATTCGTGATTCTAGAGAGATTCTGGCTAGTAGCTTATCAGTTTTAGTTACATCAAAGGTTCTGAGCCATTCATGATGTCCTCTATATATCTCAACAGACCTATTATCATTCAAACTAGTCTCATTATTTTCAGCCTGAGTAGGATGAATTATAGATGGATACATCTTTTGAGGATCATCTGAAATGTATTGGGGATTGTAGCACAAAGTTTATATGTTTCTGGTTAATTCCTATAGTTTGGGTGCTATGGAATTATGGTCATATATATGATGATACCTGGTAGTGGGAGTCTGATGTATGTGCACAATGGATGGAGTTATTCTCTAGTGATTCTTAACCACCCTTGGAAGGGACAATCAAGGATGGATATATTTAAGGGGGGAGTTTCTAATAACCTTCTTCATTCTGGAGGTACATATTGTTTACTTTATACAAATGTTTAGTTTAAATACATAATTACTTCCAAATGTGAATATTCCGTTAGGTTGTAGATGTATCGAGGGATCTTGGGGATTTTTCTATGCCTATAAACTCGGTTTTAGGTGAAACTTTCTTAGCACATGGTTAGTATAAATTTTATAGTATAGTTCACACGGTTACATTTAACCATGTGAGGATGGACATCGGAGTTCTACAATCCACGTAGTTCGAAAAACCATGAGATTTGGACACACTCCACTCCAATGTAGAAACTCTACATTTTTTATAGAATAATTTTGCATGGTTTATGCATAGCTACTCAAACCGTGCATGAAAACCATGTGAAGTGCCACTTCCTATAGCAAACAGTCTGTGTTTGGGGGATGATTTTTCCAATTGTGCAACCAAACCATGTTATCTATGGTTTTTGGTGAATTAAACAATTTTACTTTAATTAATTCTATTTCAACCCTAATTTTCCCATTCTTCTATTTTTTGGAATTGTGCCTCTTCAGATCTCTCCTTTGACTACTATACAAAGAATTGAAATATCTCCTTCATCTAATCTTATAATCGATAGTTGTTCATCTTGTTAGATTGTTATGAGAAAGATATTGGTTCCTTTGGTTCCATTCGTCATTTGGTTTGGTATTAGTTATGGTATTTAGGTGTAAGCTAATATTCCCAATTTATAAGTTCTTCATCCATTCTTTTATTTTCACCCGATCTAAGTCGAATCAAGAGCTGATACTAGAAGATAAATCTACTACAAACCTATGGTAGGTATAATTGGGATTTTACTTCAAATTTGATGTGTTTATATATATTTGTTTGTACTACTTGCATAATTATTAGAGTGATACCCTTAAAATTAAATTTATTCCATTAATTTAATTGATAGGTGTGACCTATGTAATTAACGAAACTCATTGATAATTGAATAGATGTTAATAAAATTTAATTTTAACCACCCCTTTGGGTGTGTTGTTTAGTTAATTGGTCCACCATGGGTGGATATTGAATTTGGATACCTTTGAGGTGTGCCTTTTTTCCCTTGCCTTGGGAAGTCCAGTAATGAATTGTTAATTGAAATTTAATTGAATTGTAATATAAATTACAATAGAATTGATTAAACAAAGGAAATGGCATGGAAATGTCCCTAAGATACTTCAACTAAATTATTTTTTGAAGCTTGGTATTCCTTTTTAATGAAATTCCCACATGAGAAAATAAATAGGATAAGACTTCTAAGATTATCCATTCATTGAGCCACTATTTGAGATGATATTTAATTTAAATGTTCTTGGTGTTGAGTTAGACATAAATGTATGATATTGATTGAATTTTATTATACACCTTGGGTGAAACGTGGGATCTTATATGAACACCATGGAAGGACTCATCTGGAATCAACCTAGAAACTGCCCGAGTGACACTTCTACTCCTTATATGATCATTTGATGGATTATTATTTCATGTTAAATTTTGGTTAATTTGGTTATGGTTTATTGGAAAAAATAATGCCCTTCTTAATAACTTTATGTTTGATGCTATATTCAGCCCGTCGAGATCAGGATAGACATTCGGGCCATCTCCTGGATTGGGTCAGGTGTCAAGTTTAATGGAATCCTATCCTGGTACAAAATCATGGGGATTACTATTATAAACTTGAGTGACACTTGTAATACTTATAAATTCCCATCGAAAAACTCATAGGGTTAATTTTATATACGCTTGAGTGAAGCATGGATTGTTTTTTGATTGAAAAGGATGTACTCAGATGTAAGTTAGCCAAATACACCATGGGTAATACTTGGGATCCCTTAGTGGATCTCCAATGATGGAATCGAGTTCCAATAATGTAATACCATACCTAGAGTGATTCCATGATTCCCATGAGGACTGTCAGGGATGGTCTTTATGGTGTTGGTTTATGATATTCCTAGAGCAATACTTGGATTCCAAATAAGGAATTTAAATGATAGGACCATGTTCATAATTTGTTAATTAATGAAATGCTTTATATAACATGTTTATCATGCCAAAGAACAAGATTGAATCTAGTCATTGCCTTACAATTTATATATAGCATGGTACAGTATCTTCTGATTGATATTTATTAGGGGGAATCGGGATCTGTTCTAGGCCACGATACATAATTATTAAATGTGATTGATTTATTAATTTAAATTGAGTATAAAATGAGACAAATAAACATGTTAATTCAAATAATTTCTAGTTAATGTAAAAGTAGGTAATAGATGACCAATGCCCATGAGAACCCAGACATTTATGGTTTGTTTATTATCATTACATCTTTACATATTTTTTTACAAACTCCACATTATTATTATTATGTATTCATTAATATGTTGTAATTAGACCCTTGGGTGGTTTCCTACTGGGATTGTGTCTCATAACCTATTCGGGAAACCTTCGAAACCTGAACAAAAAATATGATTGTAGGTATGGATATGGGAAAGCACCTTGCTACAGTATTTTGATTACTTCATAGGAGTAAGAGAGATTATGACCAATATGAGGATCATGATTCTAGCTAGGATAGTTTTGGGCATTCTAGTATTTTTTACATGTATTTTACACCTTCCATGTATAACTATTTTGGATGTTTTGTAGAGATATGCCATGTATCATCATCATGTATATATGATTTTATTTCTGGTATATTTATTTGTATTTATTCTCACTGATTATCTGTATGATTGATTCACTACTTCCACTATTGATTTTTATTGATATTTCATATCTATTGTGATAAACTCTTGTAATGAGGGTACAAACTCCCCAAATATGTACATAGGCCCTCACTACAAGTCACCAGTCTATGACATTTGGGGAGATGCACTTCAGGCCATGTCACCTACAAGGCTTTGGGAAATTTTCTATGGAATCTAGGTCCATGACGTTACACAAACGCATGCACACTCGGTGTCGATCATATCAAATGTGATCTTAATGTTTATCTTAGGACAAAATTTTGGATTTATGAATCATGTGAATATTGGTTTAGGAATTTAGGGAAATATTATCAAGGAGTTTTAATTTCAGTGTTATGTGTAGGAACCCAATATTTATGTGGTTTTTACCATATAAATTCACCAATACAATAATATTTATATTTCCAACTCAAGAGCTCTGAGGAACTAGTCACAGGTATCAAGAAAATCATACATTTATTATGTAATAAATTATTCATTGAGTTTCATGTCTTTATTGTATCAAATCCCAATATATTGTTTAATAATCATACTTCATATAATAATTATAAGATACCACAATGCATAAAACCATCAAGGATTTCAAGAAAGGGTTGTTATGTTCTCATATTAGTGGTCACAATAAGTACTACTGAAAATAAAAATGATGTGGCTTTCATACTAGTTATTGATAATGAGTTGACCCCACTAGTTGAGAAGGTAATATCTCCACCACCCATGGTGCTCGGAGTAGACCCGTTATCCTAATTCTAGGAAAACTTTACTCCACCTACAGAGTAGTGGATCGTTAAAATTGGATAGGATGAGGACTTATATAGGATAACTATGATTCATGAGTTTTATTGTCAGTAACCCTTGAGTTTATGAGGATATCTTAACCCTAAGTCAGTGTAGTATTGTCTTGAAGGATAGAATCATGTTTTTTTCTTAATCTAAACACCAATCAATCAAATGTTAGTGAATGTATCCAACTTTCTATAGTATGACGATTCACAAATGAACCTTGATCTTATAGACTCATGATAAGGTTTATATTCCCTAAAAATATTTTGTTACTATCTTTCATGAATAGTAATAATTAAATATATTGAGGAGTGTACATTTTCAAAAGTCATTGGATCTTCATTTGGGTATCATTTCTATCACAATGTATACAATGAATTTCAATAACCACATTAGATACTATCTTGAAATTATTTAAAATTTATTCTAAAAAATCATAGAGACAACTAAGTTAAAGTGGTTCCCCTATATATCCCAAACTACACTAGAGTCATGTAAATTGATCTAGTGATCAAGAAAATTTTCACAAAGTAGAAGCAATTAGTTCGAGAAAGTAGAGGATATCCAAGACTAGAGTCATCAGTTGTGGTTGGATAATGATATTTGTTAGGGTCATGATACTGAAGGAATTAACATGCTCGATACTAATCACAGGGATCATAATCATAAGATTCATTCAAAAGACTCACCTAACTATGTGATGGTATTTTCTAAACCTATGATGGACTGGTACATATGGCTCGATACTGTATAATCCAACATGAAGTAGAGGGTATTCCAGTAGAGAATAAAACTCTCTATCAAATGAAGTGACATGATAGAGACTCTCTCTAGTCAAACAAGGTTGTACTCAAGGAGGTGATTATGGAGGAGGATCTAGTGATGAACTGGTAGGATGAGCTATATGTGGATGGTGTTATGATCCACATTCACCACTAATACCTCTTGTAGGTGGTTAATGTCAATCTTGAGGAGATGGTTGTCTAGGATGCATTCAGATACAAGATATACATGGATGTGACAAGGTTGTACCAAACATGGTTTATGTTAACATTAAGTTATTCTATAAATTATCTCCCACACTAATCAATATATATTTAACCTATTAATTTTTATTGAATCCCTAGTTTAAGAGCTAAAGATCCCAGTCAATCACCTAGATCCACTTATAAAACAATATAAATCTATCGGTAGTTATCGCAAACTCACACACATTTACTAGTGGTGAGATCTTAATCTTAAATAAGAGTGGTTATCATGGGACCTCATAGAAACTAGGATGAATCCTTCTAATTTCATCATCGATGTAGATAGTTGATCATGAGTCCTTTCTTGGGTAGACTGTTTCTATTAGAGACTGGTGTAGTTTAAATTAGATATAGCATGGTTTTCCTTTATTTGTGTGAGGTTCCATTAGTTGGTTGAAGTGAATCTTGTCCATGGGAAGTTGAATTTGATCAATTATCATTTGGTGTGCTTGGATTTCTGTATATAGGACAGTTCATTTGCTCAAATTCATCTAATTATAATGGAGTATGTGGGCGTATTTCATAATGATGTTACTAGAATTTCCCCATATTAGTTAATTGAATTCTTAGTTTTTCTTCACCCAATCACCTCTTTGATATCTTATATAAATTATTATATATCCATTGTTAAGATCAGGGAGTTAAAGGTGTAGTTGGATGACCATATAAAAAATGTTTCATTAGACCTAGTGTGTCCCCTTATGGAAGTCCAATGTTGTTCACCCGAAAGGTGGATGAGGGACTGAGGATTTATATTGATTATCACTTCATTAGTCTGGTGATAGTTGAGAAAACATACCCTCTACAGAATATAGAAATCCTCTTTGACCAACTAATGGGAAAAGGTGGATCTCAATGACCAATCCAAGGTCTAACTATCACCAACTTTGGGTTTGGAAGGAGGATATTCAAAAGAAGCCATTTAGGTATCGTTATGGACAATATGATTTTATATTGATTCCCTGTAACAATAAAAACACCCTATTTATTTTCATGGGCCACATAAACTAAATTTATCATCAATAATTCAACTTTTTTTATTTTCTTTATCAGTGGAAACCTCATTTATTTATCATCATAGGATGACAATTTAAACCATCTAAGGATTGTATTGGAATTATTTCTAGATCATTATCTCAATGGTAAGCTACTGAAGTGTCATTTTTGGATTCAAGAGGTCCACTTAAAATGGAATTTCATCACATAAAGGGGAATACTTGTAGACCTAGAGAATATTGACGTGGTGCTTACTTAGGGGACACCCAAGAATATATTTTAGGTTCATAGCTTCCTTGGTTTTTCATGATAATAATGGAATTTGTTTATTTGAAATTCTTAATTATTGTGGCTCTAATCACTACCCAGACCCAAAATGGGAATCCCCTTATTTTATATGAGAAATTTAAAATTAGTTTTTAGGAGTGTCAATTAATATTAGTGCATAATCTTGTAATGATATTATCATAGGAAGCATTTGATTATGTGGTTTTCTAAGAAACCTATAGAGATAGACATATTTATGTTCTAGCTTAGTGGTAGGAAGAAATTGTTTTCGATTCTATATATTTGAGACTTCATAAGTAAAAAATAAACAACCCATAATTTTTTCCTAGAAAAAGTAGTGTTATCCTTGAATACTTGGTCATAGTAACATATTAATTAGTGGTTTATATTCTATATCGAATCTAAGAGTTTCTATTATATATTCAAAAAATATTCATCATAATTTAAGGGATATAAATTGGTTAAAGTTCTAGCAGGACTATGATTTTGAGATTTTTTATACTCTGAGAAAGGAAGAAATGGTATGTAATGAACATAGAAGTAAATCATGAGATTATTTGATAGAGGATATTTCTAAGAATTTATTTTTGAAGAAATTATTTTTGATAGATGAGGTATAAGTTTCTTGTATTTGATTAATTGTATGAACCCCTTTGCCTATTTGGTGTGTAAGGTAGGAGTATTTGGGAGACACTTATTATGAGGTCATGTATGACCAAATATATTCAATTGAAAGACAAGATGATTTCATATAATATGGGGACCACTCCATAATATTTCATGACTATAAAATTTTTCTAATCGTGAAATATGAAGAGGTGATGAGGTGTTTTAACACATTATTCTTAGTGGAATGTTGAGGAGTGATTAAGATGTATCATGTCCTCAATCATCATTTTTTATGGCCATGTATAAAGTGGAGTGTTGATGAGTGTTTCTCATAGTGTCTCACTAGTTAATAGGTAAAGTTTAATCACAAGGTCCTAGAAGGGTTCAGAAACCCTCTTAAGGTTCTAGAGTATAAATTTGATGGCATATCTATTGACATCATCATATAGATTATACAATAAGAGATATGAAATGATGTAATCTAGGTGATAATATATAGAATGAAAATTTTGGTTTACTTCCATCATATTTAGGACAAGAGTTTTATAGAGAGATTGGGATGATTTTATACAGAGGATGTCATTAAGTTTCATGGAATTACCTTAATAATAATTTTTTTATCAGGACAATAAATTCACATCCGGGTTGTAGAAGATGCTATAGGAGGAATTTTAAACTTAATTAATGATGTTTATGGAGTTTCAACATTATATAGAGGGTCATAATGATCATAATATTATGTTTCTAAAAGGTATATTGTGGTCTTGTGTTTTTTAATTTGACTACATATGGAAGGATCACTAATATTTAGAACAATTTATATATAAAAATATTCACCACACTAACTATTGGTAAGGATAATTTCTAATCCCTATATAGTATAACCTAAAATTCACCTTTATTTTGGAAGGAGGTTGGGGAGACATCATTTATGAGTCCAAGGTTAATTCAACAAGTAAAAGAGATGGTAAAAGTGATCCAAAGAGTGAATGATAATGGTTTAAAACCATTGGAATTATTTAAAGGATTAGTGAGATAGGACTTTGGAGTTTTTATAAAGTAGATCAAGTGTTCTTAAAGATATCTCCATGATGTGGTTTTGTAGAGGTTTTCTCATGTCAAAATGTTCTCCCCAGGATTCATCAATTCTTTAACGTTCCTATGAAGGGTGGGAAAGATTCCTTACCACCTTGAGTTTCCCTAATAGTTTGACCAGGGGAACAAAAACATTCACATGTCATATATAAGAGGATATGTGTATTAAATGTTCAATTTAATAAACTAGGGAAAGTTATACATTCATTATGATTCTACCTCCTTAGAATACAAGGTGGTGATCAAGAATCACTGAGATTGAACCATTTAAATTGGGGTGATACCACTGGTTCATGTTTTATAGTAGCATGGAAAAAAATTGAAAATAACATTGGAATAAGATATTAAAATACGAGCTCAGTGACCTTGCCATTTTGGGTATGTTCAAAATTTCAACACAAAAATCCTTAGAAGTTGGGAGGATTTAACGATTCGGAAGTTTTCATTAAATAAATTAAATATATTTTTTAGTAGAAGAGTCTTTATGGAGTGGTAAGTTATTTTACACTATGATTATTATTCATGCATCACATAGTTATAGGTTATGCTATATAGAGTCAAGGTGATTTTGGATATAATATAACATTGTAGGTGTTTCATGAATCAATCTTATATAAAAGGTGTTACAACAGGATGGTACTGTTGTTCCATGGCCATTGTCAATGGTTGACTAAGGACGCATGAGGGTCACGTCATGATTGTTAGGGGTTGAAGGATTGTATCATAACAAATTTTATTATCTATAATATATTGTAATCATTGGGATTTAGTGGTCATTTAATAAGTATAATGGTGATTTATCAGGGGTTTTAATTGTGTTGTGGTTTTTAGATTTTAGATTGATAAAGGGATATTCTTTCATGATGGTACCCATTTCACCATCAATAGGAAGACCTGAATTTTTATTATAAGAATCAATTAAACCATCTCTCTATTGAATTTCAAATTCTTTTACTTGATCTATTGACCCATGGTGGTGTGGTTTTTTATTCCTTGGTATCCCAAATGTCTCTTAAACCATCAATAATTATGTGAGGATATCTTAGCGCTTTTTAAGTATGGATTTGGGAAATAATGAAAATACTATTTGGGGACTACACTCACAATTTATCTTTAATATTACCATCCCTAATATTAAAACATAAATAGAAGTGTGAATTTATGTTTAAAAACATAAATTTTTTCTCAATCAAGAAAATAAACAGTTTCGAAGTTCTAATTTTTGAACCGGATAGGGTAACAAAAGGTAATAAATGGAAAAAAAATAAAGAACTCAAAAATTATAAAATATATGTGATAAAAAAACCAAATTGAATAATAGAAATAAAAGAATTTAATTTAGTTCTATGTTAAAAAAACTCCATTAATTGATATTATTAAAGGATATAAAGTAGTTATTATCAAACAAATTCTTCTCTTTTACTACAAAGAGATAGGCGGATCAATACCTAAATATAAGGGATAAAAGTTTTGATTCCCTAATTTTTTTTTAATTTGGATGATTAAAAGATAAAATTCATATACCTAAAAATCATTAACTAATTTTATTAGTTGAAACTTGTATCCCTAATCTCCTATTCAATAAACATGATCTGTATTAAGTACTATCTCCAGACTTCATCGATCAAACAACTCATAAGAACATATTCTTATCCCCATAATATATTCGATCATGAAGAATCATAATAAAACTTATATAATATAAAATATTATTAATTTTACAATAATAACCCTAAAATATGAATTATTTAATAATAATCTAAAAAATAATATAAACATAATCTTTAAAATCACTAAGATAGGGCCCAACTCTTGAAAAACAATTTCTAGAGTTTTTATCCCGAATTCCATGAAGTCTATATATCCATCTATAAGTGTTGGCATAATAAAATATCTAATAATATAATTAATCTTCTCCTGGTTGGTCTATCACCTCTAAAATAATTTAAAGGATTAACTTGATCTTTGGTTAAAATGATTCTAGTGAATTCACAAAGTTATCTAAATTATATTAATTGAAATAAACTCACCAAATCATGTGAATAAAAATTTAAATTCTGTATAAAAGTGAATTGTTAAAAACATATTCATTAAGAAAAGGGATCCTGAAAATTTATTTTATGGAAAATGAATCAATAGTGTCCCCCCATTTTAAAAATCACAAAACAAAACATGTAGGTAAGATTAAATGAAATAGTTTAATTTATAAAGTATTATATCCATCCAAAAAAACTTAATACCCCAAAGATATAAAATGAATGTTGAAATAAAATTATCTTGTTATTATAGAAATAAAAAAACTATTCTATTTTGATAAACATTTCTCCCACTTACATTATACCCATTTGTTTTTTCAAACATTTTCCCCCATAGGATTATTAAAAACAAGTAAAATAAAATAAATATGGTTAATTAAAATAAAATAGAAACATAATAACATGTTTAATAGGTTAGTTGAAAAATAATTCATTGCATAAGAATAAACCCAATATACAGAAATTGTGTAACAATAAACTCAAAAGACATTTGTAAGAATTAACTCAAGGTTATATGAGAATAAATCAAAAAATAAAATGAATTATGTAATAATTATTTTAAAATATAAAGGTTATATGAAAATAAATCAAACCAAAGTTTGGGGTATTCATAAGAATATATTTAAGAAAACACATGAAGAAATTGGCATCTTATTGCAAGGTCTAGTACTGAAACACATTCAAGACATATCTTATAATTTTTTTTGAAAATTCATTATGGTTATAAAAATTATACGCATAAAGAGTTAGAATAGTCACATATAAACAAATATTACCCTCGCCCTTTCAAGGAAAAATTTTCAATTTATAGATAAGAGTTAACAAGAAATGGAATATGATTACAAAACACTAGTCATACCCATATTATATACAATATATTTATATATTTTTTAATGTAAATGTTTTATAACAATATCACCAGTAAGATATTTTTTTTAGTAAATTCAAGAATAATATATCCTTTTTATATGTAACTCGAATGAATATATTTTCATATATTTATGTTCTTAGAATTTTGGTGATGTGCCAGACTCGTAGAAAAATAAATAGAACTGGTACTATAAAAAATAATCAAATTATGAGTAAAAATTATTTTGAGATCAATTAGTGTGTTCATAATTTACAAAAATTAAGAACAAAAATGTATACTTACTAAATATTCATATTCATTAGTGGAAAGTGAAACTTAATGTTTCTTATTATAGTTCCGATAAACTATAACTTCTCTAAGAAAATGAATGGTTTCAGAAGTACTCTTCTAATAGGTCCTACAACCTCCTACTTCAAAATCATAATAATTTGTTTATCTAAAAACTCATATCTAAAGGAATAAAATAGTCTAACTTTTAGTATTTCTATAAGGTAATAGAATATTATTTTGAATACCTTATGATGGGACTCTTTAAAATAGTAATGTAAGATCGCACATAAGAAAAAAGTATATAATATCTGGTCAGTTAGCTGTAAAGTAAACTAAAATTTCAAACATCTATCTATAAAATGTTGATCTATCAGTTTCTCATATTCATCAAGATCATGTTTATAATAGATAAATATTAGATTAATTATATTTAATTAAATCTGTGATACATAAATCTGTCTTCTTGAGCTCCAACATCAAACAGTGACATGGTCATTCTAATGTTACACAAATTCCCATAAAAATATAAAGCATCCATGTAGATATATATGTACCAATCATTACTAAAAAGAAAACGATCAAGTTATGTGACAATCAAGGAGAACATGCAGGTTGTGATTAAAATTTCCTATTAGAAACTAAAGCCACCCAAGTATTACATACAAAATATTGTTATGGAAATTTTTGGATTCACGATGATTAATGTCATAACCCATACCAATGAGGCCCATTCTGTGACTCCCCAATACCTCCTCCAATAGTCCAGGGGCTGGTGACTAGTACCGAGTAGGATTATCACTAACATGGGAAGCCTTAGCTTAAGTACATCTACACACACACACACATCTCCAAGACCATACAATGCTGAAATCTAAAAAAATGAACAAACATGGATTCATACATATAAATTCCACAACTAGAGTATGATAGGAAGTAAAGGAAGGTAAACATGTCTAAATAAAATCCAAACACAAAGAGTTTGAAAATAAGTCCAACCTAAATGTATAGATAGGGAATACTATCATTATAATACAGAAAAAAACCTCTATCTTTTCGGTCAAATAAGCACCGTTTGGTCCTTTTCAATCTAGGAATATGTCAAAGGGGCAATCATCTACACAAGACACGACATGTGCGAGAAAATCCAATGCAGGGGTGAGTATAATAATACCAAGTAGGACACCCCAAAACCACAAACCACACAAAAAATGAATACAATCAACTCTACATAGGTATATGTCTATAGTACATATAACATGAATATTCAGATATACATAAAAAATACATACATTATAAAGGTAAGTCACAACTGCAATATCCAGTATAGTATTCTTTTTCAAAGAATCCATAAATCAGTCATCTGGTAGAACAAACTCATGAGTCTGAAAACACTGATGACATCAATCTGAGAGTTAATGCACATTGGGTCTCTCCATTATAAGTACACACTAAAATTTTTAAGAGATATGATATTTAGATGAAGAACACTCCCAAGTCTATGGAGTACACCAATAACTCAATCTGGATTAAACTACTAAGTACAAGAACAACATCCATGTTGGGTTTCTCATGAAGATACCAAGAACTACTCCTTGGAAATGAAGATGAATAGAGGATCTCACTCCCAACCTTATGGAAGGATTCCAAAAACTCAATCTAAGAAGTCCAAATGAATTTATCGTTTTCATATGTGTAGGTAGATATTCCATACTAACCCACAAGGAATGGATATAGGTAACAACCCCTAAATAAAATTTTTCAACATACAGAGGAAAAGGGCTCCAATCTATGATTTAAGGAGTACACATCATTTATTAGGGTTGCACATTATGTCCCATAGACCTCATGTCTTATATGTGTAAATGACCTATGTCAGTGTCCATTTCTGTGTGAAATTAAAAGATGTGTTTAATCCTGTGTATCTTACCAAATGCCTCAATACACGTCTTAGCTCATGTACATCCAACATTGATATGTTCGTGTGGGAGTACATAGTATTCCCATGACCATGTACTCCAACTCATGTATGTGTACCTTTCGAGGTACATATCGATCCCACCATAGTGGACCACACACTATGTGACAAGGTCACTTATTTTGTGATACTTAACTACTTCCTAAAACCCTAGTTGACACTGAGAGGGCCCCACACAACACGTGGATCTTTGTCCAATGACATGTAGTGTGGAATTTTACAGATTCTAAATTTTTTATCATGTGTATTCATCCATTCCTCTAGCCATTAATCTAGAAACTACCTCTCTAGAAAATCATTAACCATGACTGGATGAGTCTCTCCATCAATGATTAACACTTTTTGGGATTTCAATTTGTTCAGAAAATTTCTTTGAATGGTTTTATTCATTTCACACTGAAGAATAAGAAAAATGGGTACCTACATCATCTGATCCCCTTCCACCTTCATCATCCCACCACCATCATGTCGTGATAAGCCTTGAACTATGATTTTGAACTGTTGCGCCAAGAATTTGCATTGCAATGTTCAAATTTATTCTATATATCGAACTATGTACAAAACAAATAACCCTCACAATGAATGAATAATCAGGTGATAAATTCACAATCATAAACATAAGAAACAAACCTCGCCAATGTTTATGTTGTCCTATTTGAATCATTGATATAATGACCATAGAAAAATATAGAAAAATCATTCCAAACTCCCAAAATAAATCCCTGAAATAAACTCATCCCATAAACGACCGATCTGTAGATCAATCTATTGGTCAATTGATCTGTGTTAATTGTTGAAATAAAAAATGGGTAAACAAACAAAATCAAATAACATCCTACTTCAATTTCAAGACCATGTGTTGAGGCATCGTGTAATTTTGATGCCTGATGTGCTCTGAATTTTTTTTTTGAATATATTAAATATATTAATTAGCACATGTGGATAGTCTTCCAAAAAAATTGTAATAACTTATAAAAATTGGTGTCCCTCACATTATCTTCATAAATTAATATTTAAATATCCTTTTATTCATTAAATTTATTTATTGTAACCTTATTAAGTTCATTCATGGCCTTTTTGATGGGTTAAGAGGTTTAATTTCAATGTTTTGAAGCGTTTGTTTCCCTGGTTTTCACGGTTGGTTTACTTATATACATGTAAGGATAAATATGTCAGGTGAGAATGGTTGTATAGGATTGAAGTTTTATGTTATTTATAAACATACATTAGATTAAATGGTTATAAAATTCATTTGGTCATTTGTTTTGAATATGAATCATTATATATAACTTTAATGATAGCTATATTGGTTAATTAGCGGTTTTTTGATCACAACGAACTCATTTTGATTTATATATTAATATATTGTGTAAAATAGATTAAAGAACCTAAAATTATATATATTACATATAGTTTCTTTTCTTTTAGAAATTAAAATGGTTTCATGACCATAATTGAATATGATAAAATAGATTGAAAACACATTGCCCTTAAATATGATAAATTAACACATCTCAGATAGTGTTTTCATTTATAGTAAAAAAATATATGGGAAAGGGGAGATGATGATGAATTATTAAATTATCATAAGAAAATTCTAGTACATGTAAGTTACCTACATTATCATAATATTTGGATGACTGGAGGTGAGGAATCAAAAAGAAACAAAGAACTTGAAAGCAAATAAAAATATAAAAAGATTAATATACCTCTTGAATATATCTTCCTTTAGAACCTTTTTAGGGGAGAGGATTTGGTATTTTGAAGATAAAAAGGGATGATGGATGTGGGATATGGTATTAGGGAGAGATTTTAGTAGAATTTGGACCAGGAACAAGTCCTAATAGGAGTGAAGATAAGAGGTAAATAGGGGGAAATATTTATTGTAGAGGAGAGGAGCAGTTTCCAATTATTTTAATCATTAGTTTAACATTTTTCATCAAGACAACCAATATTCGTGATTATTTTGACCAATAACAGTAAATAGATAATGTTAATTCTAACCAATTTCCATTTACATCATCCATGACTCAAGCATGATGCATAAATTTAGGTAATAATATTTATCAAAAATTATCTTATTTTACAATTCATCAAAAATTCCATTATTTCCAAAAAATCCCAAAAATTCACCCCAAAATTTTTCAAAGTTAAGAATTATAAAATAAACTTCATTTTTTAAAAATAATTTTCTAAATATGTAAAATTTAATTTTTAATTAAAATCAAAATTTACTTGAAAAATATAATTTTAAAAATTAAAACTGCTTTTCAAACACATTGAAAAATTAATTAATTTATCTTAAAATTATCTTATAATCATAAGTCATAAAAATAATAATTTGTGAATTCATTTTATGAAAATAAATTTTCTTTTAATTTATTAAATTAATTGTGAAATTGAAATTAAATGTATAAGACTTACAAAAAAACAACACTTTATTAATAATTTATAAAAAACTATTTACTTATACCATTATATAATTATATCATATTATCACTTATAAGATGGATAAATATTTTTTATACTTTCATTAGTGATTTTACTATTCAATGGGCTGGTTTACTATTCATAAGGGTCTCATTACTATTCCAAAGGTCAAGTTACTATTTCATCAGTATGTGTTCCTAAACATCTAGAGATGTATTTTATTTTACTCAAATTCATTTATAATGATTGAATTTTGTTCTATATGTAATCTTGTATTATTATAATATAAATATATGAAGGGAATATTTATTGATAAGACATTGGGTTGTTACATTCTCTCCCCTAATGAAATTTCACCCTTGAAATTTTATTTTACATTCTAAGTCGTAAACAGGTGTGGGAACTTTTCCTTCATTATCTTCTCCAGTTCCCATGTTGCCTCTTCGTACTTATGGTTCTTCCATATTACTTTTACCAACTAATTTGTCTTGTTAATTAGAACTTTATCTCTATTATCCAAGATCTTCATTGGTTGCTCCTTGTAAAAAAGACCAGTCATTAACTATACCATGTCTGAAGAGAGTACATGTGAAGGGTCTAGTGTGTACTTCTTTAAGAGGGATATGTGCAGTACATCAGGTAATTATACGTGCTAGGTGGAAGTACTAGTCAATAGGCCACAACTCTAACACAATCGAGAATCTTGAAGTGGTCATTTTACATGAGACATAGCATTCCATTCTTCCCAAACCTCAGGACCTTTTTCCA
Source organism: Viscum album (assembly GCA_963277665.1). NCBI lineage: Eukaryota > Viridiplantae > Streptophyta > Magnoliopsida > Santalales > Viscaceae > Viscum > Viscum album. Next base: position 1,072,578,962 of record OY728138.1, read on the forward strand.
TAGAGATATACTAAGGATTATTTTGTCTCTAAATTTGAACTCAAGGTACCATCAATGATTGTCTACAAAACTATTCTGTCAGCTTTGGGATGACTTGATATGCCGCTAAATGGATTTCATCTTATCCACCATTTCTTCAACTATTTCATGTCCTAGAATCTTACGCTCACCAAATTCATCCCAACATGCTGGTGTTCTATACCTTTTCCCAAAAAGGGATTCATATGGTTCCATTTAGATTCTAGAGGGAAAACTATTATTATTAGAGAATTCGGCCAGTGTAAGATGTTAGTCCCACCTTACTTTGAAGTCTATAAACAAGCTCTCAACATATCTTATAATGTCTGAATAGTTCACTCATATAGGCCAATAGTTTTAGGATGATATTTTGTACTGAATTTTAGTTCAGTTCTTTGAGAATTCTTGAGTCTTTTCTAGAACATAGATGAGAATCTTGAATCTTTATCAGATTCAATAGATTGTGGTACTCCATATATCTATTCCACCTCATTGAAATATATCTGTTCAATTTGATTGAATGATAAGTCCTCTTCAATTGAGATAGACTTGTCTATATTTATAACACAATCCACTATGACCCATATAGCATTATTTCCTATAGATTTCCTTGTAAGTCCATTGGAAAAGTCCATGGCGATGTTCACCCACTTCCATGTTGGTATGGTTAGTGGTTCCATCATTCCCTTATACTTTTTATTTCAACTGTCACATGTTTACATACCATGAACTTTAATTTATATTCATCAATCTACTTCTTCATATTGTCCCACCAATTGTTCTCTCGTAGATCTCAATACATCTTTGGGATCCCTGGGAGAATAGAGAAGGTTGAGCTATGTGTGTATTTCAAAAGATCCTTATTTATCTCAAGATCATATGGTGCATATAATCATGACCCAAATCTTACAACACCTTCCTCATCAATCTTGAACTCATAGGATTTTCGATTTCTAATAGTTTCCAACCTTTTTAGAATTTCTACATCTTTTCCTTGGGAATCCTTTATTTTAACCTTGATGGATGGTTGAGAAATCATTTGTGAAATTATTGATGATGTTCCTCCCTTAATGATTCCCAGGCCAATTTTCAACAAATCTAAGAAGATTGGATCCTTTTCAATTCTCTTCATTGATAAATATACAAGATCCTTTTTTACTTAGAACATCTACCACCTTATTTTCCTTACTAGGATGGTAGTGTATTGAGTAGTCCTAATCCTTGATTATCTCTAACCATATTTGCGGGTGCATATTAATCTTGTCATGAACCATCCCCTGGGGCTCGTGTCATGACTACCCTAATCCCACCTTCTATAGGCTAGGGGCTGGTGACTAGCACCAGAAAGGCATATCCCAAAAATTAAAGACATTTCCTTTAAACATGTACACACAAAGACATGGCATACTCCACAAACCAAACAAAAAGGAAAAAAATTACAACCACCACAAAGTACCACCGATGAGAGAAAAAAGGTGTAAATTGTAAGTAAAGGGTCCAAAATACAAGCCCATGAACCCAAAATGTAAACAGTGCTATAAATGTCTGCCCAAAAGTCTCTACCTATTGGGTAGTTCCAACAAAGCTTGGAGCTGTAGAAGTATGCCCCTTCCTCTCCTGCCTCACTAAGATTTATCGAGTCCCATACCACCAAGGTATGCATCGTAGCATCGGTCGTCTACACAAGACACAACACGTGCAGGATATTCTCATGTAGGAGTGAGTATAAGAACTCATTAGGGACCCCGAGACCCCTAAAGTTATCTCAGAATTCCACAAGGGAAAATACCACAAAGTAAATACCCACAAGAAAGATCTCAAATACATAGCACCAATTAAAATACAGCTCACACCAGGTATAACTTAAGTATATAAGTAAATATGATTAGCTATAAAGACATATCATCTTATTCTATTGAGATCCTCTACTGTTGATCCACACTGGGTCGCTCTACTGTTGATCCACAAAGGGTCACTATACTACTAATCCACGATGGGCCGCTCTACAGATGATCCACAACGGGTCACACTACTTCAGATCCACGAAGGGTCACTCTCATGAAAGTACATGGAGGGTCGGTATCATTTTGATCCACAAAGGTTCACCATGTTTCTAATCCATCAAGGGTCGCTCATTTACTAATCCACAAAGGGTCAGTGTTTATTCATCGGGTCACAGTCAGCCACTGGATTCCCGCACTTAGCCCGCTTGGATTCAGTAGGATCTTCTCCTCAGAAAATTGTTCATACCTCAATTGTTAGGAAGTCCCAAATAGAGTAACTAAAATAACCATCTCATCATATGGGTTCCAACACAATTGATTATGCATCGAATGAACTCTTGATCTGTAGGATATGGGGATTTTTGTAAAAAAAAGCCTAGTTGTATTTTAGTCTGATACAACCTAGAAATATTACAACCTCTAAAAAACTCACATAGAGTACCTAAGAAGGACCACCTCATCGCAAGGGTACTCATGCCACAAAAGGCACATCAATCGGATGTATGGTCTGTTAGATACAACTGTTTCAGTGAAACAGGGGTCGGTTGGGTCCAGGCCAAATCAGAATTGGGCCTTACTCTATTGGGTCCAGCCCAGCCTGCTGGGTTGTGGGTCCAACCTACATTTGGCCTGGTTCGTCTTCTAGTACATGTCCCACCCGCAGCAACCTGGACTGCAGAGGTAGGATGGCTTCTCCAGCCTGGACGTGGCTTAGCCGCGTCCAGTTCATCATCCAGCGGTTTCAGTTGGCACTACCTCCCCCTCTAACCATTTCGTGTAGTAGACCATCTTGGTCTAGGAGGACATGGATCTACCACATCTGTTTCATTGAACACAGCTAGCAGAATGGTTGGTCGGTCCTCTCGCACGTGGTCAACGGACCGCATGCCTCCATCTTCTCTGAGCAGCCTGGATGTGGACCATCATTTCCACATGGTGCTAGTCAGCACCACACCTTTATGCTGTTGTGGCCCTCTGCCTCCGCAGTAAGCTGCCTCCCTCTGCTCATGGCTTCCACCAACAGTTTCTTTTAGGGGCCACCAGAGATTCTTTTGTGGTTCATTTCTCTAACCTCTTATGCCTACGGGCTCCGTTGTGTGTCACAATTACTATAATGCCCTCAAAATAGAATTGCTTCCAACTTGATCATATGTCCATGAATAATTCACAAGAAACATCCAAGATGGAGGGAACTTGGCCTTGTTCATGTTATTCGGTGCCCTCTGTGTTAGAGTTTAAACAGGTGGGGGAAATAATAATAACCACACAACATATTAAATCCCCATTTTCAATCCCATATTATAATTCTCCCTCAAGAACGATTGGATCACAGATCAATCCATTTTTGGGTTACACCGAATTCATCATTAACCTTAGTAATGAGGAAAGATACATCAATAACAAAGAAAGCATAAACCCCTAACTTCATTTTTTAATCTTTTGTTAATAATGGATTAGATCTATGTCGCCATAGATCTATGAATCATTGGCATTCGTTGCCATTAGTCGGTGGTCAGATCCCATCTGTTCTTCATTTTTTCCATCACCATGTTTGTAATCTTCATATTTCGTTCATGCAAGAGGTTGCCTATGGTTTATAATCACATAAATTCAAGGGTTATTTATCAACCCTGAATCCATGATTAACTAAAAAAATAAATGTGTTGAGCATTATAACTTCACCACGCTATTCCATTAATGAGTTTCATTAATAAATACAGTGTCACCTCATCGTTGTGTTGTAGAATTGATTAATCATCGCTCAATGGAATGAAAAAATAATAATATTAATTTTAGTATCTTTTTTATTTAAGTCCAAAAAATTAACTTTTCTGGTCGACCCGCACTGGTCGATGTTAGGGCCCACCTTGGCGAATCTCAACGTTAAGAGTCCAATGGTGCCCTGGAATTTTTGATCCAAGTACCAGTTCAAAAGATAGTAAAACACACTCACATGTTCACTTTAGTTAACTTAATATAAGATCAAAATTACATTCTTGGCACCCCAGGCCTCGTAATCATGTTCCATCTCAACCTCAGGTCTCGAAATAATTCCATATAATTTATAAAAAAATTACATGGAAATTCCAAGACAATACATTCTCCCCACCTTAGGGATTTACATCCCGAAATCAAAAAAATGGGTAATCAAACAAATGGGGGTAATGAGTATTAATTTGAGACTCTCACTCTCATGTGCTCTCCTGGAGGATCTTGTGCTACCACCAAACATACAGTAGAGGAATCGACCTTCCACAATGTACATTCTCCTATCAATCTTTTATCTCCACTTGGAACTCCTCAAACATCACCGCATAATCAATTTTCAGTATGCCCCAGACGATGACAGGTGATTGGTCTTGCAAATACATCCTCAGATGCGATGCATGAAAAATATCATGCACTCAGTGCATCTATGAGGGAAGAGCTAGGCGATACTCCACCTCGCCAACTCTGAAGAGAATCTGGAAAGGTCCGATGAACCCACGGATAACTTCTCATCTCAGCCAAATCTTCGCAATCCCCATTAGGGTGAGACACAAAGTAAAACATGGTCTTTCTCCTCAAACTCCAAGGGTCTACATCTCTTGTCAACATACTATGTATGTATGATCTGTATAGTTCTCATCCACTCCTAGAGGGTTTGCACCTTCTCAGTGGTTCCCATACCAACTTTGGATCCAAGAGTATTGACTCCCATGGGTCTGTCCAGTATAGTGGTGATCTACAAGGCCACCCATAAAAGGCCTCAAACTATGCATTGACAATGGTGGAGTAATATGTGTTGTTTTATGGAAACTCCACTAGTGGCATGTGGTCCTCCCAACTAAAAAAAAATAAGGACAAGAGCACAAAGCATGTTCTCAAGGGTCTGTATGGTCCGCTCTGTCTGACCATCTGTACGAGGGTGAATGGCAGAGCTCAACAGCAGCTGAGTCCTGAACACCTCCTATGATCCCTTCCACAACTTGGATGTAAAATAAGATTCGTGATCTAAGATGATCATTGAAGTCACCCTGTGAAGCCCCACTATCCCCCAGACATAGAGGCTTCCTAGGCCCTCAACTGATCCCTACTCCCAGATGGGTAGGAAGTGGAATGACTTGGTGAGTCAGTCAATGATCACCTAGATATAATCGTGGCCCTTGGACATGTATAGTAATCCTATCACGAAGTCCATGGATATATCATCCCACTTCCATTCTGGTACCTCAAGTGGTTGTACCAAGCCTCCTAGCACCTGATGCTCAGCCTTCACATACCTACAAGTGAGGCATTGTGAAACGAAATCTTCCACCACTTTCTTCATCCATGGCCACTGAAACTGATGTCAGAGGTCCTGGTACATCTTCGGCACACCAGGATTTACCGCAAAAGTGGATATATGGAACTCCCTTAACACCTACTCTCGTAAGTTCATAAGTACAATGGTTTATCCCTTGAAAAGGATGGTGTGATCCCCACCAATCAAAAATCCATCATGAGATTTTTCTACGGATAACCGAGCACGTTGGAACTCGCAGTCAACATCCACAAGTGTTCCTCCCTAACTCATTTTAAGAGTAGAGGAGTTACAATAATAGAATAAAGGAAATATGTTCCATCGCTATTCCTGAAGGATATCTGCATTATGGCTAGCTTCTCCATCACCTCACTCAGTAGCTGTAAACCATAACTCCTACTAAGTGTGTATTCCACAAAGTTCTACATCCCCGGAGTGTAGAATATCTCACATTTATAGTCTTGGAGGAACTCTATCGATAACTGGTGTCTCGTGTTCTGGTTATTATGTGGGAAGATATACCTAAGACTCTTTTGGTTGGAGTAGATTGTTAATTGTTCACCCATCAGGTAGCTTGTCCACAAAATCAAGGAAAGGACCACTACTCCTAAATCCAGATCATGGGTCACCTAGTTCTTCTCATGATTCCTCAATTGTCATGAGCTATAGTCAATCACTTCTTTCTCCTACATCGGGACACAACCCAGTCTGGTCCCTGATGAGTCATAGAGAATTACATACCCAACACCATCTTCTAGTTGTCTCAAGATGGGGGCACTCATTAGTCTCTGCCTCGGCTCTGGGAAACTTGGTTTTCACCTCTCTATCCATATGAAGGGTTGTCCCTTCTTTTTCAAAGATGAAAAGGGTGCATAAACTCTATAAACTTTGGTTACGAACCTCCGATAGTATCCAACCAACCCTGAAAAAACTATGCACCTCAGTCACACTCTTGGGTGGCTCTCAAGTAAGCACCGCCTCCATATTTTATGGATCCACTTCAACTCCAACCTCTGAGATGACGTGTCCTAGAAAGTAGACGTCTTAAATCTAGAACTATCACTTCGAGAGCTTACCATAAATCTAGTGCTCACGAAGTGTATCCAGAACTACCCGCAGGTGTGTAGCATGATCCTCTTCCGATGATGAGTACACCAAAATTTCTTCAATTAATACCACCACAAAACGATTGAAGTAAGTCTAGAAGATACTATTTAAGAGTCCCATGAACAATACGGTATCCTTGGTCATGCCGAAGGGAATCATCAAGAACATGTAGTGGGAATAACGGCACATGAAGGCTATCTTCAACACATCCTCATATTATACTAGAATGTGATGATAGCCTGATCTGAGGTCTCTCTTTGAGAACCACCTTACTCCCTTTAGCTAATCGAAGAGGTCATCAATCCTTTTCAATGGATACATGTTCCTCATGGTCACCTAGTTCTAGTGCCATAAGTCCACGCATAGCCTCAAGCTCCCGTCTACCTTCATGGAAAACAACACTAGGGCTTCCCATGGTGAAAAATTGGGTCTCATGAATCCCTTCTCCTGAAAGTCCTCTTGTTGTAACCTCAACACACGGAGCTCTGTGGGAGACATTCGATATGAAGGTGTAGATATCGGGGACATCCCTAGGTATAGATCGATATATAATTCTACCTCCCTTCAAGAAGGTAGTCCCATAATATCACCAAGAAAGAGATCCTCCTACTCGTCCACCACTATTGGAATGCTTGAACTCCTCTCATTCACTGCACTGAGGGTGAGGTTGGCCAACTAGTGAGTGATCAGCTGCACCCTCCTCCGAGAATGTCCATCTTGTTCTGCAAAAGTTCCCTTCTCGTTGGTGAATGAAAACCTGGTTCCATCCTCTCAGACACATAGAAATTTTCTCCAAAACTAGTCGATCTGAGCATAGACTGTGGATTAAAATTACATACCCAAGATGACATTGTAAGGCCTTGACGCTGATACTATAAGATCCCCGCTAAAGCTCTCACCCCAAAGAGTAAGCTAACACTATCATTACCATTGTGTAATCATTGAATCCCCTCCTGTGGGAGTCTATGATAATAAGGATCGAGCCAATTGCTCCACCGGAATCTTATGGCCTAGAATAAGGTATGTGGAAAGGAAAGAGTGACTGGAACCTATCTCTATAAGAACTGTAACTAAAGTGGACTATACAAATATCATACCTCTAATTATCTCTATAGCACCATGGTCATAGGCCTCCATCACATGAAGTTGGCCCCGCCCCTATCAACCTACTCCTCGAGCTCGTGGTGGACCCCTCGGCATGGTGGTGGTAGCACCTCATATATCCCCCCACCATCTGGTACTCTTCCTTCTCCCTTTCCACATCCGCCTCTCTGTGGAATGTCTTGTTCGATTCTCTACCTTTTCCTTGGACGTTCCTCGACTGCTATTTATTGTCTATATGGTGGGTCAAGTAGTCTCGAGCTATGTTCCCCTGTCTGCTGTAGGAGTAACAAACTGTATCCCTTTGCTGACCACCTCTGCACCACAAGTTCCGCACCTCCAACCCAACATCCTATGGTCATCCTATGGAAGGTTTGGACCATTTGGGCCTCTGCTTTATCTTCCTACTGCCTACTGTAGATGATTCAGCCACCTGTCGTTTGGTGGTGCCTCTCACCGTTTGTGCCTTCTCGGCTTGGAAGATCTCCACCAGTAGAGCTTGATCTAGCACTCTAGACTTTATCAATATGCTTAGTGAAATCATTGATGCCATGATCTCCTATCATAGACCATGCTCAAAGGTCCAAGACCTGAAGAAGGGGTCCAATACCATGTCTGTGGAGAAGCGGGAGAGCTCAGTAAACCTCCCCGAGTATTAGGCCATAGTGAGGTCTCCGAACTCTAGGTGTCGTATCTTATAAATACATACTGAGTGTAGTGTCGTTCGTTCAAAATAAACACTGTAGAGGCCCTAAAAGTCTAACCAAGTAAGTGTTTCCTCCTCATGTGTTTGGAGAATCAAGCTCCACCATCTCTCTATCATTCCCTGAAAAAGGATAGAGGCTTGGACCACCATATAGTCTGTATGTGTCTCTAACAAGAGAAAACTCATGTAACTAAGTCCATCCAATCCTTAGTTGCATGAGGATCTGTCTTTCCTTGAAAACATAGAGACTTCTATCTCTGCAACTCATGCATCACGCTCAGTCGGTGTGAAATATCTAATGGTGGGTTGGGTAGCAACTATTAATCTATGGGTGGTAGTGTTACTGGTACACCACTTGAAGGTTCTATTGATGTAAGTGTTCCCTGCACTAACACCTCATTATTCGGTGGGCCATAATCTTGACCCCTCAATGGAATCCTGGTATTCTATCTTCGTGGAGGCATCCTATAGGGAAACCGATTTTCCACGGTCAATAAGTTATACATATTAAGCTGACTCAAAAGAGATCAAGAGAAAAAAATCCCAAAACACATAAAACTTGTGTGTTCATGTACTGGGTTGGAAAATAGAATTCAGGGTCTTGGTTTATGGATATATCATCCACCACACCGACACTGGACTCCTCAGACTGAAAGCTGAACTCAAGAAACATAACGTTATTTCCCCATTGAAAATATGGACTCTTAGTTATTCCGGTAGAACCAACCTCTGACTAATACGACTTTGTCATGACTCATCCCCCAAAGCATATACCATAACTACCCCTACCCTACCTTCCATAGGCTAGGGGCTGGTGACTAGCATCAGAAATTCATATCCCAAAAGGGGATGAATTTTCTTTAAACCTATACATACAAATACATGACATACTGCACAAATAAAATCACGAAGGAAAAAATGTACAACCACCACAAAGTACCACCACTATAAGAAAAATGTGTAAAATGAAAGTAATTGGGCCAAAATACAAACCCAAGAACCCATAAAGTAAATACCACTATTGAAGTCCACCCTGAATTCTATACCTATAGGGTAGTGGCAGTAAATCCTCATGTGGTAAAAGTATGCATCATCCGCTCCTGCCTCACTGAGCTCCACCAAGTCCTGAACCACTATGACTTGCATCATAGCGTCATTCATATACACAAGACATAACATGTTCGGGTGAATCCCATGCATGGGTGTGTATAAAAACTTAGTAGAGTCCCCAAGACATTCGAAGGTATCTCATAAATCCACAACGGAAAATACCACAACGGAAATACCACAAAGGAAATACCACCAAGAAAGATCTCAAATACATGGCACAAAGTAAAAGATATCTGACACTACGCATGACATAAATATAGAAGTAGAGATTATTATTTGTAAATATAGATCATCTTATTATGTTTAGAGGATCTGTTGCGGATCCACTAAGGGTGGATTTGCTGCTGATCCACGACGGGTCGCTCTACTACTAATCTATGATGGGTGGCTATACGGTAGATCCATGATGGGTCGCACTACTACTGATCCATGAAGGTCTTATATCATGTTGATCCATAGAGGGTCGCTATCATGCTAATCCAAAAAGGGTCGCTTAGTTGCTGATCTAGGAAGGGTCACTCCGTTGTTGATCCATGAAGGGTTGCTCTTCATTCTTCTTTTCACAGCCAGCCACTAGATTCCAGCACTTAAAATTACTAATTCCAGGAGGATCTACTTCTCAAGACATTATTCATACCTTAAAATCCATGAATTCTTTTAGAGAGTAACCCAAAGGACACTCCCATCATAAGGGTCCCAACATAATAGACGGTGGGTCAAATAAACTCATAGTCTATAATGTATGGGAATTCTTTTTAAAAGGACCCATTTGTATTTGAGTCTGATCCAACCGGTCCATACAAAAATATCACCATAAACTCAAGTAGAGTATATCAGAAGGACCTATTCATCGCAAGGGTCCTTGTTCTATAGATGGTGCATCAATCGGTCCCTCGATCTGTTAGTTATAACAGTTTTAGTGAAACAGGGGCCAGTGGGGTCCGGGCCAAGTCTAACTAGGGCCCGACCAGACTTAGCCCAGCCTCATCCACTAGGCTGTTAGTCTGGCCCACAGTTGGATTAGCCAGCATGGTGGGAAGTGGCCAACCCATAGCAACCCATCCTACTGTGGTGGGATGGCTTCACCAGACGGGACGTGGCTTAGCCACATTCGGTTTGTCACCCAGCGGCACCAGGGAGGCCCAGACGCATGCCGCCTCCTCCACCTGGCATCGGTTGGTGCTACACCTCCGCTTCACTGATGCGTGCTGACGGTTGCATCACCTCCCTCTGCCTGCGACCGTCGCTGCTGTCGGTGAGCCGATGACTTCTTTTGTGAGCCACTAGAGTTTCTCAAGTGGTCCATTTTCCGAACCACTTGTGCCTATGAGCTCTGTAGGGTGTCACCATTTTTATGAATCCCTCAAAATCTCATTACTGCAAACTTGATCATTCATCCATGAAGAACACAAAAATAAACATCTATGACAGAGGGACTCGGGCCTTGTTTGTTTTGGATTTAACCCTCTGTGTTAGAAGTTAAACATGGGGGAATAATTATAACTACATAGAATATTAAATCTCCATTTTCTATCCTTCATTATAACCCTCTCGCAAGAACGGTCGGATCATAGATCAACCCATTTGTGGGTTGGTCCACGTTCATCATTAACCTCAAATGGGGAAAGAAACATCAATCACAAATAAATCATAAACCCCTATCAGGATTGTTGATTAAACTGTAGATTATGGATGAGATAGGTTCTTTCATCATCCATCCATGAATCGTTGGAATTAATCACCGTTCATTAGTCATTGGATCCGATCTGTTATCCAAGTGTGTCGTCACTACATTTGTAATCTCCATCATTCGTCAATGGTGGAGTTTTCCCTTGGTTTTAATCAGATAAATTCCAAGGTTGTTAATCAACCATGAATCATTGATTAACTAATAAAGAAAAGGTGTTGAGTGTTTTAGCGTCACCACGTTGTTCCATTAATGAGTGTAATTAATGAATGCATCATCAAAACGTTGTTAAATTGTCTCTCAAAATAATGAAAAGAAAAAAAAATAGAAATACTAAGTTAATTATTATTTTTCTTTATGTCTAAAAAATTAACTCTTTTGTTCAACCTGTACAAGTTGATGTTAAGGCCCACCTAGGAAAATCTCGACACTGTGATTGAAACATCACCATCATATTTATGATATGAGAACTTGTTCAAAATATATGAAAACCTTCTCACGTGTTCCCTTAATTGAACTTAAAACAAGTTCTAAAGTACATTCTGGGCACCCCAAGACTTGGAATTAGGTGTTGTCTCATTGGCTGGTCTTGAAATAATTCCATATAATTTAAAAAAAATACTTTAAAATTTCGTGACATTACAAATATCTTTCTATGTGAATATATATTTGAGACTCTTGTGATCAGTATATATCTCACACTTCTCCCTATAGAGATAATGCTGAAATATTTTCAATGCAAAGATCATAGCTTTCAAATCCAGATCATGTGTGGGACAGTTTTTCTCAAATATTTTAAGATGCCTTTAAGATTAAGCTATCACTTAATCATTTTACATCAGTACACAGAATAATACATTCTTTGAAGCATCTCTTTACACCACAAAGAGTACTCCACTTGTTGGGAGTGTGAGTATTGGCGCAGTGATAAACCTCTTTTTGAGCTCCTTAAATCTTTCCTCACATTCTTGATTCTATACAAACTTCACTCCCTTCCATGTCATCTTGGTCATTAGGTTTGATAATCATGAGAAGTTTTTCACAAATCATCGATAATACCCATATAGACCCAGAAATATGTGGATATCTATCATAGATGTTGTCATGGGACACTATTTAATTGAATTTTTCCTTGAAGGGTCCACAGATATTCCTTTTCTAGTTATAACATATGCAAAGAATGATACTTCCACCATAAAAAACTCATATTTACTATACATTTCCAAAAGTTTCTCCATACAGAAAGTCATGAGCATAATATTCAAATGCTCCTCATGTTCCTCTTTTCTCTTGGAGTACCTCAGAATATCATCAATAATGACTACCACAAATTTGCGGAGGTAATCTCTAAAGACTATTTCCATTAAATCCTTGAATATTTATAGATAATTAGTGAGTACGAATGGAATCACTATGAACTCATAGTGTCCATACCTTGTTTGAAAGTGATTTTAGGGAATATCTTCTATCCTCTCCTTTAATTGGTGATATCCAGACAGAAGGTCCTCCTTAGATAAATAAATGGACCCATATAGCTGATCAAATAAGTCATCTATCCAATGTAGGGGATTCTTTTTCTTTTTTATGATTTTATTGATCTCATGATAATCAATTCATAAACCCATTAATTCATACCACTTCTAGATAAATAAGACTAGAGCACCCCAAGGTGAATCACTTAAGAATATAAAACCCTTCTCTAGATTCTCCCGTAACTACTTTTTCAGCTCATAAAACTCTATGATGGAAATTCTATAAGGTGTCTTTAATATAAGTACGGATCCTAAAATATGTTCAATTTATAACTCAACCTCTCCATCAGGAGGAAGACCAAAAAATTCTTCCTGGAATACATCAGTGTACTCCCACATAATAGGAATATCTTTGAGAAGTATCATCTCATTTGTCTCAATCATTTTAGAAAGATATTATTTCTCAAAAGGAAACATTATCCACAATTTAGACAATTATTCTGAATGAGAATCATCTTCCTCCTTACACATGTATAAGATTCGAGCATACTCTAGGATGTGAAGAATGATTTCCCTTTCTATACATTTGATGTTGGCTTTGTATAACGATAGACAATCCATTCCCAATATAACATTTAACTCTACAAACGGAAGTATGACAATATTTTTTGGTAGATTGAATTTAAAAACATTTACCAGGGAGGAGTTATAAACCTTGGATGCAATAATTTCCCCATTTTATGTTCTCACAGATTACATAACCTCTAAATTTTGAGGCGGTGTTTGAATAGTTCTACTAATCATTCAAGATATTTAATAATGAATAGAACCAGAATCAAATATTACATTCACTATTCTTTAATGAATAAATAATGTACATGTCACCACATCCTTGTTTGGATCCACCTCAGAAGTAATGGTAGAAAAATTACTTCCTTTTTCCTTGGAGGTTGTTGTTTATTTCCTTTGAGAACCCTTTTTATAGGGAAATGTTTCGCATAATTCTCGTGTTCCTTGAGGTGGTAACCCTGCACTACAGGTTGAGTATTGACATGAAAATTCTTTTCTTCTTCCATGTTAGAGGGATTATTCATATCCCTTAGGCAATTTTTATCTAAATGTCTCATTCTTCCACACTTTAAGTAGTTCCTGGTTCCCTTTATATATTTTCTATGATGCTTCTTCCCATAAATTTGACTCGCAGGATGTTCGATCTTCATTTCTTTATGGGATTTATTTGCCGATACACATATATTAGATTCCATTTTCTACTTTGTTTTCACTGGGACCATGATACCACTAAGAGTCTATGATCTCCATTTCATCCATGACGTCACAATGGAAAATCTCGTCATAACTGTCGATGTCTAAAATCTCCAACACTTTTTATTTAATTGGATTTAGTCCACTAAAGAAGTGATCCACCTTGCGTTCGGTGTTCATGACAAAGCTGTAGGTGTATCCTTCAAGCCTTGTAAAGTTTGCTTCATACACCCTGATGGACACATCTTTATTCTACTTGAGTCCAAGAAACTCTCTTTCCATTTTGAGGTAGATGGTTCGAGGAAAATATTTATTGAAAACTTTTTCTTGAATTCCTCCCAATCCATGGAATCAATTACCTCTTGGGAATTTGTATTCTTGATCTGTTTCTACCAGTGACCATCTTCCCCATCAAAACAATAGATTACTATTATGACATTCTCTTCTTCTAAGAAATAGAGGATAGATAATATCTTTTTCAAGGAGTTAATCCACTATTTTTCAATTAGGGGATCGAAAGATCCACAAGACATGGGAGGTCGTTGCCACAAGAATAATTCAATGACAACTTGCTCTTTCCCTGTAGGAGGATGGTGCTCTCAATGATTCAAGGGATTACTCATAACTTGATCTAGAAGAAAAATTATTATAATAAAGTTTTGAGAACCTGTTCCCAACATATCAGGCATATCCTTAGATCAATCATCACATTGCCTTCACATTAATTGTTCGAATTATTTCTTCTATTTATTGCCATTAACTATGAAAAACCCATACAATTATGGGGATTTAATACTTAGCTAATAAGCGTAAAAAAGTAAACTTTAAACATGAAATCATAAACTCTTAAAGGAAAATTATATCCTAACTTATTATTCCATTAGTTTTAATCTAGTTTATCCGTGATTTGTTTCCTAACTTATATTCTTAGGATCTATTTTTTACTCCTTTAATAAGGGTTTGTAATGATCTTATTAATTTACCAAAGCTTATCCCCCTGGAGTGTCAAACTAGAAGTGTAACAAGGAATGTTGTAAGGCACTATTTCCAATTCAAGTCTAGCTCAAAGTAGTGTTTTGGGGTTTTACCTATAGATAAATCTGTTCCATAGCTACATCCACTTGTTCATATCCAAACAGGGATTTATTTTCATGATAAACCAATTAATCTATACTTACCAAAATTTAGTGTTGTTTTATTATACTTAGTATCATCCATAAGGTTCTTACTATAGTGATCTATTCCTAATATCAAAAAAAAAATCTGAACCATCCTTTGATACCAACAATAGAAACCCTATCTTTTTACACATATCATTAAATGATTTTAAGAATATATCAACAAAAAATGGCAAGCCAAGGATCGTAAATTATAGTTTCTTGGAATACTTGGTACATAAAACTAAAAACATGGGACTAAATAAAACATATCTTTATTTAATCTTCATAAAGACCTCTTAAATTACATTATGCTAATAAATCTTTATAGGATAACCTGGGGATAAAATGAATAACATGATGAGCTTAAAATCCCAATAAGATAATAAAAATAAGAATAAATCTTTAACCAATGGGTTAAATGGAATGACATAATGATTTAAAAAGGAATGTAACATATGAAATCATAACATATAAACATTGATTTATAGTAATGTGGAATCAACATAAAGCATAAATTTAGTATGAGTCAATTCACGTTGCATATAGAGGAGCACAAGTCAAGGTTAACTACCAAGACCATTGCTCATGGTAGCACGAGTCAAGTCTAACTCCCAAGACTGTTTCACATAACATCTCACAAAAATCAATTTTTCACAATTATTTAGAGCTATATATGGGTTCACCCATCATAACATGTTCATTAACATGATTTACACATAATCAATCACACATAATCTATCATAAATAAACATAAGGGTACCCATGGAATTAAGTGACTATCATAATCTTGTCATAAAGCATAACAAATTGGTGTATCATACAAGTGTCCATGATAGAAAGGAATTAAAATGTATATGAAAATTCATACTGGAAAATAGTAATGTATCACGGTAATTTATTTCAAACATAAGTTACATCATGTAATAATAGTATTTAATAAATTTTAGCATTAAAACATTTTAGTGGGGTTTTAAGGAAAATACTAGAAAGCATTTCAAATAGAAAAGTTCATAATATATTATATAAAACAAAAAAATTAAACAATAAGGTTTTCATAATAAGAAGAAATATTTTAAAAATAATATTGTGTCTTAAAACATATGATAGAGTGTACTAGAAATTCGGTAATAATTCTGGAAGTTCCCTTCAAGCAGGCTTGCTTATCAGGAATAATTTAGGAGGGAATACTTTAAAAACATGTATATCCATAAAAGAGAATGAATAATGGATATTGATACAATAGTTTGAGGTATATAAAAAC
The DNA here is from genome assembly GCA_963277665.1 of Viscum album. NCBI lineage: Eukaryota > Viridiplantae > Streptophyta > Magnoliopsida > Santalales > Viscaceae > Viscum > Viscum album. The sequence continues at coordinate 1,072,595,133 of OY728138.1, forward strand.
CATTTATTATATGTTCATAAAAATAATAGATAATTTCATTTTGGTAAAAATAAAGATAGAACAATCTGAAGGAATGATGAAGGTTTGGGTAGAGTCCCTTACCTTAAATATGATGGTGTCCTTCACATGATCTTAATGTACTATATAACCAAATTACATTCATGAATTAATATTTATGGAACCTTTTATTCAGTAATTTTACTTCATATAACCTTGTTAAGTTCATTCATGGTCTTATTTATCGGTTAAGAGTTTCAATTTCATTGTTTGGAAGGGTTTGTTTCCTTGGTTTTCATGGTTGGTTTACTTTTATACATTTAAGGATAAAAATGTAAGGTGAAACTAGTTTTATAGAATTTAATTTTTATGTTATTAGTTAAAATCTATTATATTACATGGTTATAAAATTTATTTGGTCTTTTGGAGTGATCATGAAACATTTTATAGAACTTTAATGATAACAGTTTTGGTTAATTAGCGGTTTTTTTATCACAACAGACTCATTTTGATTTATAAATTAATATCACCTGTAAAATAATTCATAACCTTAAATTAGAAATTATATATATATTATATTCCATTTCAACAATCAAAATATAGTCATGACTAGAATTGAAAATGGTAATAGAAATTGAAAACATGTCGTCCTTAAATGTGACAAATTAACACATCTGAGATGGTGTTTCCATTTCTAGTAACAAAAAAGAATGGGAAAGGATTTATGGGGATGAATAATTCCATTATCATAAAAAATTCTAGTAAATTTATTTTACGAGAGTTATCATATCATTTGGATGAATATAGGTGAGGAAATAAAAATAAAGCAAGGAACCTGAATGAAAATAAAAGAAATGAAAAGAGGAATTTTCCTCTTGAATATATCTTCCTTTAGAACCTATTTAGGGGAGTGGATTTGGTATTTTGAAGATACCAAGGGATTATGGATGCGGGATAGTTGTTTAGGGAGATATTTGATTATAAATTTTACAAGGAACAAGGCATGAGAAGAGTGAAGAGAATAGGTAAAGAGGGGTGGTATTTATAGTGGAGGAGAGGAGGGGTATCCCATTATTTTAATTATTAGTTTAATATTTTTCTCAATAATATGAATAGTAATGATTATTTTGACCAAAAATAGTAAATATAGAATGCGAGTTTTAATAAATTTCCATTTACATCATCCATGACTCAAGAATTATGGAGAAAACTAGGTTTTAGCATTTATCATAAATTATCGTATTTTACTTTTCATCAAAAAATTCAGGTATTTTAGAAAAATCCTAAAAAAATCACCCATAACATTTTTTAAATTTCTATAATTAAATAATTAACTCCATTTTATGAAAATAATTTTCTATATATGTAAAATTTAATTTTTAATTAAAATCGTAATTTAGTTAAAAAATAAAAATTCTTAAAATAAAAATACTTTTCTAACAATTTGAAAAGTTAATTAAGGTCACTTAATATTATCATATAATAATAAGACATCAAAATAATAATTTTTAATTTCATTTTATGAAAAAAAAATTTCTTTTAATTTATTAAATTAATTGTAAAATTGTAATTAAATGTACAAGACTGAAAAAAATACATAAACTTTATTAATAATTTAAAAAATTTTGTGTTTTATACCATGATATAATATATCATATTAACACTTATAATAAGAAAAAAAATTATACATACATTCATTAGTGATGTTACTATTCAATTGGTCAGTTTACTATTAATAAAGGGTCATATTAGTATTCAAAGTTTAAGTAACTGTTTAATCAGTATGTGTTCCTTAACGTCTAGAGATACCTTTTATTTCACTCATCTTTGTTTATAAGGTTTCTATTTTGTCCTATATGTATTCTTATATGATTATACTATAATTACAAGAAGGTAATTTTTATTGATAAATCATTGGGTCATTACACAAAGTCCATGGATATCTCATCCCACTTCCATCTAGCACCTCAATGGGTTGAGATAAACCTAGGGGAACTTGGTGCTCATCCCATACATAGTGATAATTAAAGCATGGAGAGAAAAACTCTATTACTCCCTTCTTCATCCCTAACCATAAAAACTGACCCTTGAGGTCTTGGTAGATATTTTCCACACCTGTATGTATTGCCAAAATAGATGTATGAAACCCTCTAAAGACCACCTCCTACAACATCATTTGTACCAGCGGGAAACCCAAAATAGAACAATATCCTACCCACCTTCATAAAATATATTTTTAGTAGGTTCATTTGATATGTGAGTATTTAGCATCTCAATCATAGAAGAAATTCATCCATCACCTCTATCTAAAGATAAGATCCATCTGAGAGAAGATATACTTGATACTCTTGTGATCATAATAGATGATAAACTCTGCACCCATTAGGTAGTTTCACTACATCATTAGTGCGAAGATTACCCCTACTAACTCTCGATTTTGGGTCATATATTTCTATTTGTGTGGTCTCAACTATGTTGAACCATAGGAAATCACTACCTACCTCTATATCAGAACACAACCAAGCATGATCATTGACGATCACATAACACTAAGTACTCGACACCCTTCTTTGGAAATATCAAGATGTGAGCACTCATCAATATCTACCTCGACAGATGAAAATCCTTATGGCAGCATGTTTTCTACATGAAAGGATTCCCTTTTGGGTCATAGTTGTCTTGGGTGCTGATATAATAGAGAAATTAGGTATTAATCTCAAGTAATATCCTTCCAAAATAAGGAAACTCTGAACCTCTAGCACACTCTTCAGTGGCTCCAAATCTAACATTGAATCAACCAAGTTCAGGGCCACTTCAACTATAACAGTTGAGATAAATTTTCCAATAATTTAGAATTCGTAAATCAAAAACTGGTAATTTGGGATCTTCATGTAAATCATGTGCTCTAGGAGTACATCCATAACCATTCTCACATGATCCACCTTGTATTTTGAGTATGCAAGGATATCATCTATGAATATTTTCCTCTACCAGTCTAAGAAAGGACAAAAGATCAGATTCATGAGTCTCATAAACACTAATGGGGTGTTCTTCCAACCAAATGGAATTACCATGTACTCATAGTGACAATATTGACATGTGAATGTCATCTTTGGAATATCATCATCTCGTACTCGCAAATTCTAATAGCCTGACCTGAGTTCATTCCCTCTCAAATGATCAAAGGGTTCAAAATCCTTGGTGATGTATAATTTTTATTAACGATCACCAGCTTCAAGGACTGGTACTCCACACCTGACCTCAAGATTTCATCCACATACTTGGAAAACAAGACTAGGTCTACCAAGGGTGAAACACTAGGTCTAAAAAATCACTTCCACTAAAATTCCTACAAATGAACCGTCATCTCTCGAAGCAATGTGAGATAAATATGATATGATGGCATAGATATTAGTGTCACACTAGGGTGAAGACCAATGAATAAGTCTATCTATTGATATAGAGGTAAACCTAGAACATCCTATGAGAATATTTCCTCGTACTCCACCACCACTAGAGAGAAATAGTAACTCGTAAAATCCACTAACTAAAGATAATTTAATCCAATTTATGAGTAATTGGTTCCACCATCCTATTCATGAGTCTATCCTACACTAACTAGGTTCTGTTTCACCACAAAAAATAGAACCTAGTTTCATCAATATGGACACACCACATTCTCTTTATGAAATATTAAATATGGGCATGAACTATGGATAACCAGTCTATACCTAATATTATATGGTAAGGCCTCATCACTACTATAAATAGATCCCAATAGAAACACTTACCTCCAAGAGTTAGGTCACACTATTGGCACAAGTGTTTGATAATTGAGTCATCTTTAGTAAGAGTCACCCAGGACAGGGGTTGAGCTATGGGATCAAATGTGATCTCTAAGTCTCAAAAAATTCATTTGAAAAAAATTAATGACTAGAACATGTGTCTATTAGTACTAAATCCATGGAAGAAAATAGACATATTGTACCTCATATCATTCCCTAATCCTCTGGTCCATAATCCTTAACCACCTACAACTATCCCTACCCCTATCCTCCAGCTTACTGAGCCTGGAGTGGACCACTTGGGGGTGGGTTTTGTAACAAGTCAGCTCATATACCACCACCCACTGCTCTCCCAACTCCTCTTCCACATTCAACACCCATTTAACCTATATGTTCCTCTTGTTTCCGCTTCCTGGGTAGTCCATCCATGGACTCTCTATCAGCTGTATGGAGGATTGTAAAATTTCATGCAAGATTTCCCCTATCATCATAGGAATAAGACCACCTATCTCTAGGATAAATGGACTCATACTATGGTCCTTGAATTGAAGAACCACTATCCTAGGATCTCTTCTTAAAATGTCTCGCACGTCCAAGCTCTAGATTCTAATGTTGGTTCCTTATTACTGAGGTCTCTCTTCCTAAGGGCCCACTATTGATAACCACTATTTATTGTTCTTATCCAACAAAATTTCAACCATAAAATATATATCAAGTACCCCACCATTGGTAGGTATGCATAGAGGGATAAAACAAGCTCGAATGTCTCTACAAAGTCCAATCCTGAAGGTATGGGCCCTAGAGAACAACTCATAATCCATATCCATTGAGTATGTAGATAGGTTGGTTAACCTAAATTAATACTCATATATTGTCATGCTAAACTACTAGAGCTGTATAATCTCCTGGTTACATAGTGACCTCAACACGGATGGATAAAACTCTTATTTCAAAAGGTGTTCATGCTTTGACCACATGAGAGTCTTCTCATCGTAATATTGGGTAACTAACCCCCACCATCATCCTATTGACCCATAAATAAGGATCAATACCAACAATACCAAATGACCAACTAGTGTGTTAATCAAATAGAAAAATTAGTTCACCACCTCAAGCCAGTCCTCAACTATCTGTGGGATAAGATCACCTCAAAACCTGAGGGGACTCTTTTTCTGAATCTTTTTAACTGTGCTCAATAAGCATACCTCATGTTCTGGTCCGGTGAGTACCATATACTGCTCTATAGGTGGTGGTATAGATAGTGCACCACCTGGAGGTAGCACCTCTATAACTAGTCTTTGTATCAATGTATCCTCATTGAAAGGAAATCCTCATGATCCTCATGTTAAATCCTTGTTAGAATACATCATAGAGGAATCATAAAAGTAAAAAAGATGTACCATGATCAATGAGTATATCGTGAGAGTTGACTAAAGAACGACATGGAAACCACAACACATTACTAAATTATTCTTGTACAATTTTTTTACCTACAACTAGTGTTCACATGTACTGATTCAAAAAAAAGGTCATTAGAGTTTTGGTGTATGGATATGTCGATTGTTGTACCAACACTAGAGTCCATGGCCTAAAATCTGTACTTGAAACACTTAACACCATTTCCCCACACCAATATCATAGACTCTAGGGATAAGGTAAAACCCACTCCTTTGATACCACTATGTCATAACATGTCTAAATGGGACCCATTCCACAACTCCCAAATCCCACCTCTAATAATATAGGGCTAGAAACTAGCACCAAGTCGGCATATCACTAATATGGGAGGTCTCAGCCGAAGTACCTATACACATGCATACTTATCCAAGACAATATAATGATAAAATGTAAACACAACTAAACAACCATGAATGGATACATCTAAATATCACAACCATAGTAAGATAGGATGTAAAGGAAGGTAAATAAGTCCAAATACAATTCCACCAAAAAGAGTATAAAATCAAGTCCAACCAGAATATACAGATGGGTATTGTTTTTATGATACTGTAGGAACACACCTCGTTATATCCGATATCACTAAGCACTATATGGTTATGGTTCATCTATGAATCTATAAAAATGTCGATCGTCTATAAACGACATGACACGTGTGTGAAAATATCATACAAGGTGAGCATAAGAATACCTAGTAGGACACCCCAGAACCAAAAAACATACAATAAAGTAATAAATTCATCTCTATATAGGTATATGACTATATAAAATATAAAAATAATATCTTGATATAATCAAAAAATATATACGGTCTAACATTAAGTCCCAACCACAATAGATAGCCTAGGATACTTGATGGAATATTCCATAATGTACTCATCTTGGAAAATACACTCCTAGTTTTTATAAAAATGATGAAGTCCATTCGACTGGTAATGCTCTTCGGTTATTTTCATTAAAAGTACAAACTGGAAATATGAAGAGGTACAACACATAGATGATGATCACTCCCAAGGACATTGGGTATACCAACAACTCAATCTGTATTAAACTTCTATGTATAGAATCATCACCCATATAGGTTTTTTCATGATGATACCAAAAACTCCACCAAGGGCATGAATATGAATAGATAATCTCAATTAGGGCCTCAAAAAAGTATTCTAACAACTCTATTCAAGAATTCATACCAAAGAGATCGATGTCCAATGTGTAGGAGGTGATTCCATACTAACCCTAGAAAAGGATATAAGGAAATCACCCTGATTATACTTTTCCATGATATATAGGATATGGGATCCAAGACATGCTTTAATTAATACATGGTATGTGATAGGGTTGAGATTTTTTTCCCTTCTACCCTATGTCATACCCACGTAAATGGAATGTGTTATTGTCTATGTTTGTGTCTGTATGAATGTACATGGCATGTTGATGCCTATGTACTTTACCAAGTTTCCCTATATAAGACTTAACTTGTGTGTGCTTGGTTTGACCATGTTTGTGTGGGATTACACGGCATTATCGTTCCCATGTACTCCATCTCGTGTTTGTGTACCCTTCATGGTACATGTCAATCTCACCAAACAGGACCACAAGTTGTGTGATAATTCCAAATTCTATGTGACACATATCCCCCTACAAAAAACCTATCTACAACTGAGAGCGGACCAAGAGGAATGTGGATCTAGGTTACATGTCATGTAGTGCATAATATTCTAGAATCTCATATCTGGATCTTGTATCTTTAGTCATTCCTCTGACTTTTGATCTAGAAACTGCCTCACTAAAAAATCATGAACCATGACCCAATGAGCCTCACCGTCGTCGATTAACATGTTATGGACCATTGATTAGTTCGGAAAATGATTTTGAATGGTGTTATTCATTATGCACTGAAGAACACAAAAACGAGGTACCTACATCATTTGATCCACTTATGCCACTTTCATCACACCGTTGTCATGTTGTGTTGCACCTAGATCTATGATATCGAACTATTGTTCCAAGAATTAGGTTCGCAATGTTTTAATTTACGGTATATATCAAATCTTTTTCCAAACAAAGAATGACCATGATGAATGAAGAATCAGTGAAAAAACAAAAAATAAAAAATGTGAGGAACAAACCCCATCCAATGTTTGTGTTGGCCTTGATTCATCATCATTAGAATGAAAATAAAAGAATATAAAAAAATCAATCAAAACATCAAAAAGAAATCCCCACCATAAACTCATCCCACAAATGGTCTATTAGTGGATCAATCTACTGGTTGATTGATTCAGGTTCATCGTAGAAATAAAGAACCAAGAAAGAAACCAAATCAAAGAAAATCTTACCTTGATTTGTGTTGATTTTTTATGAAAAGTTAGTGGAATCATTATCATTGGTGACATTATGTTATTTAGTTTTCACATAGATCGTTGATCCACGATCTAACGAAAGTTTATCTGAGATAAGTCCTCTAATGCTCTCTCTAACGTCTCTTGGGGTATGCAGTTTACCCTGTAATTATATAAAAATAATATAATTAATGACACATCAGCTGTTGCATAAAATATATTCAAATAAAATAATTTTATTCATTAATTTATTCATTTTTACACCCTTATTGAATTTTCTACCAACACCATGAGCCAACAAATTTAATTTCATGATTATGGTGAAACTGATATTCTGAACGCAATAGGGTCCTCTGATTTCTAATTAAGGCCCCCCATTTAGAATTTATTCCAATTTTTTAGTAATATTTCATGTGAGTTCTAATTAATAGATTTAATATATTTCAAACATTTATTATGGGCTCATCGAGCCTCATAATTTCACATTGTATTAACACATGATCATAAAATTAATCTGTTGAATGTCCGAAAATAATACATAGAAAATTTGAGTCATTACAATAGTTGTTTTTAGATGAATAAAAACTAGAAAAACTACAAGAATAATATGATGATAAACTTGTAAACTAAAGATTATGTGGTTTAATAATAATCCATATATGCACGAAGTGGCAGAATCAACTAAATAAAATAGGGAGCATAATTACTGGGAGGTTTTAGAGTCTCACACTAACATGAAACCCTAGCTTGAAAAAGTTAATATAGAATACAATACATTATTCCACCAACTATGGAGTATGTCTAATGTTCTATATTTAATAGTGGTTGGAAGTCCTCACAACTAAAGTGATGTGGCCACCCAGGTCCATGATGCTCCAGTGTTCTGTGGCTAGATGTATTTGGATCTATAGTACCACTATACCCAAAGTCATAAATGATATAGTAATTGATCCAATGTCTTCATTTCTACAGTTCCTTATTTTTGTTTCTTGGTTATCTTTGCTACACCAATCCAAAAATCTACCATATGGAACCTGATCTTCTAAGTTGACCTTCTTTGGTACTTCTGACTTAGAAAACGCACTTAATCTGATACCCTCCTATTCTTCACCCACCAATGTGTGCTTTCCATTCACAAATTCAATTTAAAAATGATGATTCATGACATATCAGTTGTTTTATCTTTTTTTTTCATTTAAAGTATCCTCCCATATTCGACCTCTTATCCTCTATTCATAAGTGGAGACTTATAGAGGCACAATAGTGTCTCAATATTTATATAACCATCATCTTTGTCAACGTCTGTACGAATTTATGGTTCAAAAAATCATATACAATTTCAACAACCAATCCAATATCAATCCTCTAATAAAATGGTACATAAAATTAATTTGATTCATCTAACCTGAAATAATGGGTTATTTGAAAGATTGATAGAACTATGACAGTCACATTGGAAAAAAAATCTTCACAATTTCTACCCAAGTTATCCAACAATTTCTTTATCCAACCCATCTCTTTCCTAGATTCTATTATAGAAATTTATCCAACCTCTATGATAGATAATGACACCAGCTTCTGTAACTGAAATATCCATATTACTATAGTTCCTCCACATCTAAATACACAACATGGGGCAGTCCCCCTTCCATTGAAATCACTTCCAATAATAGTATCCAAATATCTATGTTGGGAATTTTGTTTCCTAGAGTATAGAGATACATCCTTTATTCCCTTTAGGTATCTCAGTATCCACTTCATGGCATCTCAATGATTCTTTATAGGTTTATCCATGTACCTTCTCACAACTCTCACTAAATGTGAAATTTTAGGTTGAGTATAGACCATGGAATACATTAGGATTTTAATAACTGATGAATATAGAACCCTTACTATGTACTCAAACTATTATATAATATTCATTTATTTCTCCTTTGATAATATGACATTTCTCACCACTTAAATGAAGATTGGATTTTTTTCTAGCTTACAAAATCTTCTTAGAATCATTCCAATGTATTCATATTGTGATAACATCAAGGTTCTAGCTCCATGGTCTCTCTTGATCTTCATTCCCAAAATATTTATAGCTTCTCAAAATTCTTTCATCTTGAACTCCCCATCCATCTACCCTTTCATCTCATCAATCCCCCACAAACACGATTCAACAATGATAATTTCATCCTCATATATAAGTAGTATAATTTATTCATCACCAAAATACTATTTGTAGAAACATTAATTCATGTCATGTTGTTTGTATTTATTTTTAGTCCTAAATGAATCAAACTTTTTTATTTCACTAATTGGGTTCCTGTTTCAACATAAATGATATATTTGTGATTTTTTACACCACATATTCCTTCCATGACTCAACATATCCCTCTGGATGTTGTATATAGAATTCCCCCTCTAGATCTCCATGAACGAAATCCAGAACTACTCAGATGGTGGTAAGAATTAGTACAGTTTATACAATTTTAGTGAAACCTAAACCATCCATTAATTGAAAACCATTTACCACTATACATGCCTTGTACCTCCAATTTATATCGCGTTCTTCCTTGACCAGATATAACCATTTTTGAAATACTTTATTTCATTATGGAAAAGGTGTCAGTTACCAGTTGCTGTTATCATGAAATGAAGCAATTTCCTCCTCAATTTCTATCTCCTACTTGTTCAACTACTTTAACTACATTTCCTTTTCAAAAAATTCTGGTTCTCCACATTCATTAAACAACAAATAATGTACAGATGGGGAATACCTCTGGTTATGAATTATCATTCTTATTGAAATCATCAACTCTACTTGATGGGTAGGATACACTAGTTATGGGGTCACATAATCATGTATGCATTCAAGATCTACTTTCTCATGGAACTATGATTCTTTATTCCCATTATCAAATTCATCTACATGATGGTCATTGTATGTGAAACCTTTATAAAATACCACATTTTGGATTCTGATGATGGTCTTGTTTTTATCATCCCAAAAGTGGTAATTGAACTCCTTAGCACCACATCCAACAAATAAATAGGACATGGACATAGCATAAATATTTTCTCTAACATAAACATCAATATTTACATATTAAAAAACAAACAAATTCTCATAAATGTGAGAGTCGTACCTCCTTACCAGACTGCAGCTCCCCTAGAAAAAATTATCTCATTGGTATGGATGGAATCCTATTGATGAAATATACTTTCATGTCCATTGCGTCATCCCAAAAGGTTGTGGGAAACCCGGAGTGTAACCTCGTACACCTAGTACATTCATTCAATGTATTATTCATCCTTTCTAGAACAACATTATTTTGTGTTGTACCTGGAAGAGGCATCTCCCACTGAATTCCATTATTATAATATAATTCCCTAATCTCATTTCTTTCATACTCTCGACCATTTTCAAACCTCAATAATTTCATATTTGATCCTGACCCACTCCCCCACCATGTTCTTTTACTTATGAAACAAATTAAACACATCATATTTCATTTTCATAAAGTAAACCCATTCCTTCATTGTTGTATCATCAATAAATTTCAAATAATATTTTGACCCTCCATTAGAATGTACTGGTGTGGGCCCCCAAAAGTAATTGTTCACTAGGCTTAGCCTCTCATCCTTTTATGTTCAACGACATTTCAGAAAAGTAACATATTCTTATTTCTGAATGTTGGATATTAAAATTGAACAACAATGAGTGAATTCAAAATTTTTAGAATTCGTTTTGTTGCTCATAGCTTTATCCCCTTGTTGCTCATGTGTCAAATCCTAGAGTTCCATATTTTTTAATCCCTGATAGAATTTGTTGATGCAATAAATTCCATGAAAGTTTGTTTCATGTTGTACATCATACCATTCTTTTCTTGCTGATCTACAGTTATGGCTCGCGTGGTGATCTTCCACGAACAACTATTGAATGTGGTAGTAAAACCTATATGATCCATCTGCTCAAAAATAATAATATTTTTGTTAAACCAATTATATAACTCCCTTTTTCCAAAACCAACAAACCCTCATTGATGTTATTTATCTGTTCATTGCCATTACCAAAGATCTACCAGGTTTTATAGTAAAAAAGATGTAACTTCCCAAAATTTCTAGAAACATACTTATTCATGAAACCCTTCTCTGATCTGGAATGGAAATATTCCCATGAGTCTAAAATCTAGGACTCCATAGGGCTATCCATGCTCAACAGCATCACAACATCAGTTCCTTCAGTTTTTTCATTTTCTTCATTAGTTTAAGACACCTTTCATTTTTATTTACACTCCTTAACATGAAATTTCTTGTCACAAATCTAGTAGGTAGGATCATCCCCATTTTCTTGGTGTCTTCTCTTTCCTCTTGATTTTGATAATCCTATATGACTGTCACACTGTGAATATCTTACTGTTACATACACATTAAAATTATAATAATATATTCTAATTGATTCTATTTTTTGAATATCCTCATTTAGGATTAGGTAAGGCACATCCTTCAGAACCAGCTTTTTATTCCTCAAATAACTAATCATCACTGTTACGGTCACATCCTAACTATATTTTAAAGAATATTGTGAAATTAGTTCACCTAAATCAACATAAATCATAATAACCCACCTATGAAAATTGACATGTGATGTTTTTGAATTCCTTGATTTGATCTACAAAAATACTCCATTCAAAAAATTTCAAGTTGAACAATCATATCACCCGGTGATCTTTTTTGGATTCATGAGATATTTAATCAACCCGTTCATTGGGGTTGCCTCACTAATATTGAATGCCATGTTTTTTTCAAATTTAAGCCACACAACACCTATAACTAGTCAATAAAGTATCTCCTACTAAATATTCTTCAGGTCCATTAGCTTTACCACCATAAGTGGAAAATGAAAATTCTTCTAGTAATGGTAGTTTTCAATATTTTCCACCAGTGGATAATTTTCGGTCTATCATATCAATCAATATTCGCATTTCCTTCATTCATATCAATCATTAAATTCAAGAAAACAAAAACTCTATCTTACAAACTAAACCTATGTTACCAATTGTTTTGAAAACTCTCAAAGTCACTGTAATACAGGTTTGTAGATAAAGATTGGATAGAAGAAAAAGTAGAAGATTAAGATAAACATTGACATAATGATTTATTAGGTTTGGGAATAATCACTATGTTCATAGAGAGGGATAATAAATTCACTAATATAATGAGAATATTTCTAAGAAGTTTTCAATGTTTTTCACACACATTAAACCCAATATTGAATGAGTTAATAATGAAAATAAAACACCATACCACCAACTACGTAGTATGACCATTGTGCTAAAGTGATCAGTGGATGAAATTTTCACTACTACAGTGTTACGACCACCCAATTCCAACAAATATTAAATCATTTTAGAATAATTGTAAATATATATCAAAATACGACGTGGACCATAACAAAAAATTCTTAATTCCTTTAGATACTAGACACATAATCAATTATTTCATGAAATATCTTAAACATCTCATAGAAATTGCTTCTCATAGAGTAACCTTCTTACACATACACTACTTAATACCTTTCTTTATAACCTCAGTAAAAATATTCTTAATTAAGAGTGATAATGTCTAATCAATAAGGATAAACATATTATATATCAATCGATGATCATAAGTGAGAATAAGATAATCATAAGGGTTTGATAACATGATCATAACATCATAAATAAACCCAATATTTCATAGATCATAAATCATGTGTTTTGTCATAATTATTTATCACAACAAATAAAAGAGTCATAAGTGTATGGAATCATCAATAATAAATCATGATTTGTGAGATAATATAAAAAGAATAATAAGTATGTTTGTATCATGCACATGAGAGTAAAGAATAATTTACTTACTCAAGGCTCACTTCCCATATTTTCATAGTTGAAAGGGTCCCAGAGTGGATTGGGTGCACTCCCCATTCTCATCATTTCCATAATCAAGGTTCCCTGCTAATTTTTGTTATAGTGTATATATTCCCTTATTAAAGAGGTTTCTGACCCCATTCTATTTTATATTATCTCATGATAGATAAATATTTATCAAATTCATTAGAGGGTTCCATAGTAACATAATTAAAATCAAATATATGTATTTTATAATATTTTAAAAAAATCCATTATTACTCATACCATAATTTACACATGGGAAAGAAACAGGGATACTGAAATCATCCATAAAAAATCACCATCATAAGTCATTCATAAAATGAAATTGGATGTTATCATAAGATCATATACACGGTAAATTAAAATAATTAATAAAGTATATTCACATATAAGAAAAATATATTTTCAAAAAGAATTTAAAATATGCCCCCAAACTCAAGAGAAAAAATCCCATCTATTGTAGTAAATTTTTAAAAATTAAATTCCCATAAAAATTGGATTGATATTTACTTTGTAAAAACTTCGAAACATGTAAATGAGGTTTCACGATTAACGGAAGACATGAAAGTGGAAAAATCCATTCACGTTGTATACATTAAATGAGAACAATATTTTTACACTTATAAAAATTCACAAGATAGTTGTGTGAAACCCCATTTAAAATATTCATTTTCATAATTTTTAAATAAAATCATAGGTATTGAAAATGAAAATTTTAAAACACTTATGTATGGGTACAAACATCCATTAAATTATTTGAAATCATGGATATAGAAGAAAATCATTCCTGAATGAAAATACAAAATATGTTTGGTTATTATAAAATAAATTCTCAATAATTTTAAGTATCCAAGTGTGGAAAATGAAAGGAAAAAATGAAAACCATATAAATAAATAGTTGATAAAAAATATATTGGTTTAAAAAATAATTATCCTATAATTTCCCCCTTGTAAAATTTAACATGGAGAATCCCTAAAAGAAATGATCTTGTAACATAAACCCTTACCTAGGGGCCTAGTTTTCCTTGTATAATATATTAATATCATATATAATAAATTTAGATTTATTATAAATATATATTATACAAATATTCATACATGTATTGCGATATATAATTCATTTACAATTTTCAATTACCCATTTATTAATAACTCTACATAAAAATCATAATTTGGATGTCCACTATTTTGTTTCTCATGAAATTTCCATTTCAATAGTTCTACTACTTGAAACTAGGTAATGGTTTCTACATATAAATAAATATAATAATTTCATATGTATAATATTTATACATTATATACAATTTTATAACCTTTCATATAAAGTCTTGATGAAAAACGAATTAAATAACTTCATGATGATTGTAGTTTGTGAAAGTGAAAAAGTGATGTTTAAATTTTCAAATGAATGAATAAAAAAAATATAAGTAACAATATATATTTCAATTATAATAATATAATTTATATTCTATATATTTATTAAATCAATTATTATTTCTATACATGTTAATAAGAAATGAAAAAAAAATCACATCACTTCATGAAGGTGATAGTCTACATGTTTTGCACGAGTGACGTGATTGTTTCCCAATAGATGAGATTATAAGAAGCTAGAAAATATTTTCCTTGAAAATTTATTTATTATGTTATAAATTAAATATATTTATTCAATCCACACACACACACACACACATATATATATATATATATCCATCCATGCGATATGTTTTTGAAAATAAAAAACATCAATACATGGAGATGATTGTTCGTGCATACACAAGAGCGATGTTTTTATTTTCTATTTGATATAAATGGGATAGAAAATGGATTTAATATAAAGAAAAATGTGAAACACCCCATGATTTAATAGTACATTGTTTCTTCAACGTAATTCAATAACTTTCATTACACGCAACACTGAGTTCAAACGCATCACGACTTACCAAACAAGCCATTCAAAAGCGGTTATGAATAGTATTAACTAAATTTTGAACATTATATAAAACTTATAATTTTAGAATCCATATTATGAGTTTCTTAGACATAATTTAAGAACAAATTAATTTTATTTTAGATAAAAGAATTTTTTTTCAAAAAATGAAATTTTATCACTTTTTAATGGAGAACCCTTTTTAAATCCAATATTCAAGGATTTTATATATTAAATTTGACAAAATAAACTTCTTCTCTAGAATTGGGACATAATAATTTAGTTTTAATAATTTTTTTTTGTCTTTCCGATAACTTTCATATTTGGGTGAATAGTGAAAAATACTATATTTTAACTGAAAACAACTTTTTTAATCAAAATAATTTATAGTGTTGAATTATAAATTTTAATATTTTGGAAGAATAATTAGATTATATTTTTACCCTTTAATCCAATTTTGGTCATTGGAATTAATTTCACATTGAAATTATACATAAAAAAGTGTCAATCTTTTAATAGTTATTGTTTCTTAAAAACACACTATTTGTTTTGACAATGAGAATTAATTTTAAATTAATAAATGCAACTTATATGTTTTGAATTTGGTAAACTAGACTAAATTTTTGGATTTGAAATACTGAAATTAGCCTCGGGTTAATTTTTTTGTATTTTTCTGAAAACGATCAATTTTGGATGAATAGTGAAAAAACACTGAGTTATCGTTTAAAACCGAATTTTTATTTAAATAATTATTTATTTTATTTAAATAAATTTTATTTAAAAATAGATACATAATACCTATATAAGTTCAATGTAATTCATTATAGTCAATTAATAATAATTTTAGATATATAAGATTTTTTATCGAACTTTTCATTGTCTTTTACCCACCTCCTATGAAAATTTTCGAATTCACATAAAACATAATTTTACCGCTTCTGTGAGTGGAATTTCAAAAATTTAAATGACATGGTTAATATTATTAAGTAAAATGTGGTTCAATAAGATAAAAATAATTTTTGGTGAATAGTAACTTTTTACTTTTATTTACCACGGTTAAAAGTAAATAGGGTAATTAATGGTAAAAATGATATTATTATTATCCTAAAACATGTCCTAATTCTATTGGATAAGTGTAATTAGACAAAAAAACCTTAGGAATAAAATATGACCCTTTAGTTCCACTTGGATTAGATTAATACATTTATTATTATTTTATTTAAAGAGGAGTTAAAAGAGTTAAAATCAATGTTTAATAACTAAACCATTTTTAATATAGGGTTATACATTAGATAAATTAGACTATAAATATTCATTATAAATGTAATAATATTTTCTACATAATGGTATTTTATTTATAAATTTTAAACATTAAATAATTAAATGTATTGATAACACAATGATGATGCAGTAATTACCTTATTGATGAATGAATCAAATAAATGGTATTATAAATATTAAAATAAATATAATTTCGAAGTTTTTATGAAATACACGAATTTTCATGGTGAATAGGACATGTTAGGGATGATTCAATGTATCTTGTTTTATGTAATCAAGTTGTGATGACGTTCATAAAAACAAAATACCAAATAGTGTCAAAATTGACATAAATTAATATTTAAAACAAATACTATATTATTGGTTGATATAATATTCCTAAAAATGTAAGGTTCAGACAAAGAGCTTAAATAAAATTATATATGTCATTAATTATCCACTTGAGGTTCTCTTGGAAGTTTAGAGTAAGTTTACTAACCATATAGAGTAAGAATACAAGAAGACACGGTAAAAGTTAAACTATTTAACCAAGAGTTAAATCTAAAAGATAAGGTTAAAATG
Organism: Viscum album; assembly: GCA_963277665.1. Classification (NCBI taxonomy): domain Eukaryota; kingdom Viridiplantae; phylum Streptophyta; class Magnoliopsida; order Santalales; family Viscaceae; genus Viscum; species Viscum album. Next base: position 1,072,612,414 of record OY728138.1, read on the forward strand.
GTAACCTAAACTTGTATAAAACTTATTTTTTGAGAATATTTCGACCCATAACCACATAAGTCTCCAAATAAATTCATTTGGATCCATTATAAACCGAATATAAATTTATTATAAAATAATACTTTATGTTTTTTTCTAAAGAGCCCCTCCTCCCCCTTATAAAAGGACACCACCTCTAACCAATTATTCATAAATTAAAAGCCTTTTGGTTCAAACAAACCCTGACCAAATATCCTCCCAACTTCCCTAACTTAATCTCAGATTCCTTAGATTGATCATAAATCCAGCCTAAGGATCCCTTTTGATCAAATCAAAAGGAAGAACCCGAAGAAGAGGTAAATATTTCATCACCTTTTTCATGTTCTTTTCTTCTTCAACTTCCTCTTTCTTTGTTGTTTCCATTATAAAACAATAACTCCAGTATCTTATATATAATTTTATGTTATTATAAACATGTCACAACTATATTAATTATTCTATCCATCTTAGGAATGATAATGTGACCATGTGTGCGTACGTATGGTTTACCATCTGCACATCGTGGTGTAATTTGTTATTCAACCCTATATTATTTGGATGGATATAATGATGAGTAATATGTTTATAAATATGAAAAATAACATGATAATGTCTCTGTAAAATTAATATACCATCCAATTCTACACCTTTAAATAAATGATATTGTCGCTCGTGCTTGCGTACAGATTACTGTCTCCACGACGTGATGAGATTCATTTCCACGATCAACATTCATCGACGAATATAAAATTATATATTACTAATAAGTATGTAATATATGACATAATAATGCTACTGGAGATATATATTTATATATATATGTGTGTGTGTGTTCTTACATATATCTTATTCACTTAGTTCTGTTCAATACGATATGAAAACAGAAACAACATTTATGCGTACTTACGGACTACCATCTCCATAAATGGAGTTTTTCATTTCATATATACGTATATTATACATATTTATATTCTAAATATATATTTTATATAAATCATGTTTTATATTATGGAATTATTTAAATCTTGGTCTAAGTGATACAATCAAGAGTAACAAGATAAAACACGTATGATAAAGAAAGCGATTATTAACTAAAATTTTAATTTAACATGGAAATTATTATTAAATGGATAGTATAAAGTCATAAAGGAATCATGTATGATATCATATATATTAATATGGTTATGGTATAATTTAATAACACACTATGATCTTCATACAGGAGGTTAAACTTACCCTCGAGTAAAGGAATGTTCAAGGTAAGGGTAAATTCCTAAATTTCATTATTATCAGATATTATTTATGTGTAAGTATTTACTGGGACATTTTTATCATCCATGTCCATTTTTCATAAAAATGATTTCAAAATCAATATTTTAAGGATTTTTGAAAGGTACTCTTTATCAAAATCAGAATTTTAAATGTTTTAAAGATATATCTTTCTAAATCTTTTTAATTAATTTCCATGTTTTCAAAATAATTTTAAGGATTTATTTGTATGGACATGAATGTTTTGAAATGATAATTATTTTCAAAAGATTAAAAGTGGTAAGGAAAACTTTGATTCAAAAATGTATTTTAAATTACCTCCTTTACAAATTTGTGACTTTTAAATGATTTTACAAAAAGGATATTTCCCTCAAAAATATTTAGTCATCATTTCCAACTATGTCAGCATCCTTTACTAGATATTATTCTTGATTGAAGTTGATTTATTATAATAAAATTCTCAATATTGAATTGAATGAGTTATGATATGTTTGACTTTGTATGTTCTATTTTTATACCATTCATGTTTTATGGTTAATGTATTGACATTTTGTATGATAGTTTTAATACGAATGTTTATGATATATTTCAACTATTCATATGCAGAATGCAGTGGGCTTAGTAAGTGACGGGTGGAGCCCACTATAGCTCATCGATGCATCGGTAGGTCTCATGAGACAAACTAGTGTCTTGTGATTAGGCCTTGACAATAATTTTATTTGTAGTCTTGGCACGAGGCCTTGACTATGTGGTAATGATGTCCGGCGTTAGGAATTCCCTCATTATGAAATTAGTTATTACATGTGACTATTTGAATGGTAGAATATCCATGGGCGTGTTTATATGGTAATGTTTGTTTTCTTTTTTTCATATTATGTTCAAGTTTATGTTAAAAAAGTATGTTTTTTTATCACACATGTTTCCTTAAATTTTTATAGCTTTCGCTAAATTATTTACACTTAATGATCATTTGAGCTCAACCCATTCTCATGTTTTATTTTCCCTGGATTCCAAAAAGTGTATTATGGTTGATAAGCAGGGTTAAGGTTGGGGATTAATGGAATCCTCATAGGATCATTTATTTTGTGTTTTCTTTTCTAATGTGTAATGTAACATTCATTTATGTAATATGTTTTCCAATACTGATTAACGGATCAGTCCTTCAGGACTTGATTCCTTGTACTCATGCCAATGTATTAAAATAATGCACCGACTCTAGGCTACTGGGGTCGGGGTCATACAGTTGGTATTAGAGGAAGTTTAGCGATAACCTTGGAAAAAATATTTAGATAAAATCTGATTAGAGTACATAGACCTAAGATAGAATTTGAGGATTAGTATAAAAGGACATCCTAGAATTTTGGTAAGGTAGAGATTTTGTGATTTTTCCAAGAAAATACATCCCTATCTGGATTTGAGCAGGTAGAGGTGTCTCTGGAACAGATGTACCTAGGGGTAAAACCCAAAAACACTGCTTTGATCTATACTCAAACAGGAACTGGTGCAGGACAACGGGCTATGTTGCACTCTTGGTTACGACACTCCTGGGGGATATGCTTAGGATAATTCTCGTTTTCTTTACAAACCACTATGAAGGGTTTATGAGTATATACCTCCTAAAAGAAAACATTTTTGTGATTATGGATTATATCCATAAACTGTTCAATTTACATTAGGTATTTTAGATGACTAGAGTTATGAATTATGATTCATAAACTAACATAGTGTATTCCATTGTTTAGATATGGCACCAATAAAATGAGTGGGAACTCCATCAATACGTGTGATCCAAAGAGTAAGAAGGGTCATATCATTCATGATATTAAGCCAACATTTAGAAAGGAAATAATCTCCCACGTATTAGCATCATATTAATAAATAGAATCATGTGTTAATAGGATTAGTAAAGAATTCTATGAATCCTTTGGCTTTGAATGGAAGCAAAAGATAAAAATGATGGTAGAAAGAAAGATGGATAGAGGGAATATCGGAAAGAAGGATTTTCTAATATGTGATAAATGTGGAATGAATCACCTTGGTAAATGCTTGAAGGGAATGGGAGTTTGTAATAAGTGTGGAGAAAAAGGACACCATTTACATGATTGTGAGGGTAAGAAAAAGTTTTCAAATGTAAAATGCTTCATCTGCAAGGTGTTGAGATACTAGGTGAATCAATGTCTCATTCATAAGATTATACCACAAATGATGTTATTGGATGATAATCATGTTATGATACTACCTCAGATGAAGAAGAATGACTAGTGTTCTTATGTTGTTAATATATAATTATTTCATTTTAGTGTTGTATCAATAGTATATTGGTTACATGAATTATGGAGATAAATAAGGATTGTACTGTAGTACAATTTTATTGAGGATTTGATATTATATGGTTTTAAGAAAAGTGACTTAATAGTAAGCTACACATTTTGGAAAATAAATGGTTAAATGAAAGGTAATACTTAATATGGTCATGATAATGAGTTAGTGATTTTCGAATAAGAGATGGTTAATTTTGGTAATTCAGGATGTTGCGGTGTTGTAAAAAAATACACGATGAAGGTGTTCACATGTTATTACCTGGAAAAAAGGATCCTCATTATGTTTAACTACCTTATAAACTTTGGACTGAGAGTTTTGATATAAGTATTTTGGATAATTATAAAGGTTGTAATGGATTAAGTTTGAAATTGGATACTATTGTTAAGGTTATTTTTGGATTTCCATAAAAAGGACAACCTGGAGGTCGGGCGGCAACCTGTCACGTCTGGCAAGGTAGTGAGACTTGAAACTACAACCGAAGGGAGGCAAGGGTGTATCACCTATCACTGACCCACGTGATTTCCTGGATTGAATAATGTATATTTTTTAAAGGGTCTCTTATGTGAATTATAAATTCATTATTTTTGGAACCCTATACGATTAGGATAAATAGAATATATTTTTTTGAATTTTTTACAGTGAAAGATGAGTCTGTGGTAGAATTATTTAAAGGATGAAAATATACTTGTCAAGTATATTTATACACATATATATATATATCCCTCTTATTTTATGGATAAATAAATTATTAAACTTTATGGAAGGGATCTTAAAAGCAAAAATGTGTTATCCTAATACCTTACATTTTTTTAACCGATGGTATTTTAAATCATCATAGATTGGTGGATTTGAGGCCCACAATTCTACAATTGTTTGTGATTGATGACCTCAATAACTCCCTATAAATATTTAAATTTTCCTCCAATTATGTGTCTTTAATTTCCACAAATGTTCTCCAAATCAAGATCATAATTTGGTGGTGACTTTCTCATTCCCCATTTCCTCTTATTAAGACTAAATTTAATTAACCCAATTTCTGATGAGGGTTTTCCCACAAAGATATTTTCTATTTTCAAACTTTTATTTTTTGAAAACAATTTTAAATTTCAAGGACGCAATTTATTGAAGGAGGGAGGAATGTAACACCCTAATATTTCATAGTATGTTGTTTTTTCAAAGTAATGTAATAACTTTCACTACACACAACACTGAGTTCAAGCACATCACGACTTACCAAACTAGTCGTTCAAAAGCAGTTATGAATAGTAATAACTGAATTTTGAACATTATATAATACTTATATTTTTAGAATCCATATTATTAGTTTCTTAGACATAATTTAGTAACAAATTCATTTTATTTTAGATAAATGAATTATTTTTCTAAAAATGCAATTTTACCACATTTTAATGGAGAACCATTTTTAAATCCAATATTTAAAGCTTTTATATATTCAATTTGACAAAATTAACTTCTTATTTATAAACGAGACATAAGAATTTAGTTTCAATAAATTTGTGGTGTTTTTCTGATAACTTTCATATTTGGGTGAATGGTGAAAAATTCTATATTTTAACTGAAAACAAGTTTTTTAATCAAAATAATTTATAGTGTTGAGTTATAAATTTTAATGTTTTGGAAGTATAATTAGATTATATTTTTACCCTTTAATCCAATGTTGGTCATTGAAATTAATTTCACAACAAAATTATACATAAACAAGTGTCAATCTTTTGGTAGTTACTATTTCTTAAAAACACGTTATTTGTTTTGACAATGAGAATTAATTTTAAATTAATAAATTCAACTTCTATTTTTGAATTTGGTAAAATATACTTCATTTTTTGATTCATAAAATCAAAATTATAATAGGGTGAATTTTTTTTATTTTTCTGAAAACGTTCAATTTTTAAGAATAGTGAAAAAAACACTGATTTATCATTTAGCACCTACTTTTTATTTAAATAATTATTTATTTTATTTAAATTTATTTTAGTTAAAAATAGATACATAATACCTATATAAGTTCAATGTAATTCATTGGATTCAATTTATAATAATTTTAGATATATAAAAATTTTTATTGAACTTTTCACCGTTTTACCCACCTCCTAGGAGAATTTGCGAATTCACATAAAACATAATTTTACCACTTCTATGAGTGAAATTTAAAAAATATGAAAGACATGATTGATATCAGTAAGTAAAATTTGGTTCAAAAAGATAAAAATAATTTTTGGTGAATAGTAACTTTTTACTTTTATTTACCACGGTTAAAAGTAAATACGGTAATTAAGGGTAAAAATGATATTATTATTACACTAACACATGTCCTAATTTTATTGGATAAGTGTAATTCGACCAAAAACAACCTTAGGAATAAAATATGACCCTTTAGGTCCACTTATATTAGATTAAGACATTTATTATTATTTTATTTAAAGAAGAGTTAAAAGAGTTAAAAACAAAGTTTAATAACTAAACCATTTTTAATATAGGGTTATACATAAGATAAATTCCACTATAAATATTAAAAGATTTCATACATAATTTTATTTTATTTATAATTTTTAGAGATTAAATAATTAACTTTATTTATGACACAATGATGATGTAGTAATTACCTTATTAACGAATGAATCAAATAAATGGTATTATAAATATTAAAATAAATATAATTTCATGTTTTTATGACATCCAATAATTTTCTAATTGAATAGGACAATTTATGGATGATTCAATGTATCTTTTTCTAAGTAATTAAGTTGTGACTACTTTCAAAAATAACAAAATACCAAATAATGTCAAAATTGACATAAATTAATATTTAAAACAAATACTATATTATTGGTTGATATAATATTCCTAAAAATTTAATGTTCGTCCAAAGAGCATAAATAATATTATATATGTCATTAATGATCCACCTGAGTCTGCCTTGGAAGTTTAGAATAAGTTTATTAACCATATAGAGTAAGAATACAAGAAGACATGGTAAAAGGTAAGCTATTTAACAATGAGTTAAATCTAAAAGATAAGGTTAAAATGGTAACCTAAAATTATCTAAAACCTATTGGTTGAGATTATGTAGACCCATAACCACCTAGGTATCGAAATAAATTCATTTCGAGCCATTATAAACCGAATATGAATTTATTATAAAATAATACTTTAAGTTTTTTCTAAAGAACCTCTCCTCGCCCTTATAAAATGACACCACTTCTAACCAATTATTCATACCTTCAAAGCCTTTTGGTTAGGACAAACCCTGCCCAAATATACTCCCAACTTCCCTAAATTAATCCTAGAGGTCTTATATTTATCAAAAAGATAACTTAAGGATCCCTTTTGATCAAATCAAAAGGAAGAACCTGAAGAAGAGGTAAATATTTCATCACCACTTTCAAGTTCATTTCTTCTTCCACTTACTCTTTCTTTGTTGTTTACATTATAAAATAATAATTCCAGTATCTTATATATACTGTGATGTTATTATAAATATGGGCCAACTATATTCATTATTCTATCCATCATATGAATGATAATTTCACCATGTGTGCGTACGTACGGCTTACCGTCTCTACGTCGTGGTGTAATTTGTTATTCAACACTATTATTTGGATGGATATAATGATGTGTAATATGTATATGAATAAGTAATATAACATGATAATTTCTCTGTAAAATTAATATACCATCCAATTCTACACCTTTAATGAAATGATATTGTCACTCGTGTGTACGTACGAATTACCGTCTCCACGATGCGATGAGATTCATTTCCACGATCACCATTCATCGACAAATATAAAAATATATATTACTAAAAATTATGTAATATATGAAATAATAATTATACTATATATATATATATATTTTCTTACATATATCTTATTCACTTAGTTCCATTCAATACGATATGAAAACAGAAACAACGTTTATGCGTACGTACGGACTACCATCTCCAAAAACGGTGTTTTTCATTTCATATATATGTCTATTATACATATTTATATTCTAAATATATATGATATATAAATCATGTTTTATATTCTGGAAGTATTTAAATCTTGGTCTAAGTGATACAATCAAGAGTAACAAGTTAAAACACCTATGATAAAGAAAGCGATTTTTACCCGAAATATCAATTTAACATGGAAATTATTTTTAAATGGGTAGTATAAAGTAATAAATGAATCATGTATGATATCATAAATATAAATATGGTTCTGGTATAATTTAATAACATACTACTATCTTCACACATGAGGTTAAACGTACCCTCGACTAAATGAATGTTCAAGGTAAGGGTTAATTCCTCAATCTCATTATTATCCGAGATTATTTATGTGTAAGTATTTACTGGGACATTTTTATCATTCATTTCAATTTTTCATAAAAATTATTTCAAAATGAATATTTTAAGGATTTTTTAAAGTTACTCTTTATCATGATCAGAATTTAAAATGTTTGAAATATATATCTTTTTAAATATTTTTAATTAATGTACATATTCTCAAAATGATTTTAAGGATTTATTTGTATGGACATAAATGATTTGAAATGATAATTCTTTTCAAAAGTTTAAAATTGGTATGGGACACTTTGATTCAAAAATGTATTTTAAATTACTTCCTTTACAAATGTTTTAATTTTAAATGATTTTACAAAAATGATATTTCTCTCAAAAAGTTTTACTCATAATTTTCAACTATGTGAGCATCCTTTACGAGATATTATTCTTGATTGAGGTTGATTATTAGAATACAATATTCCATATTGAATTGAATGATTTATGGTATTTTTGACTATGGATGTTATATTTTTATACCATTCATGGTTTATGGTTAATGTATTGACATTTTGTATGCTAGTTTTAATATGAATGTTTATGATATATTTCAACTATTCATATGAGGAATGTAGTGGACTTAGTAAGTGACGGGTGGAGCCCGTTATAACTCCTCGATGAATCAGTAGGTCTCATGAGACAAAATAGTGTCTTGACACAAGGCCTTGAAAAAAATTATATTTGTAGTCTTGGCATGAGTCCATGACTATGTGGTAATGATGTCGGGTGTTAGGCATTCCCTCATTTGGAAATTAGTTATTACATGTGACTATTAGACTAGTAGAATATCCATGTGCCTGTTTATATGGTAATGTTTGACTTTTTTTCATTTTATGTTCAAGTTTATGTTTAAAAAGTTTGTTGTTTTTATCACACAGCTTTCCTTAAATGTTTATAGCTTCGGCTAAATTATTTTCCCTTACCGAGCATCTGAGCTCACCCCTTTCTTTTGTATTATTTTCCCAGGATTCCAAGAAGTGTATTATGTTTGATAAACAAGGTTAATCTTGGGGATTAATGGAATCCTAAAAGTATCATTTATTTTGTGTTTTATTTTCTAATGTGTAATGTAACATTCATGTATGTAATCTATTTTCCAAGACTGTTAAACTGATTGGTCCTTCAGGACTTGATTCCTTGTAATCATGCCAATGTATTAAAATAATGCTCCAACTTTGGGTAACTAGGGTCGGGGAGTTACAAAATTAATATATTAAATATATTTATTTCCTCATGTTAATACTTTTATTTAATATTTCTAGTAATCTAAGAAATAAAGAAACTCAAAATAGTTTGTTAAATATAATTACAACTTCTTCGTGTATATTCCAATATATTACACCTTAATCATTCTTAATATGGTATTTTAGTAATAAAAAACTCTATGTTGTGGGAGGAAATTTTTGGTGATATTGTATTAGGTATTATATGAACTATATTGATCAAGTGGTGCGGTGAAGTGATAAGATGAGGTGCCATTTAGACGTTTGGTTGGGGGAAAACATGTAAAAACATGAATCATTGTAATATTATCAGTTTCATACTCAAGTAATGTGACTATTAATTATTATATATTAAAATATAATAAGTTTAAGTTCAAAATAAAATAAATTGAAAATATTTAAGAATGTTTTTTGGGTTATATTAAATTTTATATTGTTTCTTAACCCCTCTTTTAGCTATTTTAATCCTTAATATAGTAATAATATTTGTACCATATTAACTATGAATTAAATATTATAATTAAGTTGACCTTATAACATAATATTAATTATTATAATTAAAAATATGGAATAAAATTTATTTAATTAAATTCCTATAAGTTGGAGAAATTAATTCTAATATGAGTGCATAGAAACCATTTTTTGAAAGAAAATTATTTTATTTGTAAAAATAAATTTATAATTTTTTGGGATAATAATTATTGTGTAGTGGTGATTCCCAAGAGTTTATTGGATCATTATTAAGTAACATAATGTTTTTTACATTGAAACTATGAAAAAATAGAATGGAATCATTGAACCACCACATTAAAGGTAAAGAATGAAAATTAGTTTTTTATTACAATGAAATATAACTTAGGTTCCAAAACTTCAAGAATGGATTTACAAATATGAAAAAAGTTTTAAATGGTATTATATTATACATAAACATATATTTTTTTATATAAAGGTTTAACATCTTTTTTATCCTACATATATCATAATGATGTCTCCAATGTTATTATATCTGTAAATTGGTATTTATCACTATTCAATATAGAAATCATCCTTTCAAATAAATATGAAAAAATCACCCTAATATAAATTAGACATTTAGAATTCAAAAATTAATCATATTCTTCTAAACTCAAATTCTAAAATATATAAATTTTTATTTTAAAGTAAACAAAAAAATATACAAAAAAACAATGTTTTTAAAAAAACGTTTTTTTAGCTATGAATAATTAATTTAATACTTCTTATAACTGATTTAACTAATTATGGTTCATTTAATTTTATCATAATATATTATAATTTATATAATAATAATAAATTTCTAAATTTATTTTGGCATTTCATGCATCATTATCTATTGAAAACATTGAATTTATTAAAAAGATATATATTCTAAAATATCAGGGTGTTACATTCTAACACCCCCATAAGAAATTTTCTATATAAATTACATTAATTTGATATAAATAAAAGAAGATAATTATTCTTCATCACATCCCCAGTTACCCACATAACATCATTAAACTTATGCTTTCACCAAATAATTTTTACTATGTGAGTAGTCTTATTCTACATCACTTTATCTATTCTATCTAGAATTTCCATAGATTATTCTACATAAGAAATATCATTATCCAACAGTATGAACTCAGAGTTCATAAAAAGTGAAGGATATTGTATTTACTCGCTTAAAATTGTTATATAGTACACTTAGTGGGCTTGGGATAGGTTTTTTGGAAGTGTTAAGTGATAAGATAACATCCAAATATGATCAAGAATATCAATGGAAATTATATATCTTGGAATATTATTTCCCTTATTTCAAAATTTCACAAATTTATTCTAAGTATAAATTTTAATGAATACCTTATCACTAACTTTGAACACTATATATCCCCAATTATTGTCGGAATAACTATTATGTCTACCCTAAAATACTCAAATGTGTAGTTAAATATCTCTAACTTTCTCTGTCATTTACTCATCTAGTTCATGCCCTAATAGATTTTATTCCCCAACACCATCCCAGGATTTTGGAGTCTAACACATCTTTCCATTGAGGGATTCATAAGGATCCATTTAGTTCTTAGGTAAGACATATTTTTTTAAGAAAATTAAAATATATGAATGTGTTGATTCGAACCACATTTGAATTCTATACATAAATATTTCAGTATATCCTCTATATTTTTAATGGTTCTCTAAAACTATCCATCATTCTAAGAATGATATACATTGCTGAATCTCATCTTCATAGTTAAATACTTCTAAATAATTCTCTAGAATACGAAGTTAAACCTTTTAACTCAATCAAAAAAATAGAATGTGGTTCTCGGTGAAACCACACCACTTTTTTAATGTATATCTTAGAAAGATAATCTAGATCTAAATATTACATAATATAAATTAAATCTGCAGACTTCGTAAAGTGATAGTCTATATCCCAAATGGATTTATGGATTTTATTGGTCTTGGGTAGTCATATGATGATATTTTTTGTGATTTTTTCCCATTTCCATTTTAGTATGGGTATTGTAAGTAACAACCCTTTTGAACTCTCTATATTTAGCCTTAACATTATGATATACTAGGCATCTAGACACATACATTGTAATAATATTTTTTGTGTTTTCCAACCAGAAATACTCTTTAACAACTGTATACATCTCTTTCCTTTCAATAACAATATTGAATGATAATATATGTGTTTCATCCAAAGTATCCTTCAATAATTATGGTATTTCTAGGATACATACCCAATTACTAAATTTGATCATTACATTATGGTAAAGTTTGAACTCCAAAATAATCATTTCCTTCTTTTATAGCTCCACATCTTCTTCTAATGCATATTTATTCTTCTCCAAGACTGATAGATAAACATTCATCTGATCAACATCGGAATATTATTATTTCCATTGGATTTCACAGTCTATGATATTTAAATACATAAGTATTAGATCTCTTTCAATCCTCATCATTGATAAACTATCATGGTTCGTCCAACTCAGATCATTAGCCACCACGTTTTCCTTTATAGGGTGGTAATGTATTGATCCTTCATAATCCTTAATCAACTCCCACTATCCCATTTAGAACATATTTAAATCAATTTTTTTTGAATATATACTTCAATGTTTTATAATCATTATATATTTATCACACCTTTCACTATATAGATATTGCCTCTATATTTTCAATGTAAACTTTACTACTACAAGATAAAAATCATGAGTTAGGTAATTTCTCTCAGGAACACTTAATTTCCCAGAGGCATATGATACTAGTATTTATTCTTTACAATAAAAAATGAAATTACCTTCATAAATGAATCAATGTATATCACAAAAACTTCTATGTTGCAAGTCAGTTTATGTATTCCTAGATTTAATAACCATCTCTTTATTTCCCGAAAATTTTCTTTAAATTAATCGATTCAAAAGTACATGACTCCATTCCACATAAAATTAGTTTTTAGATTTGATAACCATGAAAAATTTCCCATAAATTATCAGTACTATCCAGATAACCCTAGAAATATATAGATTTAGTCAATGTTTTTTTCAGGGATATTTTATTGTTATATCTATCAAAAAAGAATCTAGAAAAATACCCTCATTTGTGATCACATGGCTGAAGAATGGTACTTTTATTAGCCAAAATTCACACTTTCGTAATTTGGAATACAGATTATCCTTCCTTAAGGTCATTAACACTATCCACAAATGATCCTCAATTATTTACTTTCTCTTTTAATATATAATAATACCATCTATAAAGACTCACCAAAACTGATCTAGATAATCTCAATATACTCAATTAATTTTATCCATAAAGACAACAAGTGATTTTTTTACTCCATGTGGTATCACCGTAAATTCAAAATGATCAAACCTTATAAAAAAAATTTATTTTGTATATCCTCCATGATCCTAAATTAATGATATCTAGAATGATGGAAAACCTTTGAAAGGTATTAACCACTACATAGTTGATCAAAATATTCATCAATATATGGTAGAGGATACTTGTTCTTGATAGTGATCTTGATAAGTTCCTGATAATAAATATAAATATGTATTGACCCATATTTATTTTTTTACAAAAACAATAGACACGCCCTATGGTAACATATTCAATGATATGAATCCCTTTTATAGATTCTCAGGGAGTGAATAATTTAATTCCTACAAATCAATTGGTAGTATTCTATAAATATTCATTAACATCAGTGTGGCACCCAGTATGAGTTTTATTAAAAAATTAAATTCAATATTTGGGATAAAACAAGAAAAATATTCAAAAAATAATTCCACATATTCCTAAAAAATAAGCATGTATTAAATGAAAAGTTTCTCTCTAAAATTTTTATAAAAGTACCCCTCTTGAATACAAAGTAAGACCTATATAATCAATGTAATTTCCATTGAAAGTTTATGTTAATCATTTCACTCATAGGATATAATAAATTTATTTAGAATATCATATATGAATTCATTTCCAAAATAATTTATATAGTATCTACATAAAAAGATACAACCCATGCCTAATATCACATCCAATTTAGTTTTTTGGATAATAAAAATATTTTCTAGAAGCATAATTCCCTAATATTATATTAGAGAGGAGATATAGACATCAGATGTGATCATCATACTATTATGACTTTTAATATATATTTAAACACTTAATTTTTTAAGTGTTTATGTGATACCCTGAGATAATACTTCAGATATAAAAGAGAGGGTTGAACCAGAATCAAATAATATATTTATAGTTTTAGAGTTGATGATAAGTATACCTTTCACCAGTTTATTTTCATAGTCCACTTTAACGGTAGTGATCACAAGATATTTCCCTCAACTCATGTTTTAAGATGTTACTAACCTTAGTTATCATCATTAACCATTTCATTCAAGAAATGATTCAAATAATACTTATACCCTTGAAAATTATATCTTTAGAGTGTGGTTGGTATATTTTGCTAAGCTTTCTCTCCAACCATTTCATTAGATGACCTCTTCACATCACTTTAACATTAATTTTTTCAAAGGCCTTATTTTCCACATTTAAAACACTAACTAGTATCCTTGATTAAATTTACCCAAATCTTCTTTACACACTTTTTAAAAAAAATATTAATTTTCCTTCCCCTGTTGTATTCATTAATTGAATTTCCTTGATGGAAACACTTTCTCTTCAAATCCCAAAAACAAAGACAATAATGGGAGTATACACTCTATATTTATTTCTAGAGACCACATAGAACAATTTCCTCATAAATACTAATGTTCCTTATGTATAAAACCATTCTAAAAACATGGTTTTTATACACTAAATAAATCATCAACTTTTCCTTTGAGGAATATGATAAAACCAGAAGTACACATTTAAAGTCTGGTGATATATACTTCATATGTACTAATAGATTCATTATCCTTCTTCTTAAGCTCAAGGAATTACTTTTCCATTCATATGAGAATAATTCACATAAAGTATATAATTAAAAATATACTCTTAAACTCTTACCATATCAAGGTTTCAATCTCTCCCTCTTTCCCATAATTTTCAATAAAATTCTATCATTGATCAGCTTCACCATCCAAATGATAAATATCCAAGAAAAATCTCAGTTGCACTAATCACTGGAGAATAAACAAAATTCAGTGGAACTCGTATATTACTTAAAAATTTGTGTATTAGAGGTCCCACTAAATAAATTTAGAATTTGCCTCATGAAATACACAATAGTGCATTTTTATATCCTTAGTTTATTTGGAGCCCTACCATGATTCATATTTTGATAAATTTTTGTGATAATAATAAAAATATTTCCTATTCCAATTCTCATTCCATTAATTTTTTCGTAAGGATTTTCATTGAGTTTTCCTTCACATTTATTGTTAACTTGACTCCTCCCACATCCAGCCATGGACTAAAACCAAATAGCGTAGTTGGATCATCAAGCATTGTTATTCAGAGTGTGAAATCATATAATAATAAATATAATTAAAAATATTCCAAATTTTTTACACCTTATTGACAAACTATGACACTTTAAGCTCATAATATCTTTATTTTAGTTCATCATAGGTTTTTGTAGGTTCTATCCTTGTTTTCCTCATTACCTAATCTGGAAATATAAATAAGATCTATCATGATGCCAACTGAGGTGTATCAAAAAACACATACATAAATATTACATAATTTTATATGAATATTAAATATATCTTATAGTAATACATAGCCATGAACTATAAAGGTTTAGTGTATTTTCACACTAGTTACATAATCAACGATTTCATGAAATATCATCAATATCTCCCAAAATTTCTTCTCATATAATACCCTTATTAGAAATACCGAACTTAATGCCTTTATTTGTAACCTATGTAAAAGGATATATAGGCAAGGTTGAGATCAAATTATCACTAAGGGTTAAAATGGGTGATAACAATAAATGATAATAAGTGAGAATAATAAAAACATATGAGTGTGAGAACATGATAAAAACTTATGAAATAATACCATACATTTCATAGACAATAAATCATGAGTAAATGAATATAGCTTGTTTGTAACAAAATACATGAGTTATAGGTGTGTGAATTCATAAATAATCAATTAAGAGCCATGAGAGTATATAAAAAGCAGAATTTAAAATTTCTTGACATACACAAAATAATAAAACTTTTTTTCATTAGTTAATGATCACTTTCAAGGAAATCATATTAGATAGCATCCTATTGTAGATTGGGTTCACCCCCTTCCCATTATTACCTTGGTGAAGGCTCCCTACATAGACTATCATAGTGAACAAATTCACTTACTGAACTAGGTTAAATCCCCATTCTAGTACATATTATCTCATGGTACATAAATATTTACCTAATAAATTGGAAGGTTATATAATTTCTATCCCACCTGACACATAATAAAAAACAAATTTTTATGTTCCATAAGATCATAAAAACATTCATCATTTCATCATATTGTAATTAAACTATTGGAAATAAATGGGTTTCATGAAATCAACTTTAAAACAACATAATTATAATCCATCAAAATAATGAAATTGGTTAGTATCATAAGATAATTCTCACAGGGAAGCATAAAAATTCTTAAAGTATGTTGACATAGATGAAAAATATTTTTTCTAAAACAATTTAAAATGAGCAATTAAAACAATGATAAAATATAATTTATATTTTTATAACTTTAAAAAACATAAATTTCTAGAAAAATAATAGTATTTTATCTATAAAATATTTCAAAATTATAATGGAAGATCTATGATTATGTAAATACAAGTTAATAAGAAAATTTATTCATGTTAGATATGTTAAAACAAAGACAAATTCCATGATTTAGAAAAAATCTAAAGTATATCTTATGAAAATAGTTTGAAAAGATTCATTTTAACCATTTGAAAATGAAGTTAGAGTTTGTGAAAATGATATCTTTTTAAAAAATTTATATAAAGGAAAAAAATATAATAATATAATTTTAAGAACAAGAATATGAATGAGAAAGATTCTTGAAAGAAAATAGAATAAGGTTGGATTTTCCTAAAAATATTTTCTTAATAATTTTATATACTGAAGAGAGGAGACAAAAGGGAAAACAAAAAAAACAAAAAAAATAAAACGGGGAGAATAAAATAGATGGAGTTTATAAGATAACGACCATATAATTTCCCCCATTGGAAATTAACATACACAATCCAAAAAAAATAAATGGGATTGTAACATATACCCTTACCTAAGGTCTTGAATTTCTTCACATGCACTTTTAAGATCATCTATACTAAATTTAGATTTATTATAAAAATACAAAAAAACCATATTAATACTTATATTATAATATATATTTCTTTTATAATTTTAAATTTACCACTTATTAATAATTATTTATTAAAATTAACATTTGGGTGTTAATTATTATGTTTCCCATACAAGTTCCAATTTGACGATTCTAGAACTTTAACCTTGGGCATGGTTTATTCATATCATAAATACTAATCATGTCATAAGTATCAAATTTATTAATTATATACACTTTTATAATAATTTATATCAATATGTGATGAAAAATTAATTACATCACTTTGTGGAGATGGTATTAAGTACATATGCTCGAATGATGTCTTCATCTTCCATGAAAGGAAAAAAAGAAATATAACTGATAATATATATCTATTACCATCCATGTAAAGTGGAAAGTAAAAATGAATCTTATCACCTCATGGAGGTTGTAGTACACACATACACATGAGAAACATTATCATTTTACAATGAATAAGAGGGTTATAAGGTAGATAATGTTTTTATCTTAAAACAATAGTAAACATTTTATAAAAATCAGATATATACCTTAAATACACCTATATAACCATCTATGAGATACGTTGTTTAATATAAAATACATGATTTCATGGATATGGTAGTTCATACATACACATGATCCATGTTTTTATTTTTACATAGATATAAAAGAGATATAAAATCGATCTAACATTAACTTAAAACGTTTACCTTAGATTGGCTTCCATTATATAGTAATTAGTGTCTTAACTCAGGTTTCCAATATCCAAAAAAACTCTGGTAGTGTCACTCCTTCTCCTTAGTTTCATCAGATCTATATTTATAATTATATTAGTATGAAATGCAAGGGTATTTAAACATAAGTTTTGTGGAGATTTCAATATATTTTAGAAATTTTTTGTTTTCATTTTATATTTTCAAGTTTTTATGAAACATAAATTGCAATCAAATGATTTGGAAAATTAAGACCATCTTGGTATTTTTGTATAAATTCTTTATTTTAACATATAATTAATTAAATGATTGTTGAATGTATTTTGTTCCTTTATTTACAACATATCTATTTAAATAAGTTTAATCAAATTTAAAAATCATATACAATAGTGCTATCCAAATTTATCTTTCCTAGGTTAAGAATTATAAAAAATATTCAAATGTTATTTTCATTTCCCCATTACTTTATAGACTTGATAAATGCTATGAGATAAATAAATCACTATTTTTACTATTTAAAAGTTGTTAAAGCTCATGAAATTGTGTTAATATAATTGAGGGATTACTTTCTACTAAACATACCTATTTTGTAATTAAACTTCAATTTTGAGCCTTCCTTTTTCATATGTTGTGTTGCTAGCCCTTATTATCCAAGAATGATCATCTTATGAATCCATATTACAATCAATTAATCTCTTTACAGCCATTAATAGAGGTAAATGCATGAATATATTTTAACTCAGGTGAGGGGAAAAGAGATGTATGTGTTTATATTATGGTTTGTTAAATATGTTTTGGAATTGATTGAAGTTATTTTATAAAGTAATATAAATCATTTATTATTGAAAAAATATAAGGAAAATATCATTAAATATTTCCGTAAAGGGTGTTCTTAATACTTTTTAAGTTTAAATATTTATCTCTAACCTCAAAAATAAAAAACTGTAGAGAATTATCATAATGAAATAAATAGAAAAATTGTTGGTGTTCCCTGAATAACTCTTATTCAAAATGAAATAAATCATACAAATATAACTTATTGAGTATAATGACTCGTTCATAGGTCGATAAGACATGTACAAAGATTTATAAGACTCTTTTATAGATTTATATGGCTCGTATGTAGTTTCATATTCTCCCCAATTTTAGTTAGCATCATTATTGTATGAGTGAATAACTCATACAAAAATACTAGATCACTCATATACATATATCATAATGAATCATATGAAACATCAACAAACTAATATAAACTTTTAGTGAATCATATAAAGAGTGTAATTATTCCATCATATCTTGGGGAAATAACTTATATGAAGTCATAGGTGCCTCTCCAAATAACTCATATGCAAAGTCGAATTGACTCATAAGATGAAATAAAGATGTATCAATTGGTCCACCCATAACTCTAAAATATTTAATATCTTAAAATTTATTTATAGTCACTAAAAATTGAATTTATCTTTTAAAAATTGTACAATTCACATAATAATAACTTAAAATAACATCAGGGATTATCATAACAATCCCAAACCTCTTTTTATTTCCTCCAAGGTTATTATAGTATATTAAATTCACAAGTTAGAGTATTTATGGAAACTCATAGAATTCTCATTTCAACCATAACTTCAACCTTCAAAAAAATTATCCAACTTTAGTTCCTAATGGATTTCAATGGTTTACAATATAAGTAACAAATATATGGATTCTCCAACATTTAGTTATCTCTTCTTTGACCAATAAAACTATTTTAATCCTTATAAATTTTAGATATACAAGTTATCCATTAATAGTTTTTCATCCTATTTCTTTAATTTATCATGATATGTTATAGAGGATAATTTTCACACTTATTATCACTTGTGTTTTTTATATGTACATTCTCATCAATCATATTATTTAAAGGGAATCTCACAAAGTTTTAACCTTCTCTTCCAAATTCCTTTTCTAACATAAGTAGCAATATATTTTTGTTTTTCAATATAATATTCAATTTACCATACCCAATAACATATGGGAAACACATTTAGATTCTATAGGTGGAATCCCACTCAATCCCTAAAATCAAGCATTAACCCCTTTACAAAAAAATTATTAACAACATTATTAAAAATAAACACAACATTAGCTCCATAATACATTAGTGTAATTCACAATTAATTTTGAAGACTATAATTATCATCACTATGAAATCCTAAGGAAAATATAGTTATTTTTATAGTCCTGAAATTTTATAAATTAAATTCCTCTTTTGAATTAATAAATTCTGATTAATGTAGTTATAAACAACACATGTCCTACTTTGATATAGTTGTTGGGTGGTGACCATTAATTGTTGTATAGTTAGTATTATGATAAAGTCAAATTTAAATGATGATGAATCCATGGCCTCGTCCTATAGGATCAAACCATATGAGGCCCATTCATTAGAGCATTCGATGGAGATGGCATCACTGGGTTATACCCTTAAAGAAGCCCAAGAAAATATCCAACAACTAAAACATGAGAAAAACTATTTATTAGTGAATCTAAATCCTATCATGATCATGTCCCAAACCATGTTTTTTGAACCACTCGAAGAATGTACCACTGTCACACACATTACCCTTAAGAAATATGCTGGTGTAAAATAGGGTTATGTATCATGTATCTAGTAGTACAAATTTATATATTTTCCTATTTAATTAGATATGATTATATTTATTCTTTTTTCATTCTTACTTTATACATACAATTATATATGAATTGATGAGAATTAGATTTTTATACGAAGAAGGAAAAATTGTATTTTGGAATCTATATGGTTTCAATTAAAGTAATTTTTTTTTAAATTCAATAATTTTGAAATAAAAGTTTTTCTATATAATATTATTATTAAATAATATTTATTTATATAAAAATGATAAAATTATATAATGAATTCCAATAAAAACTGTATACCCTTAGAAAAATGTTATTACCATAAAAACAAATATTTTTCAATAAAATAGGATTTTTATTTAAAATAACAAATTATCATATTTAGAAAATTATTTTTGTTAAATTAATATTATTTTTTAAATAATTATGTTAAAATTATCTAATCATTAATTTTTTATAATTTCTTAATATAGCCAAATTTTTCAAAAAAAACTAAATATGATATAAATATAAGCTATGTGTTATGACATCATAATTTCCCAAAAGTGATGTAATAAATATTTTAAATTGAATTTATGACCAAGAAAATATTTCCCCTTTAAAATAATGTATTTTTTAAGATATTTTAATAAATTTTATATACTTTTAATAGTGTTGGAGTTTATGCCATATAAACAACATCAGGGTACTTTGTGATTACTAGTATTTATAATTATGAATATTAATAAACTCCATATCACATCATGATTGTTCTTTTTCAAAACATAGCCTACAATGATGTCCTAAGATTAGTTTTCATGCTAAAAGGTCATGTAAGTTCCTCACTTCGATGAGAATCCATTAGTGTAATGGAAGTATTTTGAAATATAGGTTTTATAGCTAGAAGATATCATTTTAGAGACACAAATGATACAACATATCGGGGGTGGATACTCATAAAATATTAAGGCACCTTCTCATGGTGTATTCCCTTGGAAATTTATAGTATAGGATTTTATGATAATGAGACCCGATGGTAGGAAATCCATATTTATATGTGTCATTATATGTTCCTATCAGCATACGGTTTTATTGGTCATTAGACTTTAAGATTATTTTTAATGGATATAATGAGTCACATACATTTATGTATTGACAAAAACTATGATGACAGATGTTCCCAGTGAAATAAGATTCTTTGGGTGTGTCACTGATGAAACATAAATAATTAATAATGTGTTAAAGTATTTATCCCTTTTGTTCTTTAACAGTAGTAAATATCTCAGTCCCATTGATGGAAATGAAATAGCCTAAATAAATCAATGGACATGATGTTCTAAAGGAATGATTAATTTATATCCTATAAAAGAATGGGACATCAGGTACATAGGTTGGTGGCACTTGCATACAATATTATTTGATTAGATATGTCATGATAAAGGGATTACATTACACAATAGGAATTTGTATGATATTTTCTATTTTTGTAACATTAAGTTATTTCACTATGGGTTCCTTGGATGGTTTTGAGTTGATAACAATAGACTTTGGTCTGCTTCACGTAATGCCACAGAGAAAGTGTCACGGAGGGTCACAAACTAAATTTATCTAGAAATTTAGTTAAATAAAAATATTATTTATTATTGGACAAGTTGAATAAATAATATGCACGTAGGTGGTTTAATAATTATTCATAATTACTTGATCATATATCACTATTGGAAATGGGGTTTATCCCCACGCATCAATCCCCAAGGTTTAAAGAACCGTGGGGATAGATTATTTTTAGTTGTCTATACCCACGGTTTTATTAAAACGGTGGGTAGTAAACCCCTAACTATAGGGCTCCTCCCCAATTTTCCATCGTGCTCCCCCCACTTCAACCCTACCTCCCTGACCTCTGACTCTCGGCCATGTACTCCACTCCCCGTCCACCGCCTCCCAGCCATCCGACCTCCGCCTCCCAGCCCTATCCTCCCTTCTCCGACCTCCGCCTCTCGGCCATCCAACCTCCACCTCCCGGCCATCGCATCCCCTCCCCGGCCTCTGCCTCCTGGCTCCGCCTCCGCTCCCGACATGGAAGTCCAGGCCTTCACCTCCGGCTCAAAATCTCGGCCTTCTCCTCTAAAACAAGTTAATATTGTACATCTTACTGCAGATCAGGATGTAATTTTGAAATGATTCAATATCTATTGGTATTTGGTAATCTCCCAGATATTTCATCCTTTTGGAAATATGTTCTGGAATATACAAAAATTAGTCAATAAATTATCAAACTATTAGGGTTTTAGAAACTTAAAATTTATCCCTATGGGGCATGGATACTTTCACATACTATTTTCTTCTCATGAGATAAAGAAAAAGGCATGAGTAATTGGATATATTGTGTTAATTCTAAGAATAGTTTTCTTATAAGAGTGGTATCATAGATTTAATCCTGTCGAGGTGATGAACTCAAGGGCCTAGGTTTGTTTGAAAATATTTGGAATTTATAGGATTTCATGTCATAAAACAAATCTCTATGAAATTGATGCTACTCTCGATGTTCCCATTAAAATGGACCAAGAAACAGAGGAATCCATGTTAGGATTCTATGCTTGTATCATGGTTGAAGTGAACATAATCCCCCTTCACATTGAGAAGGAATAATTTTGTATGCTGGATAATGATTTCGGTTTGAGAATTGAATATGAGGATTCCCCACTTTGTTTCAAGGTGTCAATCCATTTGGACTGTTAAGTATGAACGTCGTAATGATTTATCATGATATTTTTATTCTAATAAGAGGAAAGATATAAAATGTTATTCCAGGAATAAGAAATTTGTTGAGTCTCTGAGAATTGTAGACTCAAATTAGAAAATTGACATAGGTTGTGAGTTAAGGTCACATGGTACCTCATCTAAGGATGCTCAGAACTACCCAGGTCTGGGCCAGGAGATTTCCTTGAGGGGCCAAACTTTTTGAATTGGGTTGGTTTAAGATACGGTTGATGGTGATGATACAGTTAGGTTATGGGTAGTTGTAAACACTTCCATTTCAAAATGGGCATATTTTTGGTGGGAAATATAGTAAGAGAAATTAGTATTATAAGGATACTGTGGTCCTCGATTCATAGGGAATGGATCAAAAAACATTGTATGAAGTAATAGAGGGGGATTACAATGATGTATAGAGTCTTGATATATTAATATGGTTAGGTTACTAAATTGTCATTTTCTCCAGTATTTTTAGGTTCTACTTAATAAAATAATGATGTATGATTTGTTATCTTTAATGTTCTCTTACTTTGTACTTACTGTATTTGGTCTTTAATGATATTTTGAAGCTTCACTTCACATGAAATTGATGAATCTTCTTCTCCAACATGTATACTCTCAACACCTTCATCTCATCACTTGATTGTTATGATCAAGTCTCACTTCTTAATGTTCTCCTTGTAATTTGTCAAGGTAAAACCCCATTTACAAAACTTAACTCCCAAGATCAGATTACTGTGTTTAAGAAATGTTATTTCCTAATAGTTGAGTTCATCATTTACCCTTATATATAAATTATCTCTCACCATTACCCATAATATGAACCAATTCTAATTATCACATTCCAACAACTACATCTCTAATGTCTATAATGGCCAATGATCATATTGTGGACATGTAAAGTTCTGAATTTCTAATAATATTTTGTTTATTTTTTATGAAATATCACACATATAATTTATTCAATGGTAAATTCCCATATAAAAAGTAAGGGTTGTTACAACCATGATGTAGATATGAAATTTTATGGATTTTCTTTATTAATTTTTCTTAATCATATCTTGAATTAACTTATTATCCATCAATGGGTATGATTACAGCAAATAAAACATAAATATTTCATTCAATATCCCTGAATGGATTTTATTCATTAATAATTTCATAGTAATCAAACGCTAAAAATGTTTATTTAACATTGAACTATTGTAATGAAAAAGGGTTTTCCTAATTATCTAACCCTTAGAGTAACGATCAACACTATACTAGAAATGTCTTAATTAAGGTCTAATAACCACCCCCTTAATCAATTAAATTAATGAGGGATCTTAGTCTCTAAGACATGTTATGTTTTCTGATCATCAAGGGCTCTTTAATTTCCTCGTTTTTATTTGTCAAAAACATGGGGAACAACACATGAACTCTTCTCTAAGTTTCAACTGCCAACTCCCTAAGTCTCTCCAATAAAAAAATCTCTCTAAATATTATCAATTTATCATCTACTATAAAAATAAAAAGGGATTACATATCATTTTAAAAAAATAGAACATTTATATTCTCCAATCCTACAGTTCTATAATTAATTCTCTTCATTCATGCTTAGATAACTTGAATTTTAAACATCACCCACTTAGAATAAATTGCCTCTAGCACTCTTATCCTCTTTTAACCACTCTTCCATCCTCAATTTTCTCAACCAATAACCCAGAATTCCTAAAAAAATTATTTCCTTTATCATGAAGTTGACAAACACTTAATAGATTGTGTTTTAATCCATCAACATAAAGATTGTTTTTTTATTTAAGCTTCTCTTTCCTAATAACAATTAAACTAACTCCTTTGACCTTTAGTGACCCATCATTTTTGAAGGTAACTAAGCATCCATTTCATTTTTCGATAGATTTCAATGTTTTTAAATATTTTATCATGTTAGTAGAATATCCACTATCCAAGATCCATGGACTTTCCCCTTTGGATACTTTGGGTGAAAATTAAACAACTAAATCTTTCTACTTCCCTTTTCTATTCTTCTTTTGAGGATTTTGAGTATTAAAACTAAAATTTTTCCAGGATGGTATAATTATGATGCATTCATTTTCATCATGAATAGGATGGTCACACCTTCCATAGACTTATTCACGAATATCAAACATGTTCTGTGATTTCTATATAGAATTTACAATATGTTTCTAACTTTTATTCCTTTAAAGGGGCTGAAACCCTCAAACATTTATTCTCAACACTCCCAAGTATATCTTGATGTCTATTTTAAAAAACATATCTTTTCCATATGAAAAAATATTTTAATGTTCCAATAGAATCCATAAAATGTATATCTTTTAAGCATCATGTTGTATAAAAATTATAGGATGCCTTGAAACATTTTATCAATATTAATTCCAAAATATTAAAGTTATAACTACTCTATTTTCATTGAATATTTTATTCCCCATCAAATATCCCTTACCAAATATTCTATAAAATTATAAATTCATATTATTAAAAAAAAAATTCTTCCCATGTGTCTAATGCCTCTATATCTATAAAGGAGTGTATTACATTGAAATTTTCGTTTTTATTCCCCATCATTGACCACTTGGGAGTGTCTTTTTTAACTTTTTTGTTTAGTTTACATCTCAAGATAGACCCTTTTTCCTTTTTTCCTACTTATTCAATCATAGACTCCTCTTTCCATTAAATTTTTTTTGCTACCTACTAATATTCTTTGATTAATTTAATAATAAAATTGATTTTAATGAATTTTTTGAAATATGATTTACATTGTTGATTGAATGATAATTTTTTCTTGTTATAGAATGAATAAAAGCTGTATGTATCGTACGATCGAATTTCAACCAAGTTTCAAAATAATTTGGATGATTTTTTAGATTTTGCATTTAACAATGCGTAAGATGGAGGTTGTATACAATGTCCCTACTATAAATGTGTTGTAAGATCATGGTTAAGATGAGAATAAGTTAGATACCATTTAATGAAATTTGGATTTCAAGAAAACTATAATGTTTGGTTTCACCATGGAGAGAAGACTCAATCTTCGACTGTTCTTAAACGTAATCAACCAAGTGACATGGAGAATTTGATATTTCATCGGTTTCCATATGTGCATCATTTTGAGAGAGATAGAATGTCGGTGCAAGAATACAATGATATATATACACATGAGGAAAATGCTGAAGATGATGATGTTGAGAGAGTGAAAAATTTATTGGATGATGGCAGAACTCAAGTATATCAAGAATGTACTAAAATGACCAAGTTGGAATTTTTAATGCGGTTATATCATGGGAAAACCATGTATGGTTTTTCTAATACTGCCATTGATTATATTCTTACATTTTTTGAAGGACTTGTTTCCTGATGGTGCAGATATTCCCTAAAATAATTACATAGCAGGGAAGTCAATTAATCAACTTGGATTTGCTACTAATAAAGTCCATGCTTGTCCGGAAGATTGCAGTTTA
This sequence comes from Viscum album, assembly GCA_963277665.1. NCBI lineage: Eukaryota > Viridiplantae > Streptophyta > Magnoliopsida > Santalales > Viscaceae > Viscum > Viscum album. The sequence goes on from OY728138.1 coordinate 1,072,638,983, forward strand.
TTTTTGGAGGAAACAACTGACTGTAATGACTATAAAGAATGTGGTACATCTCGGTGGATGAAAAATGCAGATGGAACACCATCTCATGTTCCACAGAAATTCATGTAGCACTTTCCATTGATTCCCAGACTTTAAAATCTATTCATGTCTCTAGAAATCTCAGTCAATATGCGATGGAATGATATTGAGAGAATTAAAGGCAATGATGAGTTATTCCATCCTGCAGATGGATTAGCATGGTAGACATTTGATGCACGACATCCTGATTTTGCAGCTGAGGTGCATAATGTGAGATTGGGCCTATCATGTGATGGTTTTAATCTGTTTGGTCAGATGATTACTTTTCATTGCATTTCACAAGTTTTTATTCATGTTTATAATCTTCCTCCATGGATGTGTATGAAAACACCTTTCACATTATTGAGTATACTAATATCTGGACATTCAGATATTGTTAATGATATAGATGTATACTTGCAAACTTTAATAAAAGAGTAGAATCAACTTTGTGATTTAGGTGTTCATACATTTGATGCTTCTTCGAAGAATACGTTTTAGATGTGTGATTCCCTTCTATGGACCATAAATGATTTCCCTTCCTATGTAATGATGTCTGGGTGGATCACAAAGGGAAAACAATCATGTCCCATTTGTATCAAGATTACACGATCGAGAAGGCATATATATCGTCGTAGTATCAGTTTCATGTGGCATCACCAATTAATGCCAATGGATCATCAATACAGGAATAATCGTCAGAGGTTTGATAATAATGTTGACACTGAAGAACCACCTCAACATATATCAAGAATTGATGTGCTTGATTAATTGAAAGATTTTATCTTTTCAATAGGTAAAGGTCAGTTAAAATATTGAAAGAGTAAGAATGTCGATACTGAAGTCACTTACAATTGGAAAAGGATAAGTTTTTTTTGCCATATTAGTCTACTAATTTGTTATGTCATTTTTTAGATGTAATTCATATTGAGAAAAATATATGTGAAATTTTTCTTGAAATTATTTTGAATATTAAGGGGAAGACCAAAGATGACTTCTGATCTCATCGAGATTGATTGGATTGGGGTATTCGACCAGAACTACATCATGTTTATATCGATGAAAACAAATGGAAAGTTCCATGTGCTTCTTATGGGATGACACCGGCAAAGAAAGATCAATTTCTGGAAATATTGGATAATATAAAGGTTCCATATGGCTATTCTAGCAACATATCTAAAGGATTCAACATAAAAAATTTGAAATTTAAATCCCTAAAAACTCATGATTATCACATCCTTATTAATGAATTGATTCCAATAGAAATTCGTCATTTTCTATCCAATAATGTAAGGGTGGAAGTGATTCAGTTGTGTCATTTTTTTAGAGAACTTTGTGCTAAAAGGTTATAGAAATCATTATTGATAAAAATGCAGCAAGAGGCACCATTAATTCTGTGTGGGTTGGAAAAAAAATTCCTCCTTCCTTTTTCATTTTCATGCTATATTTAATAGTTCGTCTTCAACTGAGACACTTCTTGGGGGACCAGTCTCTTTTTGGTGGATGTATCCCACTGAAATAAATATGAGCACAATGAAATCATATGTATGAAATAAGAATTATCCTGAATGTTCCATTGTGAGGAGTTATCTGGCACAAGAATGTAAGGATTTTTGTTCAATGTATTTGTCTGATGTGAGCACAAGACATAATAGAACAATGAGAAATGAAGATGATAATTATGAGAAATTCATCCCTCATTTCCATCTCTTCCCCAAACACGTGGAATTGTCAGGTCATATACATTGGTTACATTGAACTTCGAAGAGCGGAATATGGCACATCGTATAGTCTTATTTCATTGTGGTTTGTTCGATGCCTATATCAAGTAAGTAATTTGAATATATATATTTTATCTCATTCGATATCATATCACATATACCTTATACTTTTATTATCATTTCATATAGATAACATAAACAAATTATAACTAGAGTTCATATGTCTTTTCCATTGAGAAAGAGAGAGGCTATACATAGCCAAGAGTTCCCAGCTTGATTGAAATCAAAGGTAGGAAAATTACATTAAATACCTTAAAATATAGATATATATTTAATTATATTACTCATATGTATTCTAGGTAGTGAGTTTACCAGCTGACATCATTTATCCATAATTAAGAGCATTGGCTTTTGGTCCTAATTCTTTGGTTAGTAACTGCAAATCTTTAATAATAAATTGATATAAAATTTTTACAACTGCTAAAGTGGTGGAAATGAGAACGTAGAATGATGGAATTATGTTAACTGCAAGAATGGACTGTTATTATAGTGCATCAGATAGTCAACCTCGATATGAAGATGTGTATTATTATGTACTGGTTGAGAAAATATTGTAATTGGATTTCTACTCTCAAGGTCGAGTCACTATGATGAAATGTAAATGGTTTGATTCAATTACGTGACATGGTATATTTATTGATTATTGCAGATTTAGAGTTATTGACATGAGTCAATTCTTGAATAATAATGAACCATACATTTTGGCATCAATGGAAAAACAAGTGTTTTATGTGAAAGATCATCTGAATCCCAATTACACTGTCATTAATGGAGTAATCCCAATACATATTTTTCATGATGCTAGGGATTAAATTTTCACCATTGATGCCCCCATAGGTGTTAGCCAAAATATTTTATTTGATGACACAAATTGCCCCATTGTGAGAGACTATGTTGAAAATGAGGTAGTGGAGGGTAATATATAGAAGCAACCATATATATTCGAAGTTCAATCAGTTTACCTTAACGCGAGTTTCTCAGGTAGGTACTAATATAATTACTTTAATTTAGTTTTAGTTTGGAATGATATGTCTGTTTTAGTGTTGTTTGGTTTCATTTTATTTAATTATATTTATTTCAATTCAGAAAACTAGGTTTAAAATGTTGTTTTAAAAATTGTATAACTTGGTTGTAAATTATCATTACAGAAAGATGTTATGACATTTTCTGTCTTCTTTGTCTTCTATGTTATGTGTATGATTTGTAAAAACTGTTGCTAAATTTTTTTTATTTCATTCTTATGCAGATTATGAAGAAAACTATATAATCTTGTAAGAATAGATTACTTGATGTTGATCCTGTTAGACATGAGCGTGAGTTTTTTTCATTAAGTATAATAATTCTAATATTTATCTCTTGAATTACATATAATATCAAGTTCATATTTTTGATCAATTTTTTTTATGTATATATAACTCCAGAGTTTCCTCTTCCCAGTGTGGGACTGAGCAGGGATCCTCCAAGACGTTGGCAGAGCTCCCGTCTTACCACTCCCCATACTGACCCGTCTTTGGACATCCCATATACCACACATGTCCTCTCTCCGCTTGAGACCCTTGGGATGTTCCCATACATGTTGTCTTCATCATCCCATTTACTTTCTTTTTCCAATTCCATGTCCACGCTAAACCAACCGATGTTCTCACCTACACAATTTCTGCATCCATTCATGTATCCCCAGACCTACTACACATATTATAACATTTATACGCCACCTTCTTTTCCTACCATCCATCCTATACATGCTGAGTATGTTCCTTCATTTTCCAATCCGGTTCTTGAAGATCAGCTAGAGCATGCTGTGGAACAGATACTTCCTTCAGAGGATGTTGATCCACCACAGTCCACGGATTCCTCAGATCCTATTCAGGAGCCTGCATTAGTTTTTCTATTATAAATGTTGCAAATTATAGAATTTCACTTTTTTCCTATTGTATTGTCACTTAACTCTTCTCTTTTCACCTCTTATATTTTTTAGTGGGATCTTTTAGTAGGCGACATGGGTGCACTTGAATTTAGGATGCCTAGAATCGTGAAACTCATATTATGGTGGATTACAATCCTCAACATCAAATGGTAGGTAAAAATGCTAAGGATTGTAGAATTTTCATGGCTAATTCATCCAAATATCATGATATCATTCCGGTGGAACCGATCTCATGGAGACATATCAGTTCTGACATCAAGGATAGGGCATGGGTGCAGATATGGGTAAGAAAATTTTATAAATTTATATTTATATTAGTAATGTATTTATATGACATAACATTTTTTTTGTAGAGTCGATTTAACTTTCCTAATGGTGAAGCTGCAAAATATGAAAGTTTGATTGATCTTGGAGAGTATTGGCGGTCACACAAGTATGATTTACATATTTGTTAGAGGAGTAGAGTGGGTACTGAGTAAGAGGGTGTACCCACAAACCCTGACTGTCCAAAAATTCAATATCAAAAAATGATCTCACAATGGAAGACTGAACAGTATAAGGTACTACATATATTTAATGGTTTTTATGTAAAATTTAATTCTTATTACTTGTATTGTTTTTTTGTTTCTCAGTAAGTGTCAGCGAAAAATAAAAAAACAAAGATGAAATGACATATCTACATACATTGGAGCACACTACAATGCCCAAGCATGAGAAGTGGCAGGTACATTCATCTAAATTAAAATAATGTCCTTATTTATAACATGTCGTCAAAACTTATTCATGCCTTCCTTTGTTTAGTCCATGTATCCTGGAAATCACATCATATAATAGGAGATGGCTTGTCTATTTTTTCTAAAAAAGTAGTATATTTCCCTGAAACCCACATCAGAAAACCATTTCAGAAAATCACTAATTGGTTATGATTGTCATTTACCTCATTGTTTGTAGGTCTTTGTTCCAACTCACTTCAATCAAATTTTTTGCATTTGTCATATATGGTTGTAATACAAATTATTTCATTTCTCATATACAACAAGCTGTATATGGCATTCAAGGTCCTGTACCTTTTGCCAAATTATTTTACTTCAGTAGGAAAAAAAGATGGAACTGCAGTTAATTCACAAACAAAAGGTAAAATAGTAAGTTTTTTTATTTATAATTCAAACATTTTTACGAAATTCATAATTTAATATTTTTATAATTTCAACAGTCTTCCTTGGAGGCCATGGATGAGAAGGAAGCTGACAACTTAGGGCCAAATGATCATTTGAGTCAGGTGTTAGGTGTGGAGAATCCAGGAAGATTCTGTTGTAGACCAGGCAAAAACATTTCCCCCTCTAGGTATTTGTCATCATCAGAATCCTCTAAATCCTCTAAGGCCTCTAAGTTGGAAAGTGTGTGTGTTGAATTAGCTGCGACAAAGAAAATAGTATTAGAGGAGCATGAAAAACTTAAGCTAATGAATGAACACTTCATGAAAGCTATTTCAGATTTGAGTCAGTCACTACCATAAGAGGTTGCTTCCACTTTTCATTAATGTATGGCATCAATGAACTCTTTAAATAATGCCTCAGTTGATTCCCATGAGGGTCCTAGTGGTGATGACGGTAGTGGCGATAGAGCTGGCGAGGATGTTGTTGATGTTGTTGTTGGTGATGAGATTGCTGATGATGATGCTGATGGTGTGGTTGGTGATGATGTTTCTGATGATTTTTTTGATGATGTTGTTATTGATGATGATGATGCTGAATATAGGGATGACGATGATGCAAATGTGGGGGATATTAATCTCCTCTATTTTTGACCTAGCAGAGAGACTTGTGTTGGAGTTATAATTTTTTTTTGTATTGGTGGACAACTTGTATGTGAATTTCTTTATGCAATGAAATGAATTTTTTAGTATGTTTTCATCAAGGGTGTTATTTGAAAATTATTTGGGTAATATTCACATGAAATAATTTTTTTATTGTTTGGTGTGTTTATTATTATATCTCTATCTAATCTTGGCCTTAGGAGTGGAGAGGAGGCTTGGGATGGGGGGCTGCAGTGAAGGGTTGGGAGGGGGGCTGCAGTAGAGGGTTGAGAGGGGGGATAGGAGTGGAAGGTTGTGAGGGGGTGTAGTGGAGGGTTGGGAGGGGAGGGGCTTCATTGACTTAATCTCTTTTTCATATACTCAGCATGCAGAGGATGTTCACCAGGTGAGTATGACAGTGTCCTCCACTTTGAAGCTGAAGAGCTCATATATTAAAGGCGTTGAGAAGGTTTAGTTGCTTCTGATCCTTTTCATTAAATGTAAATGCACCGATTGGTATGTGATCTGATAGTTATATGAATATTCGGAGTTGAATAACTAATTTAGATTTTTCATATTCTGTTTGTGGTTTTCAACTTTCCATTATCTAATTTTTTTAATGTGGTTTTTGTGTTTTAGAAAGACTCAAAAAACAAAAGAAAAATCCTATTCAGTGCAATCCTGATTCAGGTTATACTCCAACATTTTAATTTTAATATTCAGTTGTAGATTTGTGTCTGTTTTGGATACATTGAACTATCATCACATTTGAAAAGGCTGAAGATGTTATTCAGAAATCATGGATCATGGTGTACTTTCCAGAGGTATGCACCCTTGTGATTTTTCTTGATTTTTTAGTCTTTTAACATGATCAAGTATTGAATATTGATAACATTTTCTATTTATGGTGGGTACTTTGTATATATATCAATTGTTGAATGACATTTCAATACACGTTTGTGTATTTTATTTCATGTGTTTTTTATCCAACAGTTTCTCTAAATATGCCATTCTACTTGACTGAGCAGGGGGTAGAGGATGGGAAAGGGGGAAGGAGGGGGAGGGGGAGGGGGAGGGGGAGGGGAGGGGGAGGGGGAGGAGCTGGGCAGTGAGGGGGGAGGGGGAGGGGCTGGGCAGGTGGGGAGGGAGAGGGGTTGGGCAGTGGGGATGGAGGGGGGGTTGGGCTGGGGGGAGGTATTGGGGCAGGGGGAGGAGCTGGGCAATGGGGAGGGAGGGGGAGGGGCTGGGCAGGGGGAGGGGCAGGGGCTAGGTAGGGGGAGGGGAGGGGCTCGGGGAGGGGCTGGGGGGGAGCTAGGCAGTGGGGAGGGAGGGTGACGGTCTGGGCTGGGGGGAGGGGGAGGGGCTGGGTAGCGGGGAGGGAGGGGGAGGGGGAGGAGCTGGGCAGTGGGGAGGGAGGGGGAGGGGTTGGGCAGGAGGGGGGGAGGGGCTGGGCAGTGGGGAAGGAGGGGGAGGGACTAGGTAGGGGGGAGGGGGAGGGGCTGGGGGAGGAGCTGGGCGGTGTCAACTTATCCACCGTCGCCAAAGGTATGGTTTTACCACACCATTTTTTACATCATGAAAAGTTTTATTTTTACTCAACTGCAGCCTCAAATATGCAATTTAACCCGTGACTCACATTTTCATAATATGATGCAGTTTCATGTTTGGTTGTTTAATGTTTTCAATGTATGGATGAAATCTCCAGTTTAGGTGATGATGATCCATCTTCCAACATCAATGGAATTGGGAAGGGTAAAATTGTGATATCATCTTATGTACAAGAATAAAATTAATATGTTTACTCTTGTAATTAATGAAGACATGATATTGTTATCATTTCATTATTGTGATTTATGCTTTCAGGTCAAGCATCATTACAAATAGTATTGACAACGGCATTGTAATGTGCCTTACAAGGGTTTGGTGGATAGAATTTTATAAAAGGTGAGTAGTTTGAATATTTCTCAATTATCAATTACTATTTTTTGTAATTTTATCCATTTCAATCATTAAAATTTTCAACATGCTTTCAGATTCATTTAATGTTTAATATTTTCCAATTCCATTTTAATTGATTTCATTTATGAAATCTATAATTTTCTATTTTAATTCTCCAGTTTAGGTGATTCTGCTTCATCTTCCAACGCCAATGGCATTGAAAAGTGTGAAATTTCTATATCATCTTATTTTCTAGATTAAAATTAACATGTATACTCTTTTAATTAATGATCACATGGTATTGTTATCATTTCATTAATGTGGTTTATGATTTCGGGACAAGCATCGTTAGAAATAGTATTAACAAGGCTATTGCAATGTGCATTAAAAAATGGTTGGGCGGGGAGAATTGTATAAAAGGTATGTAGTTTGACTATTTCTCAATTATAAATTAATATTTATTGTAATATTATCCATCACAATCATTAAAATTGTCAAAATTCTCTAGGATTCATTTACGATTTTATTTTTTTCCCAAATCCATTTTAATTTATTTCATTCGTGAAATCTATAATTTTCTTGTTTAATTCTTCAAATTATTCATTTGTATACATTATTTTTCATTTAGTTATAGATTTTTTATTGTTGTTTTCCTGTATTTTGTTGTCTTTAAATTACCATTTTTATATAAAAGAATACTTTGTTGCCTATATTAATTTTTTTTCTTATTTCAATAAACACAAAGGCTAATTACCCCATTCTTTCAATAAAATATGTTTATTCATAGGTTATAAACTCTATATTAATTGTAAAGATATGCTAGGAAAGAGTAGCGATTTAAATGTGTATACATGGCTGTGTTTTTTCCTCTTGGCTTTTTGGTTTTATCGATTCTCGATACTGGTCCTCAATTAGAATTGCCTATCTTCATTATTATTTTTCCGAAATTTATTGGAATGTTATATGTTGCTAAAGTTAATTGAAATTCCAATAAAGTTTACCTAGCCCAAAGTTATATTTAGATTCTAAATTTTATGCTTTAACTTTGATCATTTTTTATCACTGTTTTTATTAGCATTTTTACTCAATTGTTTTTTTATGATTTTTTCTTGTGAATCAGAAGAGTATAAATTATTAAAAATTTCATTGCTTTAATGATTTCAGTTTGATATTATATTCAAGAAACACGTCAAGATGTTCCCAAAAATCAGAAATCTATACCTATTTTCACTACATCTTCAGGTTAGGTCACTTATTTTGTTTGTATATTTATTACATTGGGTCTGAAATGTTATATTAATTGATTCCAAACAACATAAATCAGGATAGGAAATATGAGTTCATTTTATATAAGGAACATGAAGCAAGTGACATTTACAATATTATACTATTTTCCTGAAAAAAATCTTAAATGATGATTGAATGTGATGTTATCAATTGGAATTTCCATCTTCATTATTATTTTTCAGAAATATAGTGGAATCATATATTGTGATAAAGTTAAGAACTAAAATTCCTCTCAAGTTGAATTTTTCAAAAATTATATTTAGATTCTAAATTTTATGCTTGGAAAAATTTTGTCATTATTTTTATTAGAATTTTTATTCAATTGTAAGTTTATGATTGTTCTCATGTGAATCTGAAGAGTATAAATTCTTAAAATTTTAATTATTTTAATGGTTTCACTTTGATATTCTATTCAATAAACACATCAAGATGTGCCTAGAAATCTGAAATTTGTACCTATTTTCGATGCTTCTTCAGGTTAGGTCACTTATTTAAATTGTAAATTTATTACAATGGGTCTGCACTGTTATATGGATCGATTTAGAACAATTTAAATCATGATAGCCTGTCAGAGTTCATTTTGTGTTAGGCACAAAAAGCAACTAACATTTATAATATTATACTATTTTCCTGAAAAAAATATTATATGATGCTTGCATGTTAGGGGGTTTCAAAACCATATATGTGTACAGAGATTCAATGTCCAGAACATATACATATTAATACATTTGTACAGATATTGTTGAATTTCTATGTACATATATTGAACTTTATTCCAAAAAATTACATAATATCTGTGTACAGATTAATATAGTAGGGATGTTGGAAATTAAATGCATCTATTTTTAAATAAGATATGGTTCCAAATTTCACAACCAATGTAATAATTCACCATCACTATGGTAGTAGTGTGGATGGACCTCTATTATAAAGGCATCACTGTATTTAGAGGTATCCCTGTATTTTATAGTGTTTTCCTTTAGGAGTTGGATTGATTTGAGGAGTATGAAATGCTACAAGATTAATAAGAGCTCTAGATGGATAATGTTTCAATCCAATCCCACCACCAGCTATAGGTAGTCTATTCCAAACTCATGGTGCCATTTTTTGGGACCTTATGATGATGCATACAAGGTATGGACATGATCAGGTACTGCTTGAGATAGTTTCAAGTATGATATGTGTACTCTGTATATTCTCACATATACATATCATTATAGTTTTGAACATTCCTTTTCTTATTGTATATTTTAGTTGGGACATAGAGGTAGCAGTGGATTCCCTAGCTTTCCTCCATCTAATAAAGAATCATATTGGGGGTGGTCATCTTCTCACCTACATTTTCTTTCAGTGTGATTTTACTACAGGGAAATAGAGGTTCTATATGTGTTTAACTAGCAATATTGTGTTTCTACCTCATTCCATGCAGGGATCTGGAAATTTTGAAGCAGCTTGTAGTTGCAACTACTCTTGTGGTCAAAGGCACTTCCATTCAGTACATATCTGATTCCTGGATAACTGTAATTATCCAAATCAGATTTTCCATCATATTTCATAGGAGTTGAGATAATTCTATTACTAATTGGTGAATTTTCTAATAAGATTCCTTCTCACCCCATATTTAAAACAGGTCTGCGGACACCCAATATGGGATAGATGCTATGACAGCTATAGTGAAGATGCAAAGATCAATGATGCCTGAGATTATAACAGGTTTACATGGAGACATTCCCTCTAATTACTATATAAAATGCACTTATTTGGATGGAATACATACACTTTGTGCACTAATTTGTTAAACATGTTGTAAATTTTTAACAAAAAATTTTTGGTTGGTTTGTTTTAAAAATTACTATTTAAATCCTTAAATAATCATCTTTTACATATGTACTAAAATAATTTGTAACTTATTAACACATTATTGTGGAATGTTGGAAAATATTTCTTGATAGTTGAGTTATTCATGTTGACCCACAAATACACTCTATAGAGGGAGGCTCAATGGAAACCTTCGGAGGGGTATTCATTAAAAATATGAATGATGAATTTTGTATAAGTACAGTCCATTGAAAGGTATACAGATTGGTTCTTTATTTAATATACATCATACTATTGGGTTTCATGCATGGTGTTCTTAATATTTTGGGATTCTAATTGTTTCCTATAGGATAAATAAGTGTCTTTTGATCATTTCAACACCCTTAGCGGTATTAGACCTATGTTGTGTGCTTGGTTAACAATATCATGTTCTAAAATAAAGAAATTGTAGGAATCGTTCTGAATGTTGAAAAATAGAGCACTATGTTTTATAAGAGATATGGTGCATATTGTTAAATATGACTAGAAGATGCATTAGTTGGTATTATGACATTGTAATTGGTGCTTAATGATTATTACATGGTCTAACCACATAACACATAAGATTAACCTAATGTTAATGTCACACAAGTCATGTACACTAAACATAATTATACATAGTGACATTTCATAACCCGGCATTTTTCTCTCACCTTATACGATCCCACACATATATAATTATAGGTAGTGTCTAAAATAATTTGTAATTTTTTAAAACTTTATTGAAATAGTTTGTACCACACATTTATGTTTTCAATATATTCAATATAATAAATATTCATGTAGGGTTTTGATCCTTCTTACAAGGTGACATGATGGATTAACACTCGATTTTGTATAAATACAACGTCATGAAAGATTGGAGCAGGGGTATATTTTCAAGCAGTGAGTGATTTTATTTTTTTCAGTTAATAGTTTCTTTTACTTGTATTAAATATGATATGTGATTAATATTTTAGACTGCATACACTCTCATTGAGCAGTGGATGATGTATTTAATTTGAGAATTGAATAGTTTTATTGACCTTTAGAACATGTATATAATTTGAGCATTAAATCATGTTTTTTCATTGAGTAGTGGGTTATTTATTAGAGCCTTACATTATATCACTGTGCGAATGCACGGGCGAGTACTAGTTATTCCTATTTCCCACAGAATTTATTATTCTTTTTATTGGATTTATCCCATATATTCATTCATGTTCTATGTTAATCATATGTTCTTATAATAATTAAAGTATATGTGCCAAAAAATTCCATAACACAAATAGTAACCCTTGAAACTTTGATCATAGAACATATTGGTGACTGTATACAAGAAATTATACTTTCTATCCAAGCATCATGCAACTTTTATTTAGCCTTCTCCCAAGGGAGTTTTCTTGGTTTTCTTTAACTTCAATTTTTCATTATATTGGAGCAACCTTATCACCTATTATTTTAAACCAAACACCATTTATTTTTCTTTAGAATCTATATTTTCAGAGAAAATACATTCCGTGTGATTTGAAACATTAATAGTTTTGTACCATTTTCTTTGGGATATTCATCTTTGAAAACATCTTCCTTTAGCCCAAACACCATTTGATTTGTCTCCATTTGGGCTATTCTTCTTTGAGAACATCTTCCTTTATCACAAACACCATTTTCTTTGTCTTCTTAGCTGTTATGGAATAAACTATTAATCTTATGTATCACTATGAGAATTCATTCAATGTTCTTAAGATCTTCTATTTTCTAGTAAAGTATTATGAAATTTTTCAAGGTTTTCTCATTTAGCATCTATTGATGCTTCTACTTCCATTGATTGCTACTTTATCTTTTGTATAAACAATAGATTTTTTCTAGGAATCATATTTTAAAAAAGTATATGCATTATTTATTCATTTCAATATATCTTCTAATTCTGCACCTTCCTTCATCTATTATTATCTACACTTTCTTGTAGTTTTAATTAGTAATGCATGTTCAGTTTTGTTGTTTTGGTATTTTATTCTAGTTTGTTTTTATGGGTTCACTAGAAGTAGGAGGCTGTGGGAAGCAGGAGGCAGTGGGTAGCAGCTGGGTGCACTGAAAGCAGGTGGCTACGGGCAGAAGCTGGTTGCACTAGAAGCAGGAGGTTGCGGGCAGCAGTTGCTGTATTTGGTAAAAGCATCTATTCCCATGGTTCAATGAACCGTGGGTATATATGTTTGTATAGGAAGCATCTATACCCACAGTTCATTGAACTGTGTGAACGTTATATTGCTGTGAAAATCTATTCCTACAGTTCTGAAAACTGTCGGAATAGATTTATACCCACGGTTTAAGAAAACAGAGGGAATTATAAAATTTCCATTGGATATGCCCACGGTTTTGTAAAAACTATGGGTATAGGGCTATACCGATTCCACTGTAGCCCAAGGTTCATGAAATTGTGGGTATAGCCTATACCCATGGTTTTATGGGCTATACCAATGGTTTAAAACCATGGATATAGGTGATATTTCCAGTAGTGTATATTTCATCCCCAGTTATTTGAGATGATATTTTATGGGAGGAATATTTAATTAGTATTTATTTTCTATTTAGTGAAAAAAACTTATTTACATATTGTAAAATAATGAAGTAATATATATTTAATAACTAAATATTCATTATTTAAGGCTGAATAAATATTCCAGAAGAATATGGAAATGATTATAATATTCTATTGAGAAATAATATATATTTAATATTATTTAAATAAATAATATTTAAATTTATTCTCAAGATTTTTGTGTATTCCAAGATATGTAATTATTATTATTATCATTAATAATATAGAATTAGGGATCTGCAATGAATAAGTAAAAAATAAAGTTGTACTGAACCACTTATTATTTATCAACCCTAGTGGCATATAAACCTAATTATATTACTTTATTAGGCATTTCTAGTTCGTTTTGGTTTTCTATAATGACATCCAGATAGATTTCTCTAAAATCCCTAGAGAGAACCCTCTCCAAGAAGGCTCTTAAGAACAAAAAGTGATCCTACTCACCCACCAATATAAATTCTAAAGATATCAAAGAGAATCCTTCCTTGAAGATATTCTCGGGGTGATCAGTGTTGAATGATTCAAGCATAAAAATCTAGCTTTGTAGAACCCATAGATACCTACAGTCATGTTTAAAGGTTCTTGGAACATGTATAGATCACTGCTAGAGGGAACCTACACTTTATTTCTACAACGTAATGAAGTTACAATGTAGAGATGTTGTCAGATCCATAAATAAAGAAATAATTCATTGGAAGTTAACTATGTATTTTTTTTAAAATAATATAAATAATATGATATTATACTATTTCTTGGTTCCAGAATTCAATAATCAATTAATCATTTATTCAATTACTTTGATCATGGAATTTATCATATTGTAAAGATTGGATTAATCATCGATTATAAAAAAAATGAGTTGGGAATACCACATCTGGTACTTCCACTATGCTCAGAACCTTTAACTGGTATTAGAGAAGTTTTAAAATGATTTATAATTTTTTAAATATCATTGATTTAATTACACATTTATTATTAGTTTCCAATTTTAGTATAATCATTCTTTAAACTAAATCATAATATATTTACTTATTCATCTTAATTCTCACAAATATAATAAAATTGATTAATTTTATGAACAAAATACATTTTAAGGACACATGTGAAGGTGTTGATGATTCTTACTGATTAACACAATATTACAGGATGTATATCACATTAGTATATGTGGTGTACCCTTGTTCATTCAACAAAGAATTAATTTATAATTAATATGAGGAATGCGTATTTATTACACATGGGGTGTATTTGAATAAAACACATATTGACTATGCCTGGTTGGTGCATGTTTAACTATACTCAAGGAAATTGAGCATTCATACACAATGTGTAGTCCATTAGTAAAAGACGATACATGTATTCTATTACATGGATTATATGAATGGTCACTCTGTAACTCAGAGACCACATCTATGAATCCCATGTACACACTGTGTACTCCTTAATTTTTGTGAAATAATTACAAACTAATTCCCTAGTGTGTGTGTGTGTGTGGATAGACGGTGAAAAGTATACAAACTATGTATCTAGAATGTACATGTTCTATATATTACCATATTACAAAAAATTAAGAAATATTTTATTATAGTACTTAAACCTTATTAAAAAGTTTACTATGTGGTCATCATGTTGATAGTACATTCCACGTAATTTGTTTTATATATAAATGTTAAATGACTAATTAATTTCTATATAACACTCGAAACTGCATATTATATATAATTCATAATATAATAATTACACTATGAACATTGAAACATAGAACACCATGTAAATACCATGTATTCTTTGTGTCGAATAATTTGAAATTAAATTCCATGAAATTATGTGTTAAGTCATGTGTGCCACATTTCATATGATTGAATAATAAACAAATATAATACACATTGGGTAGTTTAGATGGGTAGTTTCCATGTTAGATCCATGGTAGATTTTTGAACAACATTAATTTCAAATAAATTTATTTAATTTGTTTAAATTATGATGGATGAAAATCACAAGAATAATTAGTATGATAATTAAGATAAAATAATTGAATAATTAAAGTAGAAAATTAAATGATTTGGGTGACATTTCTCTTAAATATTAATAATTTGGATTGAGTTCTATTTTATCAAATTTTTAATTTTTTGTATGTATTTTGTTGATCATGGTCATAAATTAAACCTTTATATGTGACTAGTTTCTTTTAATTTGTTATTAAATTAAATAGATGGCATACGTGTCATCCCTACTCTCATTGTGTAAGGTAATGCAACCCCATGGTTCCTTTTATGTAAACCTCTTAACCAATACTTTAGATCCCCTCACCTTTGTATGTGTAAAATCATATGTAATGGATGGAGATATGAAGTTATTAGAGGTGGTTCATGTTTTGAGCCAATTTGAAACCAATCCAAGAAATATACATAGAAAAACTTGTGGAAAGATGAAATATGAACAATTTCATGGTTCAAGGTGTTTTCTCCCTATGTTTATGGTTATTTTATCATACTCTAGATAAGCTAATCATTAGTAAAAGTACATGATCATACCCCTTTACTATTTTATATATATCAAGTTTATACTTACTTCCATTATGGATAGTCAATTGTGATCACATGAATTAATTAATTAATGATCATTCAAGATAAAACTAAAATAAATAGGTTTATGGATTAAAATTATATAATACATGGTTAATCATTTAATTAAATATTCTCAATATTAAAAAAAAAATTAAAAAATTTAAGAATTGGAAATTTACCAATAAATATTAAAAATACAATAATTATATATATTAAGTCAATATATCCTTCCACTATCGAACCATAGTTTAGAGTGCTTGACAAAACAAAATCAAGGTGGTTTCAATTATCATGGAATTCTAACTTGAAGTTTTGGATTGGATTTACGTAGTTTACATCAATGGTTGACTACCAAATAAGTACTTGGGATAACTAAGAGGAAAAGGGTAAGAAAATCCAATTTAAATATTTTTTATTGGGTATTACACTCAATAGAATAAGGAACAATGAATTAATGTACATGTAATTTGGATTACCAACCTAAAACCTTTCAAATTGCTTGACTGGACAAAGTTGGGGTGGTGAGAACGGGAATAAAGATCCTTAAAAGTTGATTTTCCAATAATAAAATATTCAGAAGGAAATAAGGAGGGATATTGGGTTTTATATAATAGTTGGAGATTAGTTCATATAATATAAAATTTATTTATCAATATTTTGTGGGACAAAGTAGTAAAATTATGCTCATAATATTTTTGTAAATATCAATAAACATAAATTCAAACACATCATTATGATCCATACATGGTAAGGATAAACTTCTCACCATCACAAATTTCCAAGAGTGTTAAAGGTATTTACACATTACCCAATTCCCTAAAAGGAAATTTTATATAATGGAAGAACATATTCTTGAAATTCTTGGTAAAGAGGATAGTGAGGAAGAGTTTTCTCACTATGGGAAAATTTTGGACCATGTCATGGATGTCCAATGATTCATACTATCATCCATAACCAATGAGATTCTAAAGAAACATGTGTACATGGATTCTTATAACTTGATGTCTCACCTTTGGGATCTCTATTAAGAGTCGGAATGAAAATAGAGATATGATATCTCTCATGCTCTATTTTCAACCCATCTTGGAGAGTCGGTACCATTTGGGGCTCATGTAGTCATACTTGTGGGATAAATTAAATAATGAGACATATTAGAGTTTAAATTACTAAATGAGTTTCACATAGATATCATAAAATTCTCACTACCCAAGTCCATGTCTAATTTTATTATAAATTATAACATGAGAAAAAATGAGATAAGTCTCTCAGAATTTCTAACTCTGATTCACCATGTGGACAAGAACACGAGATAGTATAAATTCACATTCCTTATAGTGAATATGAATATAAAGAACATGGAAGAGGGTCCCAGGACTCATAAAAAATATAAATATATAGAGAATTTTTCTTACATGAAGAGGAAGATCTAGAAGAATAGAAAATAAGTGGAATGAGAATTTTTTCATGTGGGAATCAAGCCCACTAAAAGAGGAACTTACATAGAGAAAGGGGAAACCAAAATCTATTTTTATTTTCAAATGTAATCTTTTAATTCTACACTATAGGTATTAGATACAGCTTTTGGTGGTCACATATATTCATAAATTGAGGAACCATGTATATTTAAAAGGATTACTAGATGATATGTTGATTGGTGAACAACCAATGGTACGAGGTTGGTTGCTCTAGCCATTGGAGACTAACATAACTTTCAATTCTATTAGAAATGATATCGGTTTTAAGATATTGTTATTATGTATTGATTTTTACTAACAAAATTATGTATGTGTCCTACATAGATAAATATGTTTTTATATTCAAATTTGAAAATAATAGTTTTTTCTTTTATAAATACAACATATGTTATGGTATATCACAGTAAAGGAATGGTATTTGTGTTTTAAATTAAAAAAAACAAGTATTGTAAATTGATAATGAATCATGTCTGTATGACTCATATAACACCATAGTATGGAATCAACATCTTGGTCAACAAATTATGAATTTTCTAAGAATTCCAAATCATCTTTTAGTGTAAATAGTGAAATTGACACAGAGATTTTAGGATTAATACACATTTATGTGTGTGGACAATTTCTTGTAGAATCTATAGGTTAGTATTCTTACTTCATAACTTTTACAAATGACTTGAGTGTATATGTATATGTCTATTTGATGAGGCATAAGTTAGAGTCCTTTGGGAAAATAAAATAATTCTAGAATAATTAGATAAAAAAAATTGGAATATAGATAAAGAGGTTTTGATTGGATCTAGGTGGTGAAAATATTAACCAAGTTTTTGTTGACCTTCTACAGAATTTTAGGATTCTATCTCAACTCACCATGTCTGACACACCATAGTGAAATAGTGTTAGTGAAAGGATGAACCATACATTTCTAGACATTGTAAGGTCAGAGATCAGTCATGCATATCTTCTATTATTATTTTGGGGATATGCAATACAAACCACAACATACACACAAAACTGAGTAATATAAAAAGAGGAAAATAGAATTACCCTCAAGTAATAGAGTGGATAGAAAATCATTTTTTCTCATATACGTGTATGGGGTAGTGATTCATTTATTATAGCCTTATCAAGAAACATAATTTCACCCCTAGGTCACAAAGTTTATCTTTATAAGGTGTTCTATAGAAAAAAAGGTATACTACCTGTAAAATATTTCATATGTGAAAGTGAATGTTGTTTAGAAAAGATGTCTTTCTTGGGAGGGAGAACATTCCCAAAGAGGATAGTGGATGAATTATTAACTTTGATAAAGTTGATGCTCATGATATATAAAAGTTGTTTTAGGAACAAATTCCACAGTTCCCTATGGAAGAAGTTATTCTTAAAACACTTTTGTTTCATAGGAGCATCATATAGGTAAGATACCCAAATAGATATTGTTTTCTAGTCACTAAATATCATGACTCATTATTAATTTAAAATAATGAACTTTTATCATATAAAAAGGAAATAGATAGCTCAAAAAGCAAAATATTAAAAGAATACATGAATTATGAAATGCATTATATGTATCAAACCAATTTTGGGTTCTATTTGATCTTCCAATTGATGTAAAGAATATTGGGTAGAAAGAGTATTAAAGAGAAAACTAGAAATATAGGGTAAAGTATGTACCTATAAGGAAAAGATATTTGATAAAGGATTTAAATAGAATCATGGGATTGACTATGATGAAAACTTTTCACATTTTACCATATTTAAATCCATCATAATTTTACTTGTTATATTAGTATACCATGACTATTAAATTTTGTAGTTGGTTGTCAAAATAGATTTTCTTAATGGGTAACTTCTATAAGATGTCTATATGACACAAAACAAAGCGTTTATTACCTCAGGTGATTCTATGAGAATATTCAAGTTTCATGTATCCATTTATGTATTAAATCAGGCATATTTTTCATGGGACATTAGATTTGATGAAGCTATAAAATAATTTGGTTTTGTTGACAATGAATGTGAGTCATGTGTTTATATGTTATTTAGTCTGAATGTTGTAATTATCCTAGTGGTATATATTGAAAACATATTACTTATTATAAGTGACATACAAGTTCTAAAGTTGTCTAAGGGTTGGTTAAATAAGTATTTATCCATGATGGAATTAGGTAAAGCATCCTACATTTATTGAAATGATATCATTTGTGATAGTTCCAATAGGCTTCTTGGACTAAGTGAAGGTGAATAAATTGACTAGACACTAAATATAATTAGTGTACAATAATCCAATAGTGGGTTGATGTAGTGTCACATGGTATACATATTTCTAAGAAAATGTGTCCCCACACACAATAGGAGAAAGAGAGAATGAGTATGACCACTTAAACTTAATTGATACGATCAATCATGTATGTTATATTATGTACTATAATTGATGTTGTCTATGAATTGAGAATGATAGGAAGATATCAAGCTGATCCATGTGAACAACATCAGTCTACTATAATGTTTATCCTTCAGAATATGAGAAGAACTAAGGATATTTTCTTGGTGTTTGGAGGAGACAAGGAGTTTTTCATCAGGGGTTATATAAATTTTATTTTCAAATAGGTCTAATTGATCTAAAATCACAGTCGGGATATGTTTTTAAACTCAATGGGGGTGCAATGAACTTGAAGAGTTCAAATAAAATAGTTTTCACTGATTCTAAAGTGATTATATAGAAGCTTCTGATTCATCCCAATAATCAGTTTGGATATGAAACATTATCCAAGAGATTTATGTGGTACCTATAAGTTAATAACCTCTCACGTTGTATAGTGATAATAATAATGAGGTTTATCTTGAAAAAATTTCCAAGGTCTCACCAATGTAAAATAAATATACTGTTAAATAATAATCTCTTCTCAGATTTTTCTTAGAAGGGTGAATTTGAAGTAAGAAAGTTTTCCATGTAAGAAAACATGGTTGACCCCTTGAATAAATAATTATATCATAAAAAGCATAAATATCATATGAGGTCTAGTAGGATAAAGGTTTTTAATAGTGCAAGTGGGGGTTTGTTGAGTTGGTTCCCTAGAATGAACTTTTATGCACTTTATAATTACCTATATTCATAGTTTTGAATAATAATAAACCCCTTAACACGTCATTTTTATTCTTATGTGCAACATAACATTTGATAATGTCTTGAGGGTAGCTATCATAATGAAAGGTCATAGAAGATCCTTTCTATGATGAGAACACATAAATTTCATGATATTTGTATTAAATATTTGTTCTATACCAAGAGGAAATAATTTGGGGGACAAAACTGAGATAAGTTATTAGGGGTGTATGTTCATAGGACATTAAAGCACCTTCTTAGGGTGTATTCCCATCATTATTTTCAATGTATGAGATTATGAGAATGAGACCCTTAAGTAGGAAATCCACATAAATACATGTCATTGGATGTTCTAAACTGTGGAAATTTTTATTAGTCCTTAGACATAAGGATTACTATTAATGGACATTATGAGTCAAGTACTTTGATATATTAAAAAACACTTTGATGATAGATGTTCGTGGTGAAGTTGGATATATAGGGTGTATCATGAATAATACTTCCTGAATGAATAATTAAAGAAAGGATTTTCCCCTTTGATTATTTAATGGAAGTTGATATCTCAATCCATTTCATGGAAATCACATATCCTAAATAAATCAATGACAATGGTATTCTATATGAATGTTTATTTTTTATAAATTCAAAGAAATAGACCTTGAGGATATTGGTCAATAGCCCCAACATGTTACCTAATTGATTATTGATATTGTGATAAAGGGATTATATTTCACAGTAACCATTCATATGAGGTTTTATGTCATTGAGACAATAACTTCTTTCTCTGTGGATGTATTGACATGTTGCTAGATACCTACCTTGGACATTGTGTTTCTTCACCAAATTCCACTAAGAAAGAGGCTTATAGGGTCACACACTAAGTGTATCCATAACATTAGTTAAATAATAATTTTATATATTTTTTAATAAATTTAATAAATATTATTACTACATGGGGTTTAATAATTATTCATGTTGGCTTGAAAACATATATTCCTTCACTGGTTATTTGAGAGAATATTTTATGAGTGGAGTATTTAATAAATATTAATTTTTTATTTAGTGAACATAATATTTATTCATTTATTAGGGAATAATGCAGTTATATTTATTTATTAAATAAATAATCATTAGTCAAGGCCTAATAAAAATTGTAGAGGAATGGTGGACCATGTTTAATTGTCCAGTGATAAATAATATATGTTAAACATTATATAAATTAATAATATTTAACTTAATTCTCAATCTTTTCATATGTTAATATATTATTATTATTATTATTATTATTGTTATTGACATGGGGTTATGAAATTATTAAAGAAATAAATAAGGGGAACTCGAAAAATTATTATATTTTTAACCCTAGCGGTAAATAAACACAATTATATTATTTTCTTAGAGGTTTCTATTTCATTTAGGTTATGCACGACAATAACTGGGGATAATTATCTCGAAGCCTTAGAGAGATCCCTCTCCAAGAATGCTCATATGAATGGAGTTTGATCTTCCTCCACCAACACTCCAATGGAAATAAAGACTGAAGATAACACTTCCTCGAAGATATTCATGGGGAGATCAAAGGTGAATGACATCAGTGTCAGGATCTATTGGACTAGAACCTAGAGATTCCTACTGTGATGTTTAGAGGTTTATCAAACTCATATCGATCACCCATAGAGGGAATTTAATATTGATTCATATAGTGCAACGACTTCATGATTTAGGGGAATTTTCAAATCCATCAATGAATAAATAATTCATCCTAAGGTGAATCTAGAATTGATTAAATTAATTATAAATAATATGTGATGATCTTATGTCTTGGTTCCATCATTCAATCATAAATTAATCTTTGATTCAATTTCATTTACCATAGAATTTATCATTATTTAATTCTTGGATTAATCATCAATTATGAAATAAATATGTTTTGTGAATTCCTAATTAGATAATTTCACTATGCCTGAAACCTTCATATGAATCCACTAAAAACTATATTATATTTTAATGTTTTAAAATCAACTCTTTATCAACATGACTCACTTACACATCACCAATATTATTATTTTTTATTATTTCAGATCACAAACTTATAAAATATTTAAAACCTCCCCATGATGGGTTGAAACCATAGAAAAACCCATTGGATAATTTTTTGTTTTGATTATTTTGTCATATAGAGTTGAAACATGATGTTTGGAAATTAATAAAGAATTCCCCTCCTTTTTTAGAATTACCCAACAAACCTCCCACTCCTCTTCACTAAAAACCCATTGAAATCAATTTTAATCTCCCTTTCACTCTCTAAATTATTCCTAATATGTTTCTATTCTTTTAATAATATCCTCCCAATATTTTAGAAGCACCCCCATAAGGTGAGGGATTCTCTCCTCATAAGTCTTATTTGAATACATTCTTTGTAAAAAGCCTTTTTTATTTACAATTGTTTATTTTTTTTAATATTTTTTCCACACCCATTTATTATCCTTATTATTCTAATGTAATGAGAGTCCACTTTAACTCCCATTAAACCCATCTATGAACCATTACATACACTCAATATTCTGTAGAAATTATCTAATTATTTCCTATACCCAAATTTTATTTTCTGAATACCCATTACCATTTCCACTCAAGGGTATTTATCTAGATGTACCTATCATTAATTGATTGGGTAATTCTATGTATCTAAACCACAATACTTAATCGGGTGATTAAATGAGATGAAAGATGTTCCTATGTTGCATGATCTATGTAGCACAAAAAATACATGTACATGTTATGAATGTGAGGCTTGGGCCTGGAATTATACAGCCCTCCAATGCATTGAATAATGTGTTGATCTCATGAGATACCATGTATGGTGCCCATAATGTTATCCTAAGCACACTATAGTATGAGTTATAGGTTGTTATCATTGACTTATACTTATGATGTCATGTTTTATTTTGTTTCTTCATTCCCATGTTGTCTTGGTGTTATCATCTTATATCATGCTTCAATGTTCAAGCTTATATTTCTCATTCTTTTTATGTCAATTTCATAAGCCTCTTGACTAACATGTATTACCATCATCAAGTTTCTATTTGATCATTCATATACTATTCTCTACATATCACCCATTTATTGTGTACGTCCCAAGGTTTTTTTGTGTAGTATTATAAGATTGATGGAATATAAGGGAATGTTTTGGAGTTTTTTAATAATGTATTTGTATCCCTTTTTCATGTTAATGTGTAATATACCTAATTTCCCAGACACACTATGCCCCTAGATCTTTTGAGATTATATTAAGATTATCTTTTTATAATAAATCAATAATTAATATGTATTAATTATATAGGTTTTCATTGTTGGTATCTAAGGAAAGGTCTAGTTATTTTTGGAGATTAATATTAGAAAACTTTAGTGAAGGCCATAGGGATAAGAGAAAAAAACATCCCTTAATTAAGGTAAATTATAGAGTAAGTGAGTCCTAAGAAACAAAATTCTTTCCTGGATACTATAAGTTGAAGTGTCATCTGAATAGTTTTACCTAGCAGTAATAACTTTGAAAAGGGTGAAATGTATATTAACTCAATTTTAACCTCACTACAAAAAATGGTGTTTCCATGTGGCTCTTTTATGGTAGTTTTGAAAACTATCACTAAATGTTTTCCTGAAAAAAAAAATTAGTAGTGTTTTTATCAATATTTGTTACAACCACTCCTAAATGTTTTTTAAATATTTTTTTAATAAAAAATTTATTTTTTCAATAAAAAATTGTAATGTTTTTTAGAGGAAGTTTTTTTAAACCGCTGGGAACTAAAAGAGGTTTTGAAAAACTTCCACTTAATTAAAGGAAACAAATAAAAAATTATTTATTATTTATTTAATATTTATTATTTAATCTCATAGAGATTTTATTATTTATAATTTTATTAATTATAATGTGTTAATTAAAAAAATTATATTTTTTAATTGATAAATATTTGAAACTTAAAAAATGTATAATAAGTTGAAAATCATACATCAGCATCAATTGATAATAATGTTTGATCTGAAAGTCCATTTTAACTCCATTATAAGTAAAATCAAAGAAAATGAAATGAACTAATACCATATTGGAATTAAATTTTGTAATAATTAAAAGAATAAAATTTATTATAGTATTATAAAAAGTAGGAAACTAATCTTGAACTTCAAATGGTTGTAACTTTTGATCTGGGTGTTTTTTTGGGCTCTACCACATAGAAAATTGAAGTTTGTGATGAGCTATACATCATAGAAGGATGGACTAAGCTTTAACAACTTGGTCCTATTTTAACCCCCCAAAAGGCACAAAAGGCCTCCAAAATTATGTTTTTAGTTGGGGAACCCCATTTTTAAAAAATTAGATGGATTTTATGTCTTGTTTAAGGGGTTTCTATTTCATTTTTTGAGTGGGGCTGAATTTATTATCAAGAATTTCATTTATAATGATATTAAAATTTTAAAATTTTATTGATTTCAAAATGTAGTTTTATTTATAATATGCATATTTACTTATATTTACTTATAAAAAATCACTTTTATAAATAAATATTTATATAGAAATATTTTTTTAATCATATAAACCAAATAAAAATAAAAAAATCATCTCATTTAAAATAAATAATTGTTGATTTTATATACATTTGAAAATATTTATACATATTTATGTTTAAATATTTTTATATCATATATGTGTAGACATGTATATAGAGGTATTTATATTTACTTCTGTTTATATACATATTTATATTAATTAAAATTATATATCTGAGTGTGTTTATGTATATTTATGTAACATAAATACGTCTTTATAAATATTAATATAAAATTCATTAAAATTATTTATATTTATCGATATTAAGATCCATTTATTTTATTATTATTTTATTATATTATTATTTCTTATTGTTTATTAATTATTTATCATTTATTGTTTATTATTTATTATTTATTATTTATAATCTATTATTTATTATTTATTATTTATTTATTATTATTATAATATTTATTTCTTATATATTAATTTACTTTTATTTTAAATTATAGCTGAAGTATTATTTAATATTTACTAATTATTTATTATTTATTATTTATTATTTATTTATGAATTTATTTTATAATTTGTTTATTTTTTATTTATTATTTATTAGGTATTTATTTATTTATTTATTATTTATTATTTATTTCTTTATTATGTGTTTATTATTTATTTATCATTTATTTATTTATTATTTATTATTCATTTATTATTTATTATTTATTTATTCATTACTCATTAATCATTTAATTTTTTTATATAATTAATTTATTATTTATTTATAAGTTACTTTTTGAGTTATTTATTATTTATTTATTTTTTTATTTTTATTTATTTTTATCTATTATTTTTTATTTTTTATTTTTTATTTATTATTTATTTTCTATTGTTATTTATTACCATTTATTATTTATTTTCATTTATTATAATTCATTATTTATTATCATTTATTACCATCTATTATTTATTATCATTTATTATCATTTAATATGATTTATTTGTTATTATTATTTATTGACTATTTACTTATTTATCATTTAAGTTTTATTTAATTATTAGTTATTTATTATGTATTTATTAGTTATTTAATAATTATTTATAATATATTTATTAATTATCTATTATTATTTATTATTTATTTATTTATTTATTTACTCTTTATTATATATTCATTATATTTTCATTATTTATTATAATTGATAGTAAATTTTTGTATTTTATTTATATGTGCGTCAGTATATTACATATTTTTTACTCACTAGATAATGAACTTACTGGAGTGGTAAATTCTTTACAGTTTTCCCAAGAGGTAAGGGATTAAAATCTCTCCCAATACATATATTTTCTAGATTTATGATTTGCATGAATGGTAGGATAAATAATAAGTAATATTAATAAATAAATAAATAATAATAAATAAAAATAAATAAATAAATAAAATTATTAATTAATTATGTAAATAAAAAAAATTATAGAAAACTATTGTCAAAAGAAACACCGTGAAATTAAAAAAAACTACTGCCCAAAAAGCATCGTGAAATGATTCTTGATACACAAATATGTGACTCTTTTAAAAAGCATCGTGCATCATTTAGTGGTGATTTAAACCATAGCTAAATTCCAAAAAACTGCTGAGAAATGCCTTTTTGTAGTGTCTCATGCAAGAAAAAGAGTTCTCGTTGTACATCATGTTTTACACTCATGGGGGTACGCTTGGGTAAATTCTCAAATTCGTCAGAAACCATCATCATGAAAATAAAAATGCCCATAAAACTTTCTGTTAAGAAATAGACCATGGATAATTTATATTGAAACCTAGAAATTCATAGGTTAAATAATGAATGTTATTTTTGAGCTATCTCTTAAATGTTCATAGTTTATATTTTATATGACTAAAAGTTTGAAAATTCTCATCCCAAAACTTTCCCTTTATTTTGGTCATTTGAAGGCAATAGGATGAATCAAGTCAACAACCAATATAATGGGTAAGGTAATAACTATCTAAATGAGATGCTAAGCCCAATGGTAGTAGGAGTCGAGAACATCAAGGCAATAATTTCCAAATTAACCCATGTTTTGAATAGAAATCTAAATCTGGGGGAAACCCCAAATTCCACTAAAAATAGAGCAGGATGAAATTGAAACCTTAATGTGACAAAGGCTGCTGAACTTCCTGGGAACTTCTAATCCCTTAATCACGAAACAATGGATCAAATCCATTGAAAATTTATTGTCCATAATTCAAATCTATAAGAAATATAATGTATTGTGTAATATTTATTGTACGAAGAGAAAATATGATCAATGATCTATGTTGATCAAAAATATGAATCTTGGGTAGGATATCAAAGTTAAGGAGTGTAAAGAATTCATGTAAAACATGAGATTTTTTAATTTATTTCTCTTTAAATAAATTTCATTAATAGCTTGATATTCACATAACATTGAGTTTACTTGACCCAAAAAAACCTATTAAATTTTTATTATTTAATGATTATATAATTTTTTAATTCTTTATATCATTATTATCATATGTTAGAATATTGGGATTTTGTAATAAATAGTAATAAATACTAATTTTTGTAAAAACATCATTTCTATTAATTGATAAAAAGTAGCATAATTCCTTGATTTTAATACTAAGTTAAAATAATCCTCCTTTATTCAGAAATATGTAATTATTTACATTTGAATTATCATTATACCAAATGTTGGTATAAGTTCATTTTTTGGACTTAAAAACACATTTTTCTAAAATAGTTTTTTTCATTGTTCTTTGTGTTTTCTATCTAAAGTTAATTTCTGTCACTTCTATGAATATAATTTAATAAAATAGATTCCATATTTTCAATTAGTAATGCCAAATTTGGAAAATATTTCCCTTTTATTTTATTTTTTTCAATTATGAATTTTAACATTGGTAAAATATATCAACTCAGAAAAGGGTATATCGGGTAATTAAGGTTAAAAAATAACCAGATAAGGATTTAAAATTTATCTAAAACATGGATTTATTATATTTTCTAAATGAATTTTCTCCATTTCTATAAAATCCTCAAACCAAATTTACACTTTGTGAAATTTCACTTTGATATTGACCTTTATATTAATTTAAGAAAAGAATAAAAAAATGTCACACACTCAACTAGAATATCTATAATATATTTCTATAATAATAAAAATATGTTATCTTCTATTATAAATGTAGATTTGAAACATATGTTTATTTTTCAGGATGGTAATTTATTTTTAATTATTTGTGATACACAATTGCCTTAACTGCTTGCATAATGTTGACATAGTATTCATTTAATTAATAGGAAAATAAATTAAATGATATTTACATTTTTAAAATTAATAAAATTGAGATGAATTATTATGTTCCATGAATTTTATATATGAATACATAAAATTTGGTATGTTTTGAAGGGTTATATTTAAATTCTATCTTTGTATTGATGTATTTAAAGTCAAATTAAGAGGATAATTTCAAAAATGATATTAATGAGATTTTCTGAAAATAATATTTCATTAAATTATTTAAAAATATTCAAATGAGAAAATATTTATTATATATGGTCTAAAATGTAAACTCTTATCCATTTGTACACCAATTTTCCTATTGTTGTAACTTTCTTGGCTCCTATAGTGTAAAACCATTGTTATCACAGTACTTGTCAAAAGAGTAAACGAGGGTTAAAATGAAGAGATAAAGGTGAAAACATCACCTAAACTAGTATAATTATAATTTTATTATAATATTTCAACTCATTATCATCTTATGTGACAATTAAATGAATCTTGAACAATTTGGACTGGAAAAATAATTTATATTATTTTAATAACTTTTGAAATTCCAAGAATGATACTCCCTCACATATAAAAGTATACCCCTTCTCTCTTTTATTTATACCACTTCGAGCAAGCTAGCGTGATCAAACCCAAAATAATTATCTTTTAAAAATACTTACTATTTTTTCAAAATACCAACACCGGTGTCCCCAATAAGAGATCCAAATGAGGTTCCTCTAATATAAGGTATTCATCTTAATGAAAATCTTTATTTTTACATCTTCTTTTAAAACATTTAATTATGTCTTATGTAACGACCAGAACGTTTTAAATGATATTTGTTTCGTGGGAAAATTTATGTTGTACCATACAAAAAAACTATATCTCTTTAATAAAAAATTGAGTATAAAGGGAAATGTGTCCATCGGTATTTGACCATTATTTTATCGTTGGTCAATATGATAATTGGAAACTATAGTCTTGGTAATAATTTTTTATGTTACAATTTTTAAGTAGAAATGATAAAGAATAATTAAATCATAAAGGAGAAATGGTGGCCAAAACTAGTAGATTCAGGTCTTGTGAATCCCATTTTTTAGAACTTGTTGGGTGGTAGCACCATTAGGTTTTTCTCTTGACCAATCCCAACATGACCTTCAATAAGTGAAGATTGAATGAAATTTCTTATGGGAGAAGTTCTGTTAGTGAAAATTACAACCCAGGTGATGTTAGTAGATCATCCCCATGAATATATCACCTTCACACCTCTAACCCTTAGGTCATATTCTTGTGTCATAAGGGGTTATGTGTTGAAGCATAAATTTCTTAAAGTTTAATCCCATTGTATTAATAAAAAATTTAGTCCATAAGTTTAGTTTTAAGAATATTTTCTCTTAATAAAATTGAGATGAAATTTGATAAATTGATTTCTCATACTTAATATGTAATTTCTAGAAAAGATATTAATATTTATAATGAACTGAAATATTATAAATAATATTTTTTAAAATTAATATTCTGATAAGAACTCTCTTGTTTAAATATAAGTGATAAAATAATTTTTTTTTCAAGTGTTAGAAATTTAACTATTCATTTTCAATTTCCTATTATTGTTAACAAATAATGATTTTTGTCCTTAAAAATTATCGCTATCATATTTAGATAATTATTATGATAAAATAAATATCATTTTTGAAATTAGAATTTCAAAATACGTTAGGATGAATTTATGATAATTTTCAAAAATACTTTGTTTTTTCTGGAAAAGTATAAATACAATTTGAATTGTTAGTATGTTTAATAACTTCATAATTATTTAATAATTTCCAAATAACCAAATAAAACCAATAATCCTCCTAAAATAGGTTATTTTATTTATATCAAGTATTTTAATGGAGTTTAATCAATTTTTAAACCCATAATTTACTTTCCAATGTCCAAAATGGAAACTTTCACATTAAAAACATTATTTTTTTAGATAATTTACTTTTCCATTCCAAATTAAGTAATATAAAATTCATATAGGCATTTTTGGACAACAATAACATATAATATTACCAATTTTTTCAAAACAATAGGAACATACACTGTGAAGGCCCATGGTTTTATATTTTCCACAACCTAGGTTTCCAAGTCCTATATTAGGAAATTAATAAACAAATCCACCATTTTTTGTATAAATACCCACCCATTTATCCATTTCAATTCACTTAAAATCCATAATAGTTGAATATATGGTAGTTTTATCTCTCACTTATTCCTCCCAAGGTTTCCTCAAGCCCCCAAGGTTACAATCCCCATGTTGCTGTAACAACTATTCAAGGTGGGGAATTGTTCTTCTTTCCTATTCGATTCAAGGAACACTTTTTTGTATATGTATTAAATTTAATATGTCTAATCTCTTTTATTACCCTTTTATTCATACCCTTAAAACCATGATTTATATTATAAATGGGGGACCCTTTTCCCATATCTTTTTACCATTTTTTAAAACCATGTTTTATACCTGTGATGTTATTGAATTTACTTCTCTAAATTTCTCTCTTATCTTCAAGAAATTAACTTTTATTGTCTTTTTGAAAATAACCAAAACTATTTATTTTCTAGGGTTATTCCCCTAGATTTAAAAATAATTTATTTTGGGTTGTAAAAAACATGAAACTCATATTCTATTTTAGTGGTTTAAAAATGATATAATCAACATGTCTTTATGCACTTTTTAAAAATTCAATGATTTTGATATGAACCCTGTATAATTTATTCTACACATATTATTTATGAAATTTTTTACTATAATATATGTGTCTCACATTAATTAAGACATATAAATGGATTTTATTTATATCATTTGAATTCATTATTTAAATAATTTAATCTCTATAAATGACATGTTTTATGATACATTGGTGAATAACCTTTGTAATTATTAGGACACCTCAGTGACAAACCATGGTGATATGATTATGAATGTCTCATTTAAATGTCGTATCCAGATTTCCATGTTATTATACATTTTTTTATTATATTATTCATTTTCCTTTTCTCATCCCTTTATGATATTCCTAAAGCTCTTATTGATATTTATCATGGTTACTTGTTAAATGTTTCCCTTATTTTACCTTACTCAGCCTTATGCTCTCTATTTCCTTTGATGTATGCCCCCAGGTTATGAGATGTAGTAAATGTACTTAGTATGAAGCTATGATTAATTATTTCATGTTGATTAGAATAATTTTTTTGTGTTTTCATTTATTATGTACCTTTTTTAAAAGAAACTAAACTTTAAAAGATCTAATGTTTTTACAATATAATGAAAAGTTATGTAATAAAAATTCATGATGATATAGTTTGTATCAACAAAAAATACATATTTTTAGAAATTTGGATTTTAAAACTATAGGTATAACCATAGATACAAGTTAAAATAAATGAAAACAACATTTTATTTTTGGGAATTATTAAATACGTGATTTCTAATCAAATATGATTGTCACTCCCAAGGGGAACTTGTGCACAACAATGAGCCTTTCTTCACCCCTGGTTTGTCACTCCTCAGGGGATATTTTTGTTTAATCACAAGATTTTTATGAACCATTTTTAATGATTTATAGAAAATGATTTTGTTTCTAAAGAATAAAAAATTTAAGCATTATTTTTTCAGACAAAAAATTACATTATAATTATAAGATTCTTAAAAGAAACAAGTTTATCACTAAGGTTTTATTATTTTATAAAATGGTGGGAAATAGGAGGAACCATGTAATTGGTGAGAACAACAGACCATGTGTCGACGTCCCATCAATGGAAGCTGTAATAGAAAACCTCATGATAATGATGAATCAACTAACTCAAGTTGTTACGAGTAACTTGAATCAAAATGAGGTTCCAAATTTACCTCGAAGGAAATAACATTATGTTGAGTCCTTTGTTCATCAAATATCACCTTATTTAAGTGGATATATTAACCCATTGATTACTGAACAATGGATAAGCTCTATAGGAAAGCTATTTTTTGTGCTCTATTGTTCGAAATAAGATAAAGTCACCCTGGTTATTTACTACTTAGAGGTACAATCGGATTAGTGGTGTACACCGATTAAAAACATTAAGCAATGAATGGAAATTTTATGATATAGAGTGGGAAGAGTTCAGGAGAAAATTTTTCAAAAAATATTTACCCCATTTGATGTGAACAAAAATTTGGAATGAATTCTTAGAGCTAAACGGGAAAGAAAATTATTTTTTTGGAATCTATGAGATAATATTTGCAAGAATTTCATGTTACACCTATAGCTTTATCATGGATCCTAATGGAATGTTTGATAGATTATTCGGTGGGATAGGACACCATCTATAGATGAATCTATCCAATCGAGACTATGATAGCAATGAAGAGATAGTGTGAAGTGCTATAAAGAGTGAATTTGATCTCGGAGAGACATATTGGTCTCATAGATCGAATGAAAAAAAGATATCAATTGATCCAATCTTAGGGGGGGGGACATTTATCACAAAAGAAGAGCAAAGAAACTAAAACTTTTCACATGAAACAAATGTAGAAATAAAAATTCCAGGAACTCATTTCTTGGGAGCGGGAAATGTTACAGGTGTGGAAGAGATGGCCATATTTCTCAAAAATATAATAGTGAGGTGAAGCCTCAACTTCTCAACACTAAAAACAAATAGAAGATAGTGCACGACCAACCTAAAGTCCAATGCTTCATGTGTGGACATCTTCTTTACATTTATAATCGTTGATTAAATTATAAGGTAATAGAGGGGCATCTCCATAAACCTTGGCATCATCCAAGAGATGAACTTTGGTATTTCTATATCATGACAGTTGAAGTTGAAAATCAAAACAATGTTGTAGCAGGTACTATCATTTTTATCTCAAAGCTGGAAAGTACATAGTTTGATTCAAGTTCACAAATTACTTTCCTTCCTCCGTGCTTACAAATAATATAGAATCAATCCCTGAACTTCTAAAATTGGAGTTATCATTAACGACTCCTAGAGGGATTATCCAAGCATCAAAATTGTAGAGAAAATATAGTATTCACTTTAGCGAGCACAATCTCATCGCAAATATTATAGTCATTCCCATGCTGGAATTTTACTCTATACTAGGGACGAACTGGTTCTAAAAGTATAATACTCAGATCAACTATAGAAGTAAAGAAATATCAGTAGTCTTTAATGTAAAACCTATAGTTGTTTTCAAATGAGATATATCTTGACCAGATCTTTTCATATAAGCTACTCTCGTAGCCTTATTTATGGAAATGTTGGTGAAGATGAATAAGGAAATGAACGAATATGAATTGAAAATATCCCCATCGTGCATGAATACATTGACGTATTTCAAAATGAGTTACCATGACCTAACCCAGAAATAGAGGTAGAGTAGTCTATTGAACTCATACCTAGATTTAAGCTGATATCAAAGACCTCGTATAGAATAGAAAAAATGGAGCTCGAGTAATAAAAGAAACAACTCCAAGAAATTTTGGAGGGGGGTTTATCTGACCAAGTGTGTCTCGTTGTAGAGAACTTGTTCTATTTATGAAGAGGATGGATTGATCAATTCAGTAATGCATTGATTATAGATTACTTAACGAGATCATAATTATGAAAAATTTCCATCTTTCAACAATTGAGGATTTATTTGACCTGCTTCATGGGGATCATTTCTTCTCTAAGATTGATCTTTATTCTGGTTATCATCAATTGAGGGTGAATATAGATGATATTCAATATACCACCTTATGATCAAGATATGGGAATTATGATTTTTTTTATTCCATTTGGCTTGACTAATGCTCTTGATATATTTATAGATTTGATGAATAGAGTCTTGAAGAACTAACTTGATAAATTTTTGGTAGTTTTTATTATTGATATTAGTATATATTCAAAAAGTTACAAGGAGTATAATGATCATTTAAGGGTTATATTGAATACCTTTATGAAGGAGAGGCTATTTTGAAAGTTCATCAAATGTTAATTTTGGTTACCACAAGTTGCTTTCTCCGGGCACATTGAAACAAATGAAGGAATCTCAGTTGACCTTGTCAAGACAAAGGATGTGGTGGAGTGGCCTCATCCAACTATAATAACTATGATTTGTAGTTTCCTTGGTTTAGTATGATATTATAGGAGGTTTCTGAAAAACTTTTCATGACTTTCTAATCCACTAACCAAGTTAACTCGAAAAGGGGTAAGTTCATTTGGAAAAGAGTTTAAAGAATATTACCAATAGTTGAAGAAGAAATTGGTTATTGTACCTATGTTAACTCTACCCACTATAGGAGAAGGATTAATTATTTTTAGAAATGAATATATGAAATTTCATGGGTACTTATTCATGAAAAATGAAATTTTCATTTCCTAGGAATCTCAACAATTAATGCCTCATGAGTATAATTATCCTAGGAATGATCTGGAGATAGTTGGGGTTATTTTTCTCTAAAAATATGGAGGCACTATCTTTATAAGGAGAAATGCGATATATATATATATATAGACCACTAAAGTTTAAAGTTTATTTTCATGAAGAATGAATTGAACATGAGAAAGAGGATATTGTCAGAACTTCTAAAGGTCTATGATTGTTCAATTAATTATCACCTGGGAAGATGAAAAAAAGTCGATGATACATTAAGTTGGAAAGACTTAGTTGTGTTGTGAATGATGATAAAACAAGGAGATACTTTTAATAAAGACCTAATAAGACTAGACATGGGAATTGTATGTAAAGGGACATCATCAGCCTTATCCCATATGATTTATCAACCATAATTACTAGAGAATATCAATAAATCTCAAAGAGAATATCATTTTGTTACATAAGAAGATATAGGCTATGATGAATGGAAAGTTTCCTGAGTTCAATATTGTTCAAGAAGATGTATTGAAATTTTGTATAATGCTTTTTGTTAAATCTATTCCAGAAATAAAGAAGTATCTAATGGATGAATCTCATTGCTCTGCATTCTATATACATCCTAGAAGTAGTAAAATTTATAGGGACCTTTGTGATCATTATTTTTGGCATAGCATGAAAAGGAAGATTGATGACTACACAATAGGGTTCTTCGTGTTTCAACAAGTGAAACTATAGAGAAAAATTCTTAATGGGGTATTACAACCACTACCCATAGCAACATAGAAGTGGGAAAATATCACTACGTACTTTTTCATTGGTCCCCTGGGAACATCTTAAAGAAACAATCTGATATGGGTTATAGTATATTGTTTCATCAAGACTACCAATTTCATCTTTATTCGGGAAGATTTATCTATTTACAAACTTTTCAGTATATACGTAAAGGATGTGGTGAGGTTTCATGGGGAGACACTTTCTATCATTTTTTATCATGATCTGAGGATCACATCTATATTCTGTAGAAGTGTTCTACATGCTCTAAATATTGAATTGAATTTCATTATGACCTATCACTCCAAAATAGTGGTCAATATAAAATCATTATTTAGATAGTTGGGGACATTTTAAGAACATCCCAGTAAAATTAAAATGGGGATGGTATCAACATCTATAATTAGTTAAGTTCTCATACAACAACAAATTGCATTTGAGTATTTAAATGGCACCTTATGAAGCTCTCTATGGAAAATAGTGTAGATATCCTACTTTTTTGGGATGAAGTTGGTGAGAGAAAGATGATTGGGAATGATCTTGTGAATGATATGATGTAGAAGGTTCATGAAATACAACAACACATAAAGGCTACTCAGAGTCGACCGAAGTGTTATGTGAACAACCATCAAAGGGACTTATAGTTTAATGTTCGCAAAAAAAATTTCTTAAGAATTTCACTATGGAAGAGACTCATGTGGTTTGGGATGAAATGGATGCTTATCCCTAGGTATATTGACCCTTATGAAATCCTTGGTTGAATAAGAGTAGTGGAATATCGGAAAGAACTTCCACCAAATCTTTCCCAAGTTCATGATTTATTCCATATTTATATCTTGAAGAAGCAAATACCTAACCTTTCAC
The DNA here is from genome assembly GCA_963277665.1 of Viscum album. NCBI lineage: Eukaryota > Viridiplantae > Streptophyta > Magnoliopsida > Santalales > Viscaceae > Viscum > Viscum album. Next base: position 1,072,675,211 of record OY728138.1, read on the forward strand.
ATGTACTAAATTCAAAGTTAGTACAACTATAATATGACCTCTCTTATGAAGAGCATCTAGTGGGGATCATGGACCGTAGAGATAAGATTTTGGGAAATAAGAATACCCACATCATCCAAGTGTTATGGAGAAAACATAAATATGAAGAGGAGACGTTGGAACTAGAGGAGAAAATAAGGCATAAGTACCACATGAGTTTTATAAACTGATAGAATGAGTTAAATTTTCAAGAATGAAATTTCATAGAGGGGGAAGAATGAAATGATTCAATCTTTAAAAATAATATTTGTTTCCTCAGAAAATGTGAATTGAATCATACACAAAAAAATCATATCTATATAATAATTAAGTGAGTATAAAGGGAAATGTGACCATTGGGATTCAAAATTCTTTTATCATTGGTAAAATATGATCATTGGTCAATATGATTGTTGGAAACTATACTCTTAGTAATAATTTTTAGGTTATAATTTATAAGTAGAAATGAGAAATAATATTTATGGTAGAAAAGAGAAATGATAGACACAAACAGTAGAGTAGTTCATTATTAAGATCATTTTTCAAAGATTGAGAGGGAGGTAGTGTCATTGGGGTTCACACTTGACAAATCCCAAGCTGAGCTGTAACAAGTGAAGCGTGAATAAAATCTCCAATGCAATAAGTCAAAGTAAGTGGTCATTACCACTTGGGCAATATTAGCCGAGCCTCCCCATGAATCTATCAGCAACACACACCTTAACCATAGGTCATATGTGGGTGTTATACGAGGTAATGTTTTGAATTCTTAGTTTTTTAAAGTTTAATTCCATAATTTAAATAAAATTTTTATTCTCTGAATTTTGTTTTTAGAATAGTTGTTCTTAATAAAATTGAGGTGGAATTTTGCAAATTGATTTTTTAGAAAGAAAATCCAATTTAAAAAAATTATAAATATTTATAATAAACTAATATCATATGATTAATAGTTATTTTAATGAAATAGTAAGATAAATACACTCTAATTTAAATATAAGTGACAAAATAATTTTATTTTTTTTCAACTGTCAGAAATTTTCTAATGCATTTTCAATCTGCTATTATTTTTAATAAAAATTGTGTTTATATTTAAAAGTTCTAGTTATCATATTTATAGGGTTACAGTGATAAAATATACATCATTTTTTAAATCATCATGTCAAAATTTGGTTAGGGTTAATTTAGGATAATTTTCTAAAATAATTTATTTTTTCATGAATAATAAAAATACAGTTTGAGATTTTTGATATGTTTAATGAATTCATAATTATTTCATAATTACATAATAATTAATTAACCACAATACTAATCCTAAAATAATTTTTTTATTAGTATCAAATATTTCAATATGTTTTAATCAATTTTCAAACCAATAATTTACTTTCCAAAGTCTAAAATGGAACCTTTTACATTAAAAACATTATTTTTGTGGAAACATTACTTTTCCATATAAAAATAAGTAATATAAAATTATGTTCTAATATGGTGGATTAAAATAAAATAAAATATGAAACATGTTTCCAAAACCATTTTAGTATATCATGGTAAAGCCTATTGTTTTTCATTTTAAAAAACCTAGGTTCCTAAGGCCTATATTTGAAAATTAATAAACAAATCCTCTAATTTTTCAATAAGTACCCAACCATTTATCCATTTTCTTTCTCTAAAATCTATACTCCTTCAAGATATTTTATTTTCACCCCCCCCCCCTATTGTTCATCACATGGTGTCCTAAATCACCCAAGGTCACAATCCTCAATTTTTAGGAACAACTCTTCAAGGTAAGAGAATTGTTCTTCTTTCCCTATCGATTCAAGAACCTATTATTTATAATTATTCTAATAGTTATGATTACGCTTTTTATTATAATTTTTTTCATACCCTTTATTAAAAGTTATGTTTTATAAATGTGAGACCCTTCCCCCCCTCTTTTTACCATTTTCTACAACCGTGTTTTATACCTGTTATAATGTCAAATTTACCTCTCAATATTTCAATCTTCTATTCAAAAAATAATCTTTTATTTTATTTTTGTAAATTCCAAAACCTATTTATTTTCATACAGTATTCACCTAGATATAAAAATTATTTATTCAGGAATTTAACATACATCAATCTCGTGTTCCATTTTCCTATGTTAAAAATAACGTAGTAAACTTGTCATTAAACACTTTTTATAAACGTAATGATGTTGATATGAAGCCATTTATTTTATTCTCTATAGGTTATTAATGAAATTTTATATTATGATATATATGTTTCTCATGTTAACTAATATATATGACTAGTGAGCCTTTATAGTCCACCAATGCATTCGGTAAATAATTTAATCCCCATATATGACAAGATTTACAAATCCTTAGTAAATAACCTTGGTAATTTTTACGAAACCTCAGTGAAAACCATGGTGATATGCTTATGAATGTATTATTTAAATGTTTTAGTCACATTTCTTGTTATTATTAATGTTATTTTAATTATTATGTGCCCATTTTTTCTTTTCTCGTACCTCTATGTTATTCTTCAAGTTGTTATTGATATTTATCTTGGTCACATGTAAATTATTTCCCTTTCTTTCCCTTACTGGGACTTATGATCACCCTTTCCTTTGATGTATGTCCCAAGGTTATGAGTTGTAGTGAATCTGATTACTATGAACTTATATTGAATAATTTCAGGTGTATTATAATATTTTTTTAGTTTTTCATGTATTATGTACCTTTTTTCCAAGAAACGGGACATTAAAAAATCATTTGTTTGTACAATTTAATGAAAAGTTATGTAATAAAAACGTGTTATGAAAAATATTAACCATTAAAATATAATAAAACCACTAAATAACATTTATTTATATGTTATTATGTTAATTCAATAGTATTTATCTATCTTCTTTTCCTTAAAATGGGAAACAAAACCATCACTTATGTGTAAGGAGGACTACCACATTGCAAACCAATGTAGTTTTTTTCATCACCACATCACATGGATAGTAATAATGATTTAATTGAGGAATATATGTGATATTTATGACATAATTATGCATTTGTAATAATAATATCATATCTATATTTTTTACTTTAAACTCAATTGGAAGATGATAACGCCGCTTATGAATATGTGGGGACTACCACCTCCACGAAGTGATGTGATCCATTTTAAAATTATACTTTACATGGATGGTAATATTTATAGAAATACAATAATATTAAATGTATCATTACATGATTCTAAAAATAAATATCCAACAATTGCAACACAATGATAAAAAACACCTAATTTCTTTAGGATACTAGGTTCATAATACATTGAAGGAAACTAAAACATGGAAACCTTAATTTATTCTACATAGTGAGATAATAAAATCCATTTAAGATTATAAATATACACGGCATAAACTAAAGAATAAATAAAATAAATGTTTTTTCAAAAAAAGATCAGTAAGGGAATAAACATGAAAAAGAAGCATAACATCTGGTTCAAGGGTATAGCCTTATATCATAAAAGATAAGGTTCATATGTAATCACTAGAAACATAAATTAAATATCATGGTAGCATATGATCATGGAAACTTGGTAATTTGGTAATGGAATAAAATATTATATAATAATAAGTCAAGGATAACTAATAAGACAACATCACATGGTGTACATAGTCCCATAATGGATTAGGTTCACTCTCTATCCCATACATGACATATCACTAGATTAAAACATTACCCAATTAATTGGAGGGATATATAATTATATTACCATATGTTACATTCATTTCATGTACATTCATATTGGTTCCACATAATTATATAAATTATATAGCCTAAATATTCAATGTTTTCTATGAAAATTAATGGGTTGTATAATCTTGCCTAATATCATAATCAAACGAGAGTCCTTAAAGAATGTATTTTAGATATGGTTATAAGGATTGTATTAAACCATAAAATGATGTAATAATAAGATATTTATACAAATGGGATACATATATATATATATATATATATATATATAATTTTTAATCATTCCATAACATTAAAGAGAGATAAAGTGACTTAGATAAAGAACAGTCATAACCCGAAGAAAAGTGTGTGTTAGAAAGATCCCTTACCTCGATCGTGATTTGAAAAGTGGGATAATTATCTCCCTAAATAATAAAATTATGTTAATTATTTACTTTATTGAGAACCATTTTCAATTTTATTATTCCATTTATTTTAATTTTTATCATTTCATATTCAATTACAAAGCTTATTAATTTCTCATTGGATGTTTTACAGATAAATCGCTCATATATCAAAAATCAATTTGTTAAGTTTACTATGGTCAAAGTGATTATTAATTAAAAAAATAAATATATTTAACTATGAAATAATAATATGTTTTATCTATAAATTCTACTTTTTAAACCAACCATTCAATATGGTTCTTAAAAATGAGCTATGTTTCAATCACGGAGACGTTAGGTCGTACATACACATTTAAAAATTTCAATTTTTCAAAGGTCATGATGGAAATAAGTTAAGTGATATTATTATTTAAATTATTATAATTATATAAAAAATATATTATTTTTATTTAAATACCATTACAATAACAATCCATGTTATGTGGTAACATAAAAGGAATCACATCGCTTCGCGAGGATGTAGATTGTTGTACACACAAACGATGTTATCATCTATTTAGTGAATGATAAGAAAATAAATTGGATGACATATATGTTTAATATAATGATTCATATTTCAATAATATAATATATAATTATAAAATTTGTTCTTATTTACCTTTAATGTAAACTGTGAGTGAAAAACAAATCACATCCCTTCACGAGGCAGCAGTCTGTTGTACACACAATCGACATTATCATGTTCTATATGGAATAAAAAGTAATAAGTTATATATGATATTATAATTAAATAAGTATAATTATATCATAAATATCATATATAAATATTATACACTTAATTATATATAGTCTTAATAAGTAGTTATTGAAAATTAATTACATCAATTTGTGAGGCAGTAATCAGACGAACACATGATCAATAGTATTGTTTCCCATTTTAGGAGGAGTAGAGGGTTTTATGTAATGAAATTAACATAAAAAATATAAATATAATTAATATACTTATATTATTATATCATAGAGTTTTAATAATTTTTTTATGATTTATAAGAAAAAATAAAAAAACACTCGGTTAATGATGTTAGATTTTCAGTGGAAAACTTTTTTAGGTTTACACTATAATCCTTCCTAGGTTGTAATTATGATAAAAAGGGATTCTGATATGAGGGTATATAATTAAAGAAATTTTTTACGTTATTGGATAATAAAACGGGTTCTATACATGTGAAAATGAGAGGATAGGGGTGGATATTTATAAGTGGGGGAGAGGACACACATGGATGTTTTTAAAAAGAAATAATTACACCCACATTTTTCTAATGAAAAAAGATAAAAAATGGACCATTTGCTAACCATATAAGATATAAAGTCCAAATATGAAAATAAAATTATAATTATAAATGTTTAAGCCATTTTTAACCAATATCAATTTAGTTTAATCCTCTAATAAACCCATTTTTACCTTATCCATGGTAAATAATTTTTACTCTTCTCACAATTAAATATAGTAAAAAATTAATTTGACCCTATTAGATAATATAAATTATGAGGATTATAAATATGGAATAAATTATTAAAAATTAAACTCATAGTATTAGAATAATTTAATTTAAAATTAAACCTATAGATGTGTTGAAAAATGGTTTTCCAAAAGAAAAACATTCAAAAGTTGAAAATGTTTTTATATAAAAATTCAATATGAAATTGATTTCAATAAACTAATTTTGATTAATTAATATATAATTTAACTAATTTTAATATTAAAAATATACAGAAATAAAATATTTATTTTAAATTCTTTCAACAAAAATTTATTTTCAATGAAAACTGTATTTTCACTATTCATGGTAAAATGAAAATTTTTAGAAAAAATCAAAAAAATTATCCTACAATAATTTTTATATATTGATTTAAAAAATGAAGATCATTATTTTAAAATAATTTTTCTAAAATTAGTAAACATTTTTTTAATTTTTTTATAAAAATTATGACTGAACTGCCTCTTAAAAAAATATCGTTTATCGAAAAAAAATATTTTTCTTTCAAATGGTTATTATTTTATTTTTAATCAGTATAAAACCATTGAATTTTTTTTATATATGTGTAAAAATATAATTTTTCATTATTTATTTAGTTCTATTTGTTGAGTCAATAAGGTTTCCTTATGACTTTTCCATTTCTTCATGTCTTGAAAATCACAAACACCCTGTCTTACGACAAATTTTATTTTCCTTAATAAGAAAAAATTTCATTCCCCCAGGAATATTTATCCTTACCTTGTTTTCATTGTTCATATTCTAGTTTCTAAAAATCTAACTCTTTTTATTCCTAAGTATAAAATTTGGTTTCACATCTAAAACCTGAAAATTCTATAAATACTTTGATATAGAGTATTCTGTTTTCTAGATCCAAATTCTGGTTCCGAATTCTATGAAATTTTGAATCCAAATTCTCTAAAATTCAGCATCCGAATTCTCTGAAATTAAGACTTTTAATTCTCTATAATTCAAACTCCGAATTCTATAAAATTAAAAATCCAAATTTTCTAAAATTCAGACTCTGAAGTCTCTAAAATTCAGACTATGAATTCTCTGAAATTCAGAAGCCGAATTCTCTGAAATTCAGACTCTGAATTCCCTGAAATTCAGACTTTGAATTCTATAAAATTCAGATTCCAAATTCTCTGAAATTTATACGCTAAATTCTATGAAATTCTGGTTCTTAATTCCACAGAATTAAGACTCAAAATTGTTTATAATTCAGAATCCCAATTCCCTAGAATTCAGGTTCCGAATTCCTTAGAATTCAGGTTCCTAATTCCTTAGAATTCAGGTTCCGAATTCCTTAGAATTCATGTTCTGAATTCCTTAGAATTCAGGTTCTAAATTCCTCATAATTCAGGTTCTAAATTCCTCAGAATTCCGATTCTGAATTCCTTATAATTTAGACTCCGAATTCTTTAGAATTTAGGTCCTAAATTCCTTAGAATTCATGTTTCTAATTCCTTAGAATTCAGGTTCTGAATTCATTAGAATTCAGGTTTCTAATTCCTTATAATTCAGACTCTGAATTTCTTATAATTTAGATTTCAAATTCCTATGAATTAACCCTCTGAAATCTATAGAATTTTGATTCTAAATTCTTTAAAAAACATAATCTGAATATTCATGCAATATATAATCGGAATGTTTTTAAACTCTGAACTTTATTTTCCTTGGACTCTATAAAATTAGATTTGGTTGAGAAATCTTATTTTTCTTACCTTTGTTAAAGTTATGAAAAAAATGTCGTGTATTCTATTTCTAACTAACCAATGTTTGAGTGACACATATACAAGTACCTCCGAAATTCAAGGAAACATATGACTATTGGAGGAACGAGCCGACCAATGAATATGTGCCTATAAATAGGATATCATTTGAATGAGATCACAACTAATGAACTCATGAATTGAGATATTGTTCTATGACTCTAGAGATTATATGTTTTTGAAGTGATTTCAAAAAGAAGATACTCTCATGCCTTGTGCATACTGATCATCTTGTTCAGATTTCTTCATGCGTCTCCGAATGTTGTTGAGAACATTCCAGGGCTTCCAAGAATAGGAAGATAGAGGTGCCGACTATGTTAAATTTCATGGGATTCCGGGTATAGGAAGTCATAGGTTTCGACTACCTTAAAGTTCGAGGGCTTCCAGGGATAGGAAGATAAAGGTGTAAACTACATTGAAGTTCGAGGGCTTGCGGGGATAATAATATAGACTCCTATATTCTTATCGAGGGTTTATCCTAGTGTGGGTAAGATAGACTTTCTTGAAATTATAAATCAAGGGACCTTTATCCAAGGTTATTGGATACCCTACTCTATGGGTTAAAATATTTCATACTTGTTACTTGTGATTGTTTCAAGTTTGTTTTCCGCTGCATTTGATTAATTAGGAAAGTATAACTATTTTATACTTTCTTGTACTTGTACTCTGATTAAGTAAAATTTTATACACTTTAAGGTTGAATCTTCGTTCTTTTAAACTTTTTCAAGTTTCATTTCTGGAACCACATTTCTGAAATCTAGTAAGTTTTTAGAACTAGTTTTATTTCTGTTACCACAGTTCTATAATCTAGCAAGTTTGTAGAACCAAGAGGTTTGGTGAATTTACCTTGTTTAACTTTTTTAAAAAATAGAAAGGTTTATATAAACTTTAAAAGTTACAAGTAAATTTTTATAAGATACAATTCACCCCCCCCCCCACCACTCTTGTATATTGAGCATCTATATCATATTTTGATACTACAATTGGTATCAACGATCCAAAAATTTGTATCATAGGAGGTATCTGAAATACTTATATTCACATATAAGTTTTCTTTCTCAAGTTTTAATTGTTCCATATTTTCCTTTCATAGGAATTTTTATCCCAATTTAAAAACTTTTATTACTAAAAAGTTTGTGCGGAATGATATTTTCTTCTAGATGGAAGGAATAAATGTTGGTTTGATTGAAAATATTAATCCTGTTTGACCACCAATATTTGATGGGAATGAATATGAATACTGGAGAGACAGAATGAAGACTTTTGTGATAAACACATGTGTTGACAACTATATTATGTTAACTGGAGATTATAAGATTCTTGATAAGGAACTTAGTACCTTTACTAATACATAAAAGGTGGAATATCAGCTAAACTTTAAGGTACAAAATACTTTGATTTGTTCCATGACTAGAAATATATATAGCTAAATTTCATCTTGTGAAGCAGTAAATAATATTTGGAAGAATCTTTAATTAACACACTTTGGAACTTCCAAAGTCATTGATACTAGAAGAGCCATGCTCAGAGGTGAATATCATGGTTTTTTCTTTCCTTGTGGAGAACCCATATGTAAGGTACAACAAATATTGATAACCATTTTTAGCAGTTTACAATCTATTGGTAGAAAGGTTTATATGATGATGTTCTTGTGGACAAGATCATAGACATCATGCCTAATGAATGAGAATCTTAGAGGAAAACTATGGATGAAAATAGAAAAGTTACTCAGATTTCTCTTGATGGACGTTTCAGAACTCTTCTTCAACATGAGACCAGAATGAAGAGAGATGCTGAGAATATTAAGAAAAAGAATGGAAATAGCTGTGTTTCTTTTACAACAACTTCAAATCAAATGAAAGCCAATACTCCTGAGAGAGTTATAAGATCCAAATCTAAGCAATTTTTTATTCAATCTGAATCTAGTGAAAGTGAATATTCAGAGATTGAGTTAGCTAATCTTGTTCATAGGATGAAAAATATTGTTGAACCGAAGAACATTCAATCTAGATACAAGAAGAAAGAAAATAAAGGATAATAAAAACTCAGAAGTCACTTTCTATGAATTCAAAACATCATGGCATATAAAGCTATATTTTTCTATGCTTAAGAGAAATAATAGAAAGGAAAATCATTCTGAGAGGAATAGAAAGAAATAGTACAAGGACAATTCTAAGAAAGTTTTAAAGCCAATGACACCTGGAATGCCAGTGGTGGTGACTCATCTGATGAATCCTCAGAGTATGAATCTTTTGATCTAAAAAATCTTGGTTTATTTTCCAAGTTACCTATTGAAAATCATTGTTTAATGGCCATGATACACAATGCTGAATCTATAACCAATGTATCTTTGAATGATAATTATAGTGATATTAAATACTATGAATCTTTAGATTAATAATCTTCTTTAGATGAAGATAATTATTTACCTACTTATGAAGAAGTTTCTAGGTTTTCAAAGCTGCATGAGAATGAAAATTCTAAAGTCATGAAAAATATTGATAAGACGAAGTCTAAGATTCCAATTCTTACTAAGGAAATATAAGATCTTTTTAAATATCCTTATAAGAAAAATTATTATTATGAAAATATTTCAAAAACCCTTGAGGAAGTTAATTCTGAGAAGAATAAACTTTCTAAAAATCTAAAAAAAGTAATTTTTTAAAAAATTCTTTAGAGCCTAACTCTAGTGCTAAAACTAATGTTTTTAAGGATAAGAAATTTTTTATTAGACTAAAGTCATAAATATTTTCCTAGAGGAAGTGTTTGTAAAATTATATCCTGGGAAAGGAAAATTTTGATAAGATGTATTCCTGAATTCGACCTCTAAGGAAAAATTCTAGATTTGGTTTTACTAGTTAGAAACCAGTTTTTAGTTATAATTAGTTTGTTCTTCAAAGTGATACATTCTTCTCTAAGTGTCAATGTAGTGGGCATTGGGAAAAAATTATTACCTAAACAAAATTCAGTCTTTAGGTTTTCATAAAGATTATTTTTTTCAAGGAAATGTGGATTCAAAAAAAATCTTTCTGAAGATTCTGGATCCAAGAAAGGTTGGGTTTTGAAAGTATAACACTCTTATTTTCTAGAAAGTAAAGATAGTACCAACAGAAATACATCGTACATGGATATTGGATGTTCTCGGCAAGTGATTGGTAACAAAAACTTCTTTGAAAATATTTTCAAGACAAAGGGAGGCAAAGTAACTTTCAGAGATAATGCTCATGGAGAAATTATTGGTATAGGTAACATTGTTCTTCTTGGAAAAACTTTGATTTCAAATTTTTTATTTGTTAAGGGTATTAAGAAAAACCTTATTAGCATCAGTCAATTATGTGATTAAGGTTACCTTGTTAATTTTTGGAATGACAAGTGTTTAGTACACAATTCCAAGGAAGAGTTTATTCTTTCAGCCAATAGGAAAGAGAATGTTTACACAAAAAACTAATAAGACCTTAGGAGCCAAAATCTACCTTGTCTTAGTATGATGCAAGATCATTCTTGGTTATGGAATCGAAGGTTAGGACTCTGTAACTTTAGGAACCTATGAAAAATATCTAATAAAAGACTAGTTAAGGATCTACCAGAGATTATATTTGATTCTTCAAAATTTTATGATCATTTTCAATACAGAAAGCAACATAAATCAAGTTTTAAATCAGTTGGTGAAGTCTCAACCACTGATGCATTACAGTTGGTGTATATGGATTTTTTTAGTCCAACACAAACTAGAAGAATTGGTGTCAAGTATTATGTGTTTTTTCTAGTTAATGCTTACACGATATTTACATGGGTCTATTTTCTAGCAAATAAATTTGATGATTTTTTTTATTTATAAAGTTTTAGAGCCCAAGTTAAAAATGAAAAAACTTTCCTTTTAAAACTATTCATAGTAATCTTGGAGGAGAATTTTAAAATTCTGATTTTGAAACTTTTTGTAGTAGAAAAAGAATTACTCATAACTTCTCAGCACCAAGAACTCCCCAATAAAATGGGGTTGTTGAAAGAATAAATATAATTCTTCAAGAGATAAAAAGAACCATGTTGTGTAAATATTCGGTAGCCAAACATTTTTGGGTTGATGCTGTAAGTACTTCTTTTTATACTAAAAATCGTGTTTTGATTAGAAATTTTCTTAATAAAACTCCTTATGAGTTATGGAATGGTAGAAAACCTAGACTTTCCTGTTTCAAGGTTTTTGGTTTCTAGGTAATCATTCTAAATACTAAAGATAATCTACACAAATTTGAACTAAAATATGATAAAGGAATTTTCTTAGGCTACTTCACAACCTATAAGGCTTATAGAGTTTTCAATAAAAATACTTGTACTATTGAAGAAACAGTACATGTTAAATTTGATGAAACCAATCCCTTTGTTTTTAATCTACCTCAACCTACATCTTTAGTTGTATTTTCAAAAACTGATTATCAACCTTTGATAGAAGATCTTTCTGATAAGGAAAATTTTCAAGAAAAGGTTACTGAAGAATTTACCCTATAAGACTTCCTACCATACGTTTATGAACAAGTTTTACAAAACCCAAATCAGTTGTTTCTTAAGAATAATCCCAGTGATAGTATCATTGGTGATATAAATCAACTTGTAAAGTCAAAAAGTTCATTAAGAAATGAACTAGAACATCTAGAATTCCTTTCCCAAATAGAACCAAAAAGGCACTGATGATGCTTTAGGTGATGGTGATTGGATAAAATCTATGCAAGATGAGCTAAATGAATTATAAAGAAATAAAGCATGGACCTTGGTTGAAAGAACTAAGGAAACTTCTGTTATTGGAGTAAAGTGGGTCTTCATAAATAAGTGTGATGAAAATGGAATCATAGTAAGAAATAAAGTTTGATTAGTTTATAAAGGCTATAATCAACAACAAGTAATAGACTATGAAAAAACTTATACTCCAGTAGATAGAATTGAATCTATTCGTATTCTACTTTCCTTTCTAGAATTTTTCAATTTCAAAAATTTTCAACCCTTTTTATAAATAAAGATAAGAAAAATGTTTTTATTGTTCAAATTTATGTTGATGACATTATATTTGGTTCAACTCAAAAATATTTAACTGATTCCTTTGCAGATCTAATGAAATATGAGTTTGAAATTAGTATAATGGGTGAGTTAAGTTTAATACTTAGTTTTCAAATTTCTCCAAAACTAGAAGGAATCTATATATCTCAACATAATTATATTAAAGATCTACTTAAAATGTATCAATATGAAAACACTAAGAGTATAAGTACTCCCATTGGTACATCAAATTCACTTGATCTTGATGAAGCGGGAAACCAGTAGATCAAACATCATTTAGAGGTATGATATGAATTCAACATTACTTGATATCTAGTCATCCAGACATAATGTTTTCAGTATGATTATGTGTAATATAAGATTCCAATCCTAAGTAATCTCATGTAAAGGCAGTGAAAATGATTTTCACTACCTAAAGGGAACCATGGATTTAGGACTCTTTTATACTTCAAGAAATGATTTTGTTTTAAAACTTTTTTTGGATGTTGGCTTTGGTGGGTACAGAATGGATAGGAAAAGTACATCCGGAACATTTCATTCATTAGGAGATTCATTAGTTTCTTGGTCTTGAAAAAATCAACACTCAGTAGCACTTTCCACTGTTGAATCTAAATATGTAATAGTTGGAAGTTGTTGTGCTCATGTTTTGTGGATGTAACACACACTCACAGACTATGGTATGAGTTTTACCAAAACACAAAGGTTGTTTGATTATTCTAGTGTGATTGACTTAAGTAAAAACCATTCACATCACTCTCGTGCAAAACACATAGACATTAGGAATCACTTTCTTAGGGATCACACACACAAAAAAGATATCGTTCACAAATTTCTCGGATTGCAAGATCAACATTCTGATATTTTCACAAAATATTTACCATCCGATAGATTTGAACACATTAAACAGAAGTTAGGAATGATAACCGTAAGGTAATATTACATATTAACTTCTTGTTCGAACCCATCTCCTTACAGTAACAAATTTCTTTTCAAACAGGTAGTACATTTTCTTGTTTGCTAAAATCTAAATTTTCATAGTCATAATTTTCATAGCCCGAAGGTTTTTGGCAATAAAAATTTTGGAATCTAAAGTTATTCAAGAAAAATTTTCCTCATTTAAAATAATCTTATTGGAAATCCAAAAGGTATGTTTCCCTTCTCAAGTCTTAGTAATCATTTTTTCCCTTGTTGGTATTCACATTTGTTTTTAACCTCTTCGGATTCACTTTTACTTAAATACAAATGTTTTTCTTAAAACCCTCTAAAGGTTGGATTATATCAAAATCCCTTCTTACACTATCATCTCAATCATCAGATCTTCTCAAGAAAGATTTCAACCGTTGGATCAATTTGGGAAGCTGAACCGTCACTTCAGTTTTATATACAAAGGACCCTCCAATCTTTTTCCCACATCGAAACTCAATCCTTCACATGTTGAAACTCTACCTCTGTTTTTAAAAGTCGTTCCAAATCATAAATGTTTTCTGAGCTCCGAATGTCTGCTAAATCTTCATCTCAAAAAGAAATATCTTCTGTAAAGGAAATATCTGAATGACAAATTTACAGAGAAATTTTGATTCATATGAATTTTTTTGAAAAGTATGATTCCATTCTCTCTAATAATATCATGCTTAATGGGTGGGAGAGTGTTTGTATATCCAAAATGAAAGCACTTGATCCGGTGTATCCGGAGTTTCTAGTTGAAATCTACGAGAAAGTAAGTTTTTTCAATGAAATAGGAAGAGATAAATTTACTTTTAAGAGTTACTGGAAGACATATTCTCTTTCTTATAGCAAGGAATCTAGTCTGATTGGTATTCCTTATGAAGGGGAAGCTGAGTTATGTACTCACAAACTACACGATGTATCAGGTTCCTTTGATAAGGAAAAAATCTCTATCTTTTTTGGTCTTTTAGATGTGAAGACTCTGAATACCGTATATCTATCTACAACCCTTCATAATCTAGAATTGTGGGTTCAGAGATTTTTCATATCGAGAAAAGGAGATAAGGATACTCTAAAGAAGAGTGATGTGTATATATTGGATTTCTTAGTGAACCTCAGAAAGATTAACCTAGGCAAGTATATCTTGGTTACGATTGAAAATATCCTGAATGGGAATTTGATGTCTCAGATTATCATGTATCCATCCATTCTTTCAAAGTTCATTATTATTTGTCTGTATTCATTCATGATTTCTTGTAGTTCCAAGACAAGGAACTCCAAAGTGATGCTGATAAGTGATGATACTCTTATGTGGATGAATATTAGCTTTAATTGTCAATTTGGAGAATTTTAAGATCTATCAGAAAGTGAAGTTGAAGCCTTAACAAAGAAACATGGAGTAGTTGAGACATCTAAGAAGGTTGGAAGGAAGAGGAAATACAAGGAGCCATAAGAGAAAGAAAAAACCCTGGTGGCTAAGGAAAGTCAGTCAGCACCACCAAAGTCTAAGAATCAAAAGACCTATACTGATGAAGTGAATGCAAAGTGGAGAGAAGATAAGAAGAACAAGAAAGAAGGGGATCCTAGTTTTGTCTTGGATCTTTATGAGGAAAAGGCTTTGAATGAAAAGGTTGCTGAAGATCTTGAGAAGCAACAGAATGAGAAGAAGTAAAAGAAGAAGATGTCAGAAGATGATATCGTTCAATCCCTTCTCAAGGAAACCGAGAAAGCTTCTGAACATATTTTGGTACCAGATTTGTTTCTTCAATAATCACTTCCTAAGAATCCATGAAAGAAGTTTGTAATTCCAGAAAAACATCAAGAAGAAGTATTTGAAGAAGAAGAAGAAGAAGATTAAGAAGAAGAAGAAGAAGAAGAATGCAGTGGTGAAATAAAAGATGTGTTAAAGTAAGTAGAGGAATATCATGAGAAGGAAAGCCCTTTTGATAAATTATCATTCTGAACTTCTCAAGCCGAATTGTCAAATCTTTCTACTCCTAGGAAGGATGAAGAGAAGGGTGATAATGAAGTAAACAAACTATCTGGAGAAGAAAGAATCAATAAAGATTTCATTTACCCAGAAGATGTTTAGGCAGAAGCTAAGAAGGAAGGAGTTAATGAAGACAAAAAATTTCAGCTATCAGATAGTGAACATAAATCTCTTGATCAAGAAGAAGTCATTCCAAAGGATGATAAGGGAAAACAAGTGGTTGTGGATACACCTATAAAAGGTGTGGTAAAGAAGAATGAAGTTGGTGGTTCATCGAAGAGGAAGGCCATTGAATTAGAAAAAAATTCTCACCAACCAAATTCCCCAATTCAGAATCGTCCTCTCTTGGAAATGACTTTGTAGATTAGTCTTTGAAAAATCTTGTTGGGACTATTCCAATATTTCCTAGTATATACTCGAGAATCAAGATTCTTTAGAATTCATTAAATCAAAAATCAGATTCAGTATCCATGTTCATGGATAAATGTGTTAGTCTCGAGGTAGACTTCAAAACTTTTCTTATTAGATACAAGGCCCATAAAAGATCCTATAGGAAGATGAAAAGTTGGTCAAGGAAAAGAATAGAAGAGATGAGAATATTTGATGAATTTAAAGATAGTATCAAGGATGATTTTGACACTGAATATGTGAAGCTCAAGGATCTCACTAATAGTTTTGAAGAAAAGCTGACTCTTGAATAGACTTCTCGGAAGAAAGAAGTTAAAGATCTAAATGGGAGACTATATTCAGTTGCTCAGAGTTGGAAAAGGGAAAGGGATCTCAGAACTGAGATAGAAGAGAAGCTTTAAAAGCAAGAAGATGTTCGGAAGGCTTAGGCAGAATCTCTTAAGGATTAGGAAGAGAAAATTAAAGTCTTAGAGAAGAAAATAGAAGAACAGGATCAGTTCTTCAAGCCTGTAGAAGAGGATCACAAGGATATTAAGAAGTTCAAAACCATAGTGAAGAAGCTAATGTCTAAGGAGAAGGAAGGATAATATTTTTCTAAATCTGATCTTTTGTTGTACTTTTTCCTGATTGTACAAATTCTTCCAATATTAATGAAATTCTTGTTGCACTTCATATATTTTTTTAGTACTAATCTTCCAGGTACCAAATTTTCATTCCCTTTATTCTTTTTTGAAAATCACTAAGGGGGAGAAAATAATGTAAAAAATAATACTAATTAAAGATGAAATTTCCCTAAGTAAGGGGGAGTTCATCTAAGGGGGAGTTTTCATCATGGAGATATTCAGAAGCAAGAAAATGAAAAATATCATTCAAGAAACTCAGAATATGATCCTTAGATATTTCAAAGCCTAAGGGGGAGTTAGTCGTATTCAATTTAATCTATATGTAAAGGGAAATAAGTTATTTATAATACAATAAAATTTCTAATTCCTTATATTATTTTTTGTAAGGATGTTTGTACTTTCCAAAAAGGGGGAGATTATTTTTTCAATAAGGTTTCCTTATGACTTTTTCATTCCTTCATGTTTTGAAAATCACAAACACCCTATCTTAAGGCAAATTTTATTTTCATTGATAAGGAAAATTTTCTTTCCCCAAGGAAAATTTATCATTGCCTTGTTTTCATTGTTCAAATTTTAGTTTCTCTAAATCTAAATCTTTTCATTCAGAAGTATAAAATTTGGTTTCACATTTAAAACCTCATAATTATATAAATAAATAGATATAGAGTTTTTTATTTTCAGGATCCAAATTCAGGTTCCGAATTCTCTTAAATTTAGCCTCTGAATTCTATGAAATTTAGAATCCAAATTCGCTGAAATTTAGACTCCAAATTCTCTAAAATTCAGACTCCAAATTCTCTGAAATTCCGAATCAAAATTCTCTGAAATTCAATCTCAAAATTCTCTAAAATTAAGACTCTGAATTCTCAGAAATTCAGACCTTGAATTATCTTTAATATAGACACTGATTTCTTTGAAATTCAGATTCTGAATCCTCTGAAATTCAGCCTTCAAATTCTCTGAAATTCCAGATCTGGATTCCTTAGAATTCACACCCCTAATTACTTATAATTCAAACTATGAATTCCTTATAATTCAGGTTCTAAATTCCGTATAATTCGGGTTCCGAATTCCTTATAATTTAGGTTCCGAATTTCTTATAATTCATGTTCATAATTCCTTAGAATTCATGTTCTAATTACTCAAAATTCATGTTCCTAATTCCTTAGAATTTAGACTCCAAATTCATTAGAATTCAGGTTCTGAATTTCTTATAATTATAGTTCCGAATTCCATAGAATTCATGTTTCTAATTCCTTAGAATTCAGGTTCTGAATTCCTTAGAATTCAAACTCTGAATTCCTTAGAATTTAGATTCTGAATTCCATAGAATTCAGACTCTGAAATCTATAGAATTTTGATTCCAAATTCCTTGAAAAATAAAATTTGAATATTCATGAAATATAGAATCTGAATGTTTTTAGACTTCGAACCTTATTTTTCATAGACTCTGGAAATTTTGATTTGGTTGAGAAACCATATTTCTCTTACCTTTGTTATAGTTATGAAACGATGTCATGTATTCTGTCTCTAACTAACCTTTTTTTGAGTGACATGTATACAGGTCCCTTCGAAATTCAAGGAAAAATATAACCATTGGAGGAGGGAACTGACCATTGAAGATGTGCCTATAAATAAGAGATCATTTGAACAAGCTCACAACTAATAAACTCATGAACTGAGACACTGTTCTACGACTCTAGAGAATACATGTTGTTGAAGTGATTTATAGAGAGAGATGCTATCATTCCTTGTGTGTACTGAACATATTGTTCATATTTCTTCATGCAACTCCAAATGTTGTTGAGTACATACGGGGGCTTTTGGGGATAGGAAGACAGAGGTTTCTACTACCTTAATGTTCAAGGGCTTCTGGGGATAAGAAGAAAGAGGTGCCGACTACCTTAAATTTTGAGGTCTTATGGGGATAGGAAGATAGAGGTACCGACTACCTTGAAGTTTTAGGGCTTGCAGGGATAGCAAGAAAGACACTGATATTCTTATCGAGGTCTTATCCGGGTGTGGGTAAGATAGACTTTCTTGAAAGTATAAATTAAAGGACCCTTATCCAAGGTTTTTGGATACCCTACTCTTTGGGTTAACAGATTTCATACTTGTTACTTGTGATTGTTTCATGTTTGTTTTCTGCTGCATTTGATTAATAAGGAAAGTATAACTATCTTATACATTCTTGTACTTGTACTTTGATTAAGTAAGATTCTGTACGCTTTAAGATAGAATATTTGTTCTTGAAAACTATTGTCAAGTTTCATTTCCAGAACCACATTTATGAAATCTAGTAAGTTTATAGAACTAGTTTCTATTCTGGAACCACGTTTCCAGAATCTAGCAAGTTTGTAGAAATGATTGGTTTTGTTAATTTACCCTGTTTAACTTTGTTAAACAATGTAAAGGTTTATATCAACTTTAAAAGTTCCAAAGGAATTTTTAAAAGATAAAATTCACCCCCCCCCCCCCCCACTCTTGTATATTGGCCATCTATATCATATTCTGATACTACAATCAAAATCTTTAATCCAAAACTATTTATACCCTCAAATTTAATGGATATGTTATAAATTCCATTTTTAATTAATAATATTTTAATTGAGTACCATGTTTCATTTAAACATATTCTTGCGTACATTGCAAGCCATCAAAGAGGTTTAATTAAGAAGTATTTCTTAATGTACTGGTGTGTTATAATAATTATATACTAAATGAATACATATGATATATATGATATAAAAATGATCCTGGAAATTTGATTAATTATTTCCATTCTTTTGTTCCATCTGTCGAAATGTGAAGCATTCATGCGTACGTAGGTCCAAACATCTCCTTGAATGATGTAATTCATTTTTATATCGCTATATTTTATGGAAAAATAAATAAATATTTATTTATTTATTTATTTATTTATTTAATATATATTATATTTATATCATGAATATAGTTTTTTATTTTATGAAAGAATTAGAAAGATGTAAGGACTGAGAGTACATAATAAAAACATGCATGAAAAACAAAGAGGTTAACAACCAAAATAATGATAATAATAAAATATTATAAAAAAATGGGTGATAAAATGTCATGAATGGTTCATATCTAATATAATAGGTATTAATTTTCTTCTTTTATGTAATTATAATAAAATTAAATATATTATACTGAAGGTTAGATCACTTACAAGAAATTCTAACTTGATGTTAGGGATTTCATCTCAATTTCCACTCCATTTAGTAATATTTGGTATCATGACCTTTTTTATTTTTTGGTGGTGTCTGTATTTCCACTTTCATGAATTTAACATGAATGTATATTTATTCATGATGATTAATGTTTCATTTATAGTTTAAAATTTCAATGGGTTATAATTTAAATGTTACCAAAGATTTAACGATTTAATTTACAATCTCATTCTTTAGGGATTGAAAATATTTTCATTGATAAATTCATATAATCAATCATTCATAAAAATCTGTCCATTTTTATCTTTCAAATTGGGTATATTTCAAATTGGGTATATTTTAATTCCATGCCCATATTTTTTGAAATTTGTCTTAAAAAATTCGATTTTATTTAATCAAATTATTTATTAAGTAAATTTTAATTCATTCTTTAATTTTAACAACGTATTAAATTAATATTCCTAACAATTTTTTAAGGGTTCATTTTCAACATTATTTATAAAAAATCAAAGAGAATGTTTTCTTTTTAACAGATATGGGGTTAACTAACTTTCTTTCCCCATAACCATTTTATGATAATTTTTCTTCTTATAAAAGATTTATATGGTTTTACAAATAAAACTCAATAACAAAGTATCATTTTTATATTTCTCTTGAATTTTACAAAAGAACATAGTTTATTATAAAACCGATATTTCTTATGAATTAATGGTAATATTTAACCAATTATAAATTTTTTGTCATTAAATTCGTCTTGAAATATTCACTTTATTATGATAATGTTTCTTTAAACATTAATTTTCTATTAAAATCCAAATTAATTGTATCATGGATATGATTCACACATAATCCATATACCATCTCTATATATGGTGTTTTATTTTTAAAGTTATTTGATTTACTAGTAAATATTGATATTTTGTATCATTTACTAAATACAGATGTTTTTTTGATAACTACTTTCTTATGAATTAAATTGATCATTAAATATATTAGGAATACATTGGACAATAATTGATGATTGGGGATAAGAATTTTAAATCCCCTTGATACATCAACATATCTTATGAGACTGACCAATTGACTAGCCTTATTTAAATGGATTTTTTGTGTATGCATACCCATTGATTAAACTATCTTGGAAAAAGGAATTTTTGGTAAAGATGTAGTTCTATCTGAGATTATGCTTTTCAATATTTTGAATTTACTTCATTTTAAATTTTGTTATTTTTATCCATGAATTAAATGCGCTGATATGGTACATGGATGTATTTTGTTCTCACATTGTTGATTAAATTTCATGTATTTTCAGTTATTTACCTTATTGTGTTGATTATACCTTACTTAATCATCATATCTTATGTTGTAAAAAACTCTTACTGAGTATCTGAGCTCACCATTTATTTTTTTCATTATCCAAGATATGAATAAATATATTTTGAATAATATTATAGGTAAAGGGTGTTTCTTATGCTATGTATTTTTATTTCTAATATTATATGGTAATCATGTATGTATTTGGTTCTTTAATAAAAATAAACTAATCGGTCATCAAGACCAGATTCCTTGTATCTTACAACAATGTAATAATTTATACACTGGCTTTAGGTTGCTGGATTTGGGTCTTCTACAGTTGGTACCAGAGGAAGTTTATTATAAAACATGGGAAATGGATCTTAAATGAACATAGCTGAAATGAGAAATATGACAATCCCTTTTAGTATTTGAGAAATATAATAATTAGATGGATTTTTATTTTATAGCTCAACATTCATTATGATTTTGAGAGAGCATTGTGAGAAAAATTATTTAGTTACGATGCCAAATGGAATAAATGGAATCAACTCCCATAGAAAATGTAAGGAATAACCTACTAAGTAAACCAATAAAATTGGGGTTGGAACTAAGTAGATTATATCCATATTAGGGTAGCTGACTCATGTAATGAACAATAACTTTACCCAAATGGAAAAAAATATTTTTCAACAGTAGGGTTTTCCTATGTCGGATCACTTTATGTAATATAATTCTACATATTTTAATTGAACTACTAATTTGCTGGTAAATGTGTAATGGATTAAGTCCCTCAAAAAAATATACATTGATTTCAAATCAATGATGGTCATTGATCCAAAATAATAAAGAGGATGATGAAATATAAATCATGGAATAGATACACTTTTAATTTATTTTATTCTAGAAATACTATACCCAAGAATAACTACCTAAATTGGAGAGGAAGTTCCTCAATTTAAAGAAACAATGTGAATAAAGTATGCAAAAGTATAAGGGTTACTATTTAAGATTAGATATGAATGTTGTGGACTATATAAATAATCTGGAAAGGAATATTGATTGCTTTTTTATGGGATTAATCCGAGTCTCTAATGGGAGGTGGTTTCCCAAACATTTTCATCATAAGATATTACAGTATCATGTTCCATTAAGACCAAGAAATATTTTTATAGATCCTTTATATTCACCGAAAATAAAGATAATAATACACCCTTTGAGTACTAATAAGAAATGTAACATAATAATAGATGAGGGAACAAAGAAATTGTCATCATGTTAAAATCATGGAAAGAAACATCATGGTAAATGATTCGAGGGAATGGGAGTCTGTTATAAGTGAGGAGATAACAGTCATCTTGATAATGACTATAAAAAAAGAAACAAAACACAATTATACAATGATTTACTTATAAATATATGGTTCATTATTCAAACTAGATCCACAATCATCAAGGTAACTTACTGCAGAAGAATTTGGGGGGAGAAGGACAAGAATATTGAATTACTACATCCAAAGTGTAATTTCCTATAAATGTGATAAAATCTACAATTATGATTTTCTCTAGAAGAAAAAAATTATTTGATTCTGGTTCAACACAATATTTTATATATAAAAAATTTTATAATGGTATAACATCACCACCTCAATGACAAGATATTGATTTGGTAGAGAAAAATTATAATGGTAGAATGATCTCATTTCAAGTTTATACCTCCTCTCTGATAGAATTTTGTGGGAATGTGCTTCATGAAAATCATTTTATCCTACCTCTAGTATAATTTTTTGTAATTTTAAGCATGGATTGTCTCTCCAAGTATAAATACGACATTAGTTTTCATGGAATAGAAGTAATATTTTATATTCTGAATAAACCTACAAAAATATATCAGTGTGAGGATTAACCTGGTCTTCCAATGTAAATTACTTCCATCATATAGTTTTTATTACCAATTAATGAATTATATTTATATCATATGGTTGGGGAGAAACTCAAAATTGAGGATAAGCCTATTTTATATGAGTTTGTTGATGTCTTTCAAGAAGAGTTGTACAGTCTTCTCCAAATTGTGAACTTTTGTTTTCAATATAACTCATAAAACATGATACACATATTTCAAATACTCCATATATAATTTACCTAATTGTATTTTCGGAATTAAAAAATACACTATAACAGAATCAAGATAAGGTATAAATTTATCTTATTAATTCACCATGAGCTTCATCTATTCATTTTTGAATTTAAAATATAATTTAATATAACATTTCATTGGTTATTGGGAGATTAACAATATCACTATTAAGAAAAATAATCCTCTGTGGCATATCAATGATCTCTTTGATAAACGATGAGGGTCTCAATATTTTTATAAGATTGATATTTGATCAGAATATTATCTACAAAGGTTCAATAAGGAGTATATACCTAATAATGTGTTTCAAATAAGTTATAGTCATTGAGAATTTATTGTAATCACATTTGGTCTTACCAATTCCCCTACTATCATCATGGATTTGATTAATAAAGTATTTATAGAATACCATGATCAATTTTTGGTACTTCTTATAGATTATATTTTTATATAATAAAAAATCAATGAAGAAAATAATGATAATTTAATAATTATACTGATGTCCCTGAAGAAAGCGATGTTATATGGTCAACTTACCAAATATATATATTTTGTTCAAAAAACTTCATTATTGGATTATATAATCTCAAGTGAGGGTATATCGATTGATCCTTCAAAGATAGAAGTTGTCAATAAATGTCTTAGATAAAATAAGGTAACTTAAATATATAGTGTACTTAGGATGGATAGATATTATCGATGATTTATGATAGATTTCTCAAAAAAATCTAATCAACTCACTAAGTTATCTTGTAAGGGGTTAACCAATTGTGGAATAATGAATGTGAGGATAATTTCAAAGAAATGCATAAATGGTTAATCATAGTGAATGTTCTTAAACAACTCTATAGTAGAGAAGGGTTTATGATATATAGTGTTTCATAAAATAAGGTAATGGGATTATCCTTATTTAGAATGATATGGGGATAGCTTATGCCTCTCTCCAATTGAAAAATCCTAATAAAAATTACCTAACTCGTGATTTAGATTTGGAAGTGTTAAGTTTTCCATTGAAGATATGGAGGCATTATCTATATGGTTAATGGTGTGATATATATATTGACTACAAAATATTTAATTATATAATTAAAATAATAATAATAGAATATATTCTAGATAATATTGTTATATTTTTTCGAATATTATGAATTCTAACTACATTACCACCCAGGGAAGGTGAAATAGGTGTTGGGTTCTCTAAGTTGTATATATCATGATAGTTTTTCTATGATGAGGATTGAAATAGATCCAATATTTATGGATTTATATAAGTTGGATCTTCAAATATTGAGAAAAGAAGATAGATCTTATCTTTCTCATCTTAATGTTCAACCATCTATCTATGAGACATTTAAAAAAGCATAGAATGAATATGTGGAACTACATAAGAAGGTGAAGAATTTTTTGAGTTCAATAATAATCTTATTAGAAATATATTATGCCAATGAGCCTATAAACTAGTGGTAGAGGATCCTTCTTGGTGTCCAAAAGACCCATGATCAAATCTATGTAGGGGAGGAATTCCCAAGTCTATAGCAGCATTGTAGCTGGGGGTAATGTAGTAGTACTATAGTAGTGGTGGTACTTTAGTGATGGAGTGTACTATAGCACGGACTGTAGCAGTGACGGTATTATAGCAAGTACTATAGTAGCCTAGTTATTGTAGCTGTACTATTCACCGAAGGGCTATTTGGGCCAAAAATGGGCTTTTGGGCCTTGTATTCAGACCACTTGGTCTTGGGTCATTAGGCTATATATTGGATGTCCCTCAACCCTGTCAAAAACAGGTCATTTATTTGATAATAAAAATAAGAATTTGGCTCTGTCCTTTATAAAAATATTTGAATGATATGATTTAGGAACCGAGTATGTGTCCCATCAATTATAAAGTTGAAAAAAGATCTATTGGATGAGCCATGTAGATTATCATTCTCTATTCATCTTGAAAATAAAAAAATTATATTGAGATATAAAGGAATATTCTATTAGGATAATATGAAAATAAATATTCTCCAGTATTCATCCTGATGCCCGGTGCCTAAGTATGTTAAGTCTGAGAGATAGAAGTCTAAGTGGATCTCACAAGCATTACCTATATTAGAATGGAAATATGAAAACATTACCATGGATTTCACCATCGTAATCCCCAAAAAATCTAAAGGGAACAATACAATTTGGGTTGTATTCAATCACCATATGAAGTCATCACATTTTATCACTGTTGGATAATATTTCCTTATTAGACATCTTAATTGGTTATATATTAAGGAATTTGTGAGATTACATGGAATACCACATTCAATTGTATCTGATCAGGATATGAGGTTTGTCTTAATGTCTTGGATAATCCTTCAATATACTCCAGATACAGATTTTAGTTTCATTATTAATTATCATTATCAAACATATGTTAATTTTGTGGAGACTATTCAAAATCTTAAAGACATGTTGAGATCTTTCTTTCTGAATTTCAAAGGTGGTTGGAATCAAAACCTTATTTTAATGGAATTTTCTTACAATAATGGATTTCAATTGAACATTTATATGGATCCATGTGAATCCTTCTACGTAAGGAAGTGAAGAAATCAAATCTTTTGAGATGAATTTTGATAAAGAAAATATTTGGGACCAGATCTAGCTAAGGAAATGGAAAATAAGGTTATATATGTTGCACAACATATAAGGGAAACTCAAATTTGACAAAACAAATTGTTTATAATAGTCTATGATATATAGAGTTTTAAGTTGCTGATTAGTTATTCCTATTAATATTACTATTGAATAAGATTTTGGGATTTGGAAATAAGGGAAATCTAATCCACAAATATATTGGTCCCTTCAAAATTATTAATTATTTCAGGATGGTAGGAGATAGCTTGGAGCTTACATTCAATAACTCCCATGTTCATAATGTGTTCCATGTATCTCTTTTGATTATGTACATATCAGATCCTTCAAATATACTAAATTGATATGTCATATGATTAAATCATTTCACACCTATATTTTTTTTCTTTCTTTACTCAAGTTTATTTTTTGATCTCAATTTTTCTCTCGAGTTCTAGTTGTGAAGGGTTTGAATTTTGAGGTATTTGCATGGTTATTTTTTATAATAGTGCTTCTCCAGGGGTTTTACCATTATGTTTTGATGAAAATTTGTTTTTTTGGGTCTGAAAACATGGGGTTCATAGTTTACAAATGGTTAGGGGGAACTGTGAACTGTGCATAAGAAACCATGCATCCAAATGTTATTCTTTGACAGTGGAGAACTACATAATATGTTCATGGTCTAGTAAACTTGTGTGAAAATTGTGTGGTGTGTGCCTCTTGGAAAATGAGAGGCACAAAATTTCATCACATTTTGATTAAATGTTTGTGAAAACCGAGCACCTTGTCCCAGTCATTCAAAATCAATAAATAAGGATTTTATCCACTTGATATTTATCTCTAAATCATCTCACATTCAGACCTTATTGGATTCTCATCCATGGGATCCTTCTTTAAAGGATCACATAACTCTTGATCATCAATCCTTGGTTGATTTTTTTGTGGAAACATAAACGAAACATCAATTAAGTGGTTTATCCCTTGATTTATTTAATTTTTCTGAGGTTTTCCTCCCTCTTTCTTGGGCTCTCAATTTCCAATGGGTTGCTGACCTAGAGGGGTTTCCAACCTGTGAATTTGGAGAAAATTTTGATTATTAGTATTAAATATTACCTTTTTGGGGTCTTGTGTTACTTCGGTGTGGTTTCACACCAATTTAAAAAAGTTTCTAAGTGTAAAATAGGTGGTTCCATGATTTTACATTATTATTGGACTTTTACATGAATGCTTGCATTCATGAAAGTGTTCAATGGATTAATTGTGTGGTTTGAAATATATTTTGTAAGGGTTATAACCTGAAAATATAATGAAAATATGATTTTCAAAGGAAAATGGTTTTCATTCGTGTGTGTTTCATTGTGGTTCTTCATGAATGTTTTATTCTGATTATGTGAAAGCTGAAAAAAAATGTTTTCAAGGGCACAAGAGGTTTGAATGTATCTAAAGTGGGTTTTAAAGAGAGAATAGATTATTTTGTCATGTTGGAATTTATT
This sequence comes from Viscum album, assembly GCA_963277665.1. Classification (NCBI taxonomy): domain Eukaryota; kingdom Viridiplantae; phylum Streptophyta; class Magnoliopsida; order Santalales; family Viscaceae; genus Viscum; species Viscum album. Next base: position 1,072,702,388 of record OY728138.1, read on the forward strand.
TTTCACCATTAATATGAATTGAAAATTGTGTAGATGATGGGAATCATGTTTAAAAAAATGAGTTCGGTTCATGTGTGGACTTTGAAAGGGGATTTTCTAGTGGAAGTGGTTGGTTATCAAATATGGTCTTCTTGATTTGTTTTCAAATGGGATTCACAAATTATGAAGGTAGTGAAAAATGTGTTTCCAAATGTTTTTAGCCTGAGTTTGAAAATTGGAAATGGTTTTGGATATGTGGAAGTGTGGATTTTTTATGTTCTTGGGGTGTTTGGATTATGTTGTGGATTATTTGATATATGGGACATATGAATGTGAAATTGAGCATAAATGGAATTTTGGGTGCCTAGGTTTGAAAAATATAACTAGTGTGCTAGTGATTCTGAAGTGGAAATCCTATATTCTTCTAGTGGATTGAGACTAGTTGACTCAGAAGTGGAAAATCCTGGATTCACATAGTAGGATTTATGTTAAAACACTAACAAAACATATGATATGATCAGCAACAACCAGTCCCTTGGGATGTTCTTTCATAGTGTCTTGTGCAATATAAATATGTGGTTTGTTTATTATATACCACATTTCACTAAGTTATGGGGTTTCTATAGTTCCACTTCTACCATTTACCCTTAGGGATTTACTTTTCGTTCTCTCTTGAGACATGATACTTTTGAGATGTGGTTCCATCCACTAGTTTACAATGGAACTTGTTTATATTTTATTTCCCTTAAAGAAATTTGTTTAGGAATGGTTTTCCTTGAAGTGTTTCCTTGAGAATTTTTTTCATAAAATGTTTTCTTAAAAAAATTAAAGGATTTCATAAAAGTGCGCATGTTAATTTTTCATCTACTATTATAGAATGGTGTCCTTTATTTTGGGTGTATAATAAATATGATTTGGATCACACCCTATAACATCCTTTTGGTGTGTGTATACTTTGTTATGTATGACCCAAGTAAAGGAAGTATGATTCATGGAGATGTTGTTGGTTCAGGTTTCTAGTGTCCTATTTCTTACAGGTGGTGTTGGTGGAAGACTGAGGGTGATGTTCCTCTTATAGAAGGGGGTTTTTGTAAAGTTTTGTTGTTCTTACTTTACTGTGCCTTTTTGGAATTTTATTTAATGTTGTAATCCTTGAATCTGAAAAAAAAAAGTTTTTGACTTTTTTGGATTTATTTATTTATTATTGTGACATTTATTTCTATTGGTTTTCCATGTTTATATAAATGGGTGAAATCATCTCCAAAGTATTTTATTGATACCCGGGAACTAGTTTCTTGCTTGTGGGTATCAGGAACTCCCTTCAGTTTATGCCACATACCGGTTTGGGTGTTGGCTGGGAAGGCGCTTCGACTTGGTTCATGAAAAAATGGTATCAAAGTTGGTCACACTATTTTGCGTCAGGTTATTTGGGAAAGAGTCAAGATAAACTAGATTTTGGACTATATGGGCTTGAAGTTCTGGTTGTGAGTATGGTTCTTGGAAAAAAACCTCATGACATGGTTGTAGTTTCCAAGGTAATTTTTGTTTCTTTTGGTTTTTATGGTTCTTGAATGTTGTTTTGTGTCAGGGAAATGAAGAGAGAGTTTGATCAATGGTCTCAGTGTGCTCATGATGCCTGAAAAGCCATGTGGAACTGGGGATATATTTTTAAAAGACACAATGTGGTGGTGGCGTGATTGGAATGTGGCAACTAACCATATGACCAAGTCACTCATCGATACTAGTTTCCTCTTGTAAATTGTTTTGGGTCTTCATGGGTTCTGAAAATTGTTTTGAAACCCTCTATTTTTTAATTGTCAAAAAATAAATTCTTAAATAGTGATGGTTTGGTTTTAGAAGGATGTAAAATGAGTATTTGGAATATATTGATGGAATCTTAAAAAAGTGTATTTTTATAAAATGGTTATTGAATAAAATGGTAATGGGTTTATTGATAATTGAGTTTTTGTAATAAAAATATGGGGTTTGTCAAAATTGGTTGTTCAAAAAATAGAATTTATTTTCAAGATGGTTTTCAAAACTTGTTTTAAATAAGAAGATATGAGATGTAAATTAAATTTTTATTCATGAAATGGGATTTTTTTCCAATGAAAATGTTTTGAAATAGAATTATATTTTTAGGAATATAAAACAAATTGATGTGCATAGTCAGAAAATAGTTTTTGATTTAGTGGCTAGAGAGATTTTGATACGTTTTATGAATTTTTCAGATTGGAAGTGGATTAAGAAGTTGAAAAAGTGGGTTGGATGTTTTGTTCTGGGAAGAAAAAAAGTTTTGTTTTGACCTTTGTATTTTCATTAGTGACCACATTCCTGGATATGTGTGGAAATGCGGGTTGTTGATGATATGAGGTAATGGGTGCCTGATTAGGCCTGAGAATGTGCATGTGTAATGCAATATAGAATACCAATGGTTATTGTAAAACCCACTAAATTTGTTTTCTTTTAAAAATTGATTTTAAGAGAAGGTGTGATGTATTGATAACCAATAGTGTATGGTGTGTCTCCTTGTGATTTTGGATTTTTGATTGTGAAGTGTTTTGTGTATGAGAAATATTTTTTTTGAATGGTGTTTTATGTTTGTGTTCTTATATATGAATTGGTTTTGTGATAATGGTTAGTTGGTTCATTTGAAAAATGTTTCGGATACCTTGAATTGGTTCCCTTTGTGTGTTCATAGTTTATTTATGACAAGTTTTGGCTGATGTATTTTTTTAGTCGGTCTCTTGGTTTCCTTTTTAGTTTTGTGTATTCCCTCACAATATTTGATGCGTATTCAATGTACTGCCATAGGTGGTTCATTTTCGGCAAACCCTCAGGTTGATTAACCCAGAGAATTTCTTCTTGAGTTTCCAAAGTTGATTCCTCCTCCCTTTTTCGGTTAAGTGGATCTTCTCAAGGTGGTCAGTTCCCAGTATTCTATGGAGGGATCTAGGTATTTCATAGAAAAGAATATTTGAGATCTGGTCTAATGTGGTGATGTCGAGATCTAGGTCTTCCTTATTGTTCTCAGGAAGGGTGAGTTACTTGGTTGGTTGGTTATGGTCCTTGTGTTTGATCATGATTGTAGTGATGGGATTTGAGGTGTTTTTCTATTTATGTTGTCGGCGTGGCCGGGTTCAAAGGCTCCCCCCCCCCCCCCACCTCTTTCTGTGTGTTTTCTCAATTTGGCCTCCGCTTTGGGTTATTTCTTGGATCTAATTTAGTCGGATTCATGCCCAGAGTGGCACTTTTGGTCCAGATCATCATGGTTCACCTCTTCAGTGACATTACATTGGTGTGGTTTCTATTTGTTCCAACCCTAGGCGATGTGGATTTGGCCTCTTGTATCTTGTATTTTATGGATTCTTCAGGTTCCTCAACTATGGATGCGGTTTTGTAGGGATCCTTGAGGGTGTTTGCAGAAGGGTTGTCTTTCAGCAAATATTTTTACATTCAGGTTGTTGGATTTGCTATAGTTTATTTTATGAATGTTCCTAGCTTTGTGAATTTTTTTCATGGTGGATTATCTTATGATGTGTCATTAGTTCAAGCACCTTTCATCCAGACCTTCTTCAAGGGGTATCTTTAGTTGAGCTTCATAGTATGAAGTTTTCACCATCCCATGGCTATTTGGATTTGGATGTTTGAGAGGGTATGACTTTTTTCATTGGTATCAGGACTGTCTAGATCTACACAAGACAACTATCCGAGAAACGATGAGAACATGGAAGCTGGACGTAGCGATTTTGATGTTGGGGAGTTGTTCAGGTCGTCTTGTTCTATATGTTGATGGTTTTTCAGATGTTATGTCCCAGTTTTATATCTTTATGTCCTTCAAGTCATGTTGGTTATCCCATTTACCCATTAAAAGGTGATTATTCAAATAAGAAATTAATTTTTAGTTATTATGTATTCATTATAAGGAACAAACATTGGGAATTCAGGATCATACAGAGAGAGTGTAACGAAATAATACTACACATCTAGTCAATGTTTTCTACAGAAATTATAAAATTTAGAAATCAATATGGGAATGTGAGGATGTGATGTGGAAAATTTATTATCAGTTGTTTATATTAGAGTGAAAAAAAATTATTGGAAAATTATTTTAATGGGGTAGAATACAATTACCCATGATTTGATGATATATTCCACTTTAAATAAATTTATTTTACAGCTTTATATACACAAAACACCAAGTTTAAATGAACCATGAAAACACATTAAAATATTTTTATGTTCCAATTATATCATTTTTTAATTCTTTAAATCAATATTAACATAAGTTAAATTTTTTTATTTTTTCTCAAAAAGATTGATTTTTTAGTGAATAGTGAAAAATAACAATTTCTTTAAAAATGTCAATTCTTTTAATTGAAAACAATTTCCATACTAACTTATGTTTAATTATAAATTAATAAAATCCTCATTTAGTTATAAAAAATATAATTAAGTTCATTTTAATCATTATTATTATAGTGACCCAGACTAAAAATACATGGATATTACATCATTTTATATGAATATTCAGCACATTACCAAAGTTAATTCCTTAGGATCATAATATTTTAGTGTTGTAGGAAACGTAGAACACGATATTCCACCTTGGTGAAATATCTTCAATGTTTACCACAAAGATCTTCCAATTGAGTACCCCTATTTAAAACCATTATTCATAATCTAGGGAAAGGACACATAAGAAAGGGTGATCTTAGATATTCATTAAGGGTAAATAAAGTAGATAAATAAGTATAACATAATGATAAGGTCATGATAATAGTATCATAACATTGGAAAATCATAACCATCATATCAAACATAAACCTGAATTGTAGAATAAATATTGGCAGTTCATAAGACATCAATCATAAGGGAATCAAGAGAATAATCCTTGAAGGAATAAAATATGAATAAGATATAGAATTTGTGAGATACACGCAAGCATAAAAAATCATTCCCTATAAGTCAAGTCTCATTTCCAAAACTTATCAAGAAACTTCCTGGGGGATACACCTACTAAACAAGAAACGCCACCATCCCCAGTCATAGCCATTTTCTTATAATGGAATGGGTTCACTCTCAAAAAAAATCTTAGTTGTTTATATTATGTCTAAAGACTATCTTGGTGAAAAAATACATTTACATAATTGGGTTCACTCCCCATTATATCCCCACATTACTAACCAAGTTCACTCCTCATTCTAGCCTTGTATTACTAAATTGTGATCACCCACTCTCGAAGCCCTCTATTATTGATCTTGGTTCACTCCTCATTCAACCCTTGTATTAATCATGATACATATAAATATTTACTCAATTTTTTTGAGGGAGATATAGGTCCCACTGATCAAAAAATGAAATCATATACACAAATTTCACAAGATACCAAAACATTCATCATATCATGAACCATAAAAAGGGATGGGCTTCATAAACATCGCATCAAAACCCAAGAAATGAAATAGGTATCCTAAAGAAAGAATAATAATAATTTGATTGGATCATATACCTAATTAAGCATAAACTATATCAATGATTTTCATCTTATGTGGAGAAGTATTTTGAAAGATAACTTGTAGCATTTCTTTAGTAAAATAACCATTATTTGAAAATTGTTTTTTAAGGTATAAAACATCTTCAAAGCGCATTTCTTTAAAACCCAATTTTAAAACTTATAAAATAATATGTAAAAATAATTTTAAATATTTCATGAGTAAAATATCCTATCCTCTTTGAAAAACACTATTTAAATCATAAAACATTTTTAAAACCTTTTCTTTGAAAACAACCTTTAAAACTTATAAAAAAAGATGTTGGAACCCATTTTAAAAACATTTTAAAACATAAAATAATTTTGAAAACCTTTTCCTAAAACATGATAAAAAAATTTCACTTCAAAACATTTTTAAATCATTTTTATTATACATTATTTTTTTATAAATCAAATTTACGACTGAAGCGATAAATAAGGTCATATTTTCTTAAAAATTCATTCTAAATTATCTTAAGTACCAAATAGTGGAAAATGGTACCAATAAATTATTATATCATGAATAAACATATGAGAATAAAAAACATTATAATTCCTGAATGATATATCACAATATTTCTTCAGTGGAAGCATAATCATAAACAATCTTGAAAAAAATGATATTGTAAAAATATACTCTTACCATTTTGGGTAACTTCGACTCAAAATCACTATAAAATAATAAAATTACATGAAGATTAAAATATAATTAAAATAATCAGATTCATAATATAACCTATCAGTGGTAATTATATACACCTTATATAATAATATAGGAACATAAAATGACATGTTTCTCGAAGAATGAAAATTGGGACCAAATTACTTTACCGATTTTGTAACTTTGGAACCATAAACCCCATGAAAAAGATATCATAAAATAGAAATTTAAATAAAATAAATTAAAGGATAATAATAATTTAATATATTTATGGGAATAATATACGCCTCTTAAAAGAAACAAGTGGTTATTATGGAATATGTCTCATAGAAATAATAGTGAGACTAGGAATCCCCTTGCTCCTTGAGTGACTTTTAAATCGTGAGATCTGAGAAATAAAAAAATCAACTCAAACATTGAATATTATGAAATAAAATAAGTTCATTATATAACATATCATATTTTAGTATACACACCACACAATAAAAATAAGTGGTGAATATTGAATATATCTCACAGAAAGAAAAGTGAGACGAGATATCCCTTACCTCAAGTCATGACTTTCTTTGTACACATTAAACAATCAAATATAATAAATATATGTTTATTATAAAACCTAAAAATAACAATATTACTATATATAATACCATATATGGTTTTAATATGTCTTTTAATTATTATTTTTTAACAATTTTAAGTTAAAGTTACGTTTTGGGTAATAACCACTTTGTTTTTTGTATTTTTTTTACTTGTTATTCTGGATCCTCTTACATAGATCAAAATTTACTTATTTTTAGAATATAAAACCTGATATAAATATAAAATATATTCATTATATACTTATTTAGAATGATCTATATATGATACAAATATAAAATTATATACACTATTCATGGAGACGATATGTCGTATGTTTGTATGAACGTTGCGTCCATTTTCTTGTTGTATTTTTAAAGAAAGAAAAGTAGATGATATATATATGTATATATATTATTTAGAGTATAATTATTATTTCATATATATAACATTTTTTATTAAAACCATCCTTAATTCATTCCATATAAATCATTAACGAGTCACATCGCTCTGAGGAAGCGATAGTCCACACTTCCACAAACGAAGTTATCATATTCCAAAAAAAAAGAAGACAAGACGGTGTGTGTTATAAAATAATTACATAAGAATAAATAAATCATAAATATTATATATATCATATAAAAATAGTAATTTTATCATTGTTATCAAAGTTGAGATATGGTAATGGAAGAACGAACGACATCGGTTCACGAGGTTGTAGTCTACTATACACACGAATGATGATTGTATATCCCATTTGACAGAATGGTCTGTGTGTGTAGGTTGTACCCATAACATAAAAAATATAATTATATTGATATCACTTAATTTTTTTTAATAATAGATTAATAATAATTGAGTGGGTTGGATAAGGAAACAAAATAAAAATCCATGTTGAGGAATGTTATCTCTTCTTTGGATAACTCCTTTTGGTTTGCACCAAATGGATTCCTTGGATTAATTTTTTCCCAAAGTGAGGTTTCAAAGCTGAAAGGATGGAATTTGGGATTTTATTTTGGAATGTTTTTAGTAGATAAAGTGCTTTATATATCTGAAGAAGTCAGGGGTGAGTTCCTTTTTATAGTGCAGGAGGAGTGACATTCTTGTAAATATAAAAATGTAAAAACTATTGAGAGGTGTCCCTCACATAATGTGCCTCCAATAATTTTAAATGTTCTACAAAAGGGATTATATGGACTAAATATTTCCATAAAATAGTGTTTTGAAAATTTTATATGGTATTTATCACCTTAAGTTAATGTTTTACCACTATGTTGCCTCATTTTTTACCTTAATAGCTGTAATTAATTTTAATTACTTCCACTAATATTTTTGGTCAAAAACTGAGTTCACCTTACTATAAATTATAAATTATTCTTATTCCAAATATTTAATAAATTTTTCCAAATTATAAACAAAAAATTTATGGAAATTAGTTTAAAATAAATCCCACATACGGGATGGAACAATGAATTTTTAAAGTAAAACGTTCAAAAGTTTGAAGATGAATTTCTTTATTTTCAAATAGTTCTTACTTTCATTTATAAGTAATTTATTACCAAAGGATTAATCTTATATACATGTGAAGATGTTATCTTCACAATTTAGTTAATATTATTCAGAACATCCATTCCAACAACTAGGTGGTAACTATAATATAATTTTAATTACAATATTTATAGTATTTTGTATTTCTATAAAAATAGACCTTACATATGATGCAAGGTAATGAACAGACATGGTATTGTGTGTAACAAAATAAAAACATAGCGTTGCGTGTATCAAGAAATAATCAATGAGTTTCACATAGTGAAATATTAAATTAGTGTTTCATATAAGTCAAGAAAAACATAATACATTCACATAAAAAAATCTATATTCAGTGTTGTGTGAAATGAATAATATCTAAAAGATTAAATTAATTCAAAAAATCTCAGGCTGTTAAATTATACCTAGCTTAAAATAAATTTCACCCTTAAAATTCATCTGGGTCATCAAATGTTTAATAATCTAAAGATTCATTTCATGATACACACATCATAAAAATGAATAATAAAACTTACTTTAAAATGGGAAGTTGGAAATATAACAGTTACACAGAGAAACTCATAACTAGTTTCCCATAAAGAAGAACATAGGTTATAAGTGAAAATATGGACCTAGAAGAAAAGTTTAAATAATAATTGAGCATTATTGAGGTCATTGATCACAATAAAGTGAACGGTCGATATAATGTTAAGGGTCTCCAAATAAAAAATCTAGGATGATTTATAAGTCCATTGGTTTAACATAAATTAACTTATTAGGATAAATATTTTTCAAAATCCTTTTCCTGGAGTTGAGGAATTTTTTTATAGTTTAAGAAAATAAGTGAATATACTAACTTGATTTAATTAGTTTTCATATGCACAATCTCACTCATTGGTTGTGACTTTCTTGATTTACACTTGATCTCTTACTCTAAGGAATTAAGTTGAATTTTTCATTACTGAAGTATTAACAGATCACGAGATCCATACATATAATGGTAAGTCATCCCAAATGCATTTCTATTTCATCATAGTAAAATCATAAGAACATGTTATCTAGTATGGATAAATCCTCATATGGATAGATAATACTTTAATATATAAAATCTCATTAAAATTTAAACATAAAAATTCCATAAATGGTTAACCTTTTAACCCTTATGAAATCAGAAAATCCTATTCAATAGAAATAAGTTTACTGAATTTCTCAAAATCCATTCAACATAGATCCCCCATATGTCATAAAGTATCTATTGGTTTCCACATTCCAAATATGTGAATACCTTTATTTTATATTCTCTAGAAACATAATAGTAACCTCAATTACAATAAATACATTTGGAAAACACAAATTCTTCCTTTTTCAAAATATTATTAGATATTTTCCTTAAATCCAAGAAGTTGTAAAATTCATTAATGATAAAAAAGACCACTTTTTGCCCAAAAAAATAAACAATTTGTTCTATGGTAATCAGTACTATCCGATTTACATTATCTGTATCAATCATCTCTTTATCCAAGAAAAACACAATTTTCTCTACATCAAGAACACATTAAGGGTTACATTTCCTTAATCAAAATATCACCTTTCCATTATATCATTTTTCTAGTTCATAAACACTATTCCATATATTTTTAAAAATTCATAATGGAAAACATATACTTCATGATTCATATAACATAATTATTGAATTATTATACACATACACTTCAATCATATAAATTTATTCTTAAACCATTACTTAGGCATCATTGTCATATTACTTAATAACCCTTTACTAGAATATAAAATATGAATCATGTATTTAGGTTCCTCAAACTCAAGTTAATCATGCTTCTAACATTTATGGTAAACAATATTGTTACAAAATCCCATACCTTTCGCATTTCATTCACAGTCACTTTATCTTCAGCAATATAACCAACACTTGTGCCACCTTCCCGATTCACTTCATGATATTTCCACTAAAATCATTAATTTTAATAGTTCCCAAACTTTCCACATCTAAAAAATTAAATGGTATTACAATTCCTTCGATTTCTTGATATTGACCATGATAAAAAAATCATTGTTTGAGTAACACATATCATAGAAAAAACCACATAATCATGAAAAATTACTTATAGGATGCCTAAATAAAAACACCTTATTTTAAATCTATGTCACATTAGGAATATCCTTAGAAAAATCCCGGGACATATCCTTAGAAATATCACTTAGGATATCACTAATGTTTTCTCATACTTGTTACCAAATGTTTACTAAATTGTTCCTTTAATACCAATTATAGAAACCAAAGATTTCTATACATGGATATTACATCATTTTCGATGAATATTCAGTACATTATAAAAGTAAGTTCCTGAGGACTATAATAGTTTAATTTATTTTTAAACATGGAACATAATATTCTAAATCGGTTGAATATATTCAATATTTCCCAAAAATATCTTCCCATTTAGTACTCCTACTTAAATCATTTCTTCATAACATGGCAAAAGGAAACATAATAAAGGGTGAGCTTAGATACTCAATAAGGGTAAATAAAGGAGATGCATAAGCATAACATAATAATAAGGGTATCATAATAGGAGAATAACATTGTAAAATCATATCGTGCATATCAAAGAATATAAAAATGAATCATGGAATAATGATTATAAGTTCATATGAAATTAATCATAAGGTAATCAAGAGAATAATCCTTAAAAGAATAACATTAGAATAATAAAAAGAATATTTTTTTTACACATAATCTTATAAATTTTTCCCTATAATACAAGTCTTATTTCTAAAATCTATCAGCATACATCATGGGTGCTACACCTACAAGGTGGGACACACCACCATCCTCATTCACAGCCCTTTCCAAATAGGGAATGGTTTCACTCCCCAAACCATCTTAGTAATCAAGTTTCACTCCCAAGAACATCTTAGTGGATAAACTCCTTTATAGTACCTGATTTACTCCTTGTTCTGACACTGTATTGTTGAACTGAGTTGTCTCCTCTTTCAATCCCTATATTACAAAACCAAGTTCACTCCTCGTTCTAAACCTATATTAATGGACCGAGTTCACACCTTATTCTAGCCCTGTATTACTGAATATATATATAAATATTTACCCAATTCAATGAAATGAGATATTGGTCCCGCCCATCATTTAATAAAATCATATTTTCATCTCTCACAAGATAATAAAATATTAATTATATCATGGCCTATAAAAATATATGGGTTTTATAAACATCATATTTCAACCCATTAAATGAAATGGGTATCATAAAAACTTCATAATAGTATAGCCTATTAAAAAAAATATGTTTTCTAATCATTTCATCATAGTATTTCCAATGAAGGGTAGCAGGTTTCATAAGTAATTTTAAAATGAATAGACCACGGAAGAGAAATAGGTTTAATAAAAAACCTATCATCTTAAAAAAAACATTAAAATAATGAATAAGAACAGTTTCCTTGAATAATAACCTTATTGAAGAATAAATTATATCCAAATATTCCATCATATCTAGAGAAATATTTTTAAAGATAACTTGGATCATTTCTTAAGGAAAATAACATTTCTATACAAATCACTTTTAAAGGCATAAAATATATTTAAAATCCTTTTCTTTAAAATCCACTTTTAAAACATATAAAATAATTTTAAAAAATTATTTAAAATATTTCTTTAGGAAAATTTCTTCTCCTATTTGAAAAAGTCTTTTTAAATCATAAAACATTTTTAAAACGTTATTCATCGTAAATAACGTTAAGAACATATAAAGGAGTTGTAGAAAACCATTTAAAACTTTTTAAAATAGAAAAAAAATATAAAAAACTTTTTCCTTGAAAATTATATGAAAATTACACTACAAAAAAAAAATGAAAACATTTCTTCGAGACATGGTTTTTGAATAAAAAAAATCTTACTGAAGAGATAAATAAGATCGGGTTTTCTAAAAAACACTTTCTTAATTATATTAAGTACCATAGAGTGGAAAAATGGTTCTAATCCATGAATATATCATGAAAACATATATTAATATAAAATCATGATAATTCTTGAGAGATGTATCATAATATTTCATCAATGTAAGTATTATTATAAAAAATCCTGGTAAATAATGAGATTGTAACAATAAACTCTTACAATTTTGGTAACATTGAATCAAAATCCACAAGAAATAATATCATTAAATTAAACTTAAAATATATTTAAAATAATAATATTCATGATATAATGTGTCAAAGGTAATTATATACACCTCATAGAAGAATATACGTGCAAACCATGGCTTTTGTCTTAAAGAAGAAAAATTAAGAAAAAATTCTTTATAAATTTGGTATATTTAAAATAATAAACCCCCTGAAAGAGATATCATAAAATGAATATGTAAATCCCATAAATTTAAGGATAATAATCATATAATACATCCATTTTTTATATAAATAACACAAATTAAAGGAGTGGTGAATATGGAATAAGTCTCGCAAGAGAGACTAGTAATCCCCTCACTATTTGAGTAACTTTTGAATTGTGTATTCCATGAAATAATAAAATCAATTAGATATTTCAATATCATTTAATAAATTAAATTAATTATATAAAAATTAATAGGGAATTATATACATCACACAATAATAATAATTTGTGAATATAGCATATATCTCAAGTAAATAAAAGTGAGACAATAAATCTCTTACCTTAAGTCTTAACTTTCTTCATACATGTTAAAAAAATTATAATTATTACAAGTTTATTATAAATCTACCAAATAATATTATTATTATATATAATACCATATATGGTTTTATGATGACTTTATATTACCAATTTATTTACAATTTCTTCTTAAAGTTGTGTTTTGAGTACCAACATCTTTGTTTTTTGTATATGTTTTGACATGTTATTCTTGATCCTGTAACTTTTATCATTATTTAATTATCAAAAAAATTAAAAAATGATAAAATATCATATATATTAATTATAAAAGTATGTATAACAATCAATATAAATATAAATATGAAATTAGATACACGGTTCATGGAGACAGTAGGTCATAGTTACTCATAAACCCTACTTCAATTTTCTTATCGTATTTTTAAATAGTTAAATAAAATTATATATATATATATTATCTTTCTAGAAGAATTAATATGTAATATATATATATATAATATTTTTATAAAACTAGTTCATTCCATGAAAAACATTAACGAATCACATCACTTTGAGGAGCCGGTAGTCCACACATCCACAAACGAAGTTATCGTATTCCCAAAAAATAGAAATCTGGAAGGTGAATGTTATATAGTAATTATAGAAGAATAAATAAATGATAAATTTAATATATATAACATAAAAATATTTACTTTTTCTTTATTCCTAACCTTTATAGGTGGTATTGGAAGAATGAACGACATCGGTTCATGAGGTCATAGTCTGCTATACACATGAATGATGATTTCATATGCTTGTTGTACAAGTGTGTGTGATTATGGGTCAAAGAAATAAAATAAAAAAACATAGTATATTTATTATACATATGTTATTATAAAATCATTAAATAATAATAATTGAGTGATTTTTATAAGTAAACAAAATAAAAAATCATGTTGATGAATGTTACCTCTTTTTTTGGTAATTAATTTTGGTTTCAAACTGACAGATTCTTTTATTGGATTTCTACCTAAATATATGCTTCAATATTTAGAGAATTGAATTTTGAAGCTTATTTTCGCAGGTTTGGGATAAGGAAAAGGGATTCAAATGTGTGGAGAATCGAGTGGTGTGAGTGCCATTTTATAGTGGAGGAGGAGTGACATTCTTATAAACAAACAAAGGGAAACACAATTTAGAGGTCTCTCTTACACCATGTGCCTATAATAGTTTGAAAATTTTTATAAAAGGGGGTATATGGTTAAAATATATCAACTTAGTAGAATTTTTCATGTTTCAATGGTATTTTTCCCCTTAAGTTAAAGTTCAAGCACTAAGTAACATAATTTTTACCTTAATCATTGTAATTAATTTTAATTAGTTTAACTAATATTTTTGAAAAAAAAAATTAAGTTTAAATTAATAGAAACTATAAATTATTCTTCTTAAAAATATAGAATCCATTTCTAAAAATTCTAAACACTGAGGTTCCAGAAATTAATTTATATTCATAGTGAAAATGAGATGAAACAACGAGTTTTTTAATGTAAAAAATTTCAAATATTGGAAATGTTTTTATATCCAATTTCATTGAAAAAATTGATTAAGTGACCTAAATTATATATATGTACAATTTATCAAAATATAATTTGAAGCAAGTATAAAATATAATTTATCTTTATAAATAAATTGGAAAAAAATTTGTTATCAATTAAAATTCATTGTTTTTCACAATTCATAGAAAAATAAAAATTCTCAAAAAAAACAAAAACTCAAAAAAAAACCTAAATTTTAATATTCCATATTCAAAAATAAAGTTTATTTTTTCAAATAGAATTTATAAAATTTTCCCAAATTATAATTGAAATAGGTGCACCGTTAAAAGGTGGTAGAATTAAATTTTAGAAAAATACATCGTTTTATTCATAAAATTGGATTCATTCTTATATTATACATATAAAATATATTTTATGAGTATAAAGGAACATTATTTATTATAAAATATTTAAATTTTACTAAAAAAATTCATCAAAAGTAATTTTATTAATTTATTGAGATAAAATTGTGTTTTTACATACAAAAAATATTTTCATATAAAAGGAATTTATTTATTTTAAAATATTTATTACTTTCATTTATAACTAATAGATAACCAAAGGAATCATTTTATATATCGGTTTAAATCATATAACCATGACTTATTTAATCATATTAACTACTTCATTTCCAATGACTAGGTGGTAACTATAATAATATTTTAATAAAAATATTAATTATATTTTTTAGTTCAGTAAAACCTAAATTTGGGTGTAATGCAATATATCAAAGGGAATTGGTATTTTATGTAACACAATCCAAAAAAAATTTTCCATGTATCACAAGCTAATCTATGTTATGCATCTAACACAATCTTAACATGGTGTTGCGTATAACGCAAGCCAAACTTCATGCCTTCGTATAAAAAAAATATATTAAGTGTTGCATGAAATTAAAAATATCAGAAAGATTAAATAAATTAAAATAATAATAACTCAAAAAATATAAAGGATTAACAATTATATATAATTTTGGTATATTTTCATTTTTTAACATAAAACAAATTTTTTAAAATGTTTTTAATTGTATTTTTTGTTTTTATCTTAAATTAATTTTGTCCACTTCTATGAATTGAATTTGAAAAAATATATTCCATATTATAAATAATTAGGGTCAAATTTTTTATATATTTCCCTTTTATTTTTTTCATTATGAATAGTAATAGTGATAAAATTTAACATCTCTATAAAGGGTAAATCGAGTAATCAAGATTAAAAATTAATTTGATAAGGCTTTAAAATTTCACTAAAACATTTCTTTATTCAATTACAAGTATTTATTTCTCATTTTTCCATTAGAGTATCAAAAATATTTCCACTTAGTTCCATTTTACCTTGATATTAACATTTATATTACTTTAAGAAAAGAATAAAAAAAAATTACACCCATTACTATAATATATCTAATATTTTTCCAAAATCATACGAGATTTCATGTTCTGTAATAAATGTTCCTTTGAAATAAGATTTAATTTTTTATTTTGGTAATTTATATTAAATTATTAGTGATTGAATAATTTCATTGAACTCTTATGCAACACTAACAACGTATTCACTCAATTAATAGAAAAAATAAAATAAATAATAGTAAAAATATTTAATGTCAAATAATTTGGATTAATTATTATGTTCCCCAAATTTTAAAAATTAATATATCATATAATGTATTTTTAATATTATTATACACTAATTTTATATTTTTATTTATGTATTTAAATTCAAATTAAATTAACAATATCCAAATGACAATAATGATATTTAATAAATGTAATATTTTATTAAATTATTTAAAAAATATAAAAAATATTCAAATACTAAAATATTGATAATATATGGCATCCAATTTCATCTTTTTTCATTTAAGGGCCAAATTTACTTTTATGGTAACTTTCTTGGCTCTTATAGTGTAAAACCTTTGTTATCGCGGTAATTGTCAAGAGAGTTTGTGATGGGTTAAAGTAAATAGATAAGTAAGAAAACAACACCTAAATTATCCAATTATTTGGGATGATGTTATTTCATTTCATCCTCATATTTTATACAAATTATATCAATTTTAATCCATTTTAACATGAAAAATAATTTATATTAATTTAATACTTTATAAAATTATATGAATTCCCCTCCCTTCATTTATAAAAGGACGCCCCTTATCTCTTTAATTTAATCCACTTTGAGAAACATAAATAAAAAAACTTTTCAATTATCTTCCCAAAATACGTATACACATAATAGAGGTTTTTATTCGCAAAATACCAACCCTGGTGTCCCTAATAAGAGATCCAAATTAGGTTCCTCTAAGAGAAGGTAATCATCTTAACAAAGATCTTTCTTTTTTACCTATTGTTTTACCACCATAAATCATTTCAAAACCATATCAATTTAATAACACCGCTACATATAATATATTGAAATTTTATTATGTTTATTTAATAATATTTATCCATCTCATTTTACTCTAAATAGGAAACAAATCACTCGATCATGTGTAGAGTGGACTATCACCTCATGAACTGATGTAACTTATTTTCTATCACAACCTCACATGGATAGTATTTATAAATTAAATAATGAATATTTCATATTTATGAAATAAATATGCCTATATAATTATAATATCACATATACCTTCTTCATTTCAAATCTTTTGGAAGATGACAACATTGCTCGTACATATGTGTGGACTACCACTTCCAAGAAGCGATCCATTTTTCATATACACATTACTTGGATGGTAATAATGATAGATTAAATGAATATATAAGAAATATATCATATAAAACCATCCTACAAATCTATTTTATTATTTATATTCCTTCTCTTCCATCCATTTAAAAGTGAAAATAACATTCATGCATACATACATCCTATTATCTCAATGAATTGAGTAATTATTTTTTCTATCTATATATTTTATTAGTAACTATATATATATATATATATATATATTTAATTTATATGATATTTATATATTTTAAAAATTTAAGGATATGATGAAACTATGATCAATATCTAAGTACTTATACTACCAAATCAAAACATACATGAAAAACAAAGTAATTGACACATGAAACAACGATAATAAAAAATATTGTCAAAAAACAGGTTATAAAATGTTATAAATGGATCATTTTTGACGTTATACTAATTAATATATTTATCTATGGTAATTATAATAAATTCAAATATCTTACATGGGATATTAGTTCATCTATGAGGCAAATCGATCTTGTGGTAATGGATTTCATCATAATTTCCACTTCATTGAGGTATATTTGGTATTATGCATTTATTTACTTTTTTCTGTCTTAAGTATTTCCACATTTATGTATTTAACATTAATGTAAATTTCTTTATGATGATTAATTTTTCATTTCATGTTTACTCTTTCAAGGTCTTACAATCTCAATGTCACTAAAGAGGTAACTATTTATTTTACAATCATTTTTTTGGATTGCTCTAATTTTCATTAATAGAATAATATAATATATCCTACATAGAATCCATATATTTTATAATAACCTAGATATTTAAAGAGGTTTCATACCTTCTTAATGAATTTACTCTCATTTTAACTCTAATTAAAGAATGAAATGTTTCAAATAAATATCTGATCTTATTTCTCTTTTTGATATGGTAAATTTCTCTACCATACCAATATTTTTTAAAAATTATTTCAAAAAATAACTTTTTATTTACTCAAATTATTGATTAATGAAATTTTAAATGGTCCACGAATTTCTAAAAGGATTTAATTTAATATTTCTAAATTTTTCCTAAAGTATCATTTTTAACATTATTTATAAAAGTCAAAAGGGATGTTTTCTTTTTAACTTATACACTATAAAGAGACTTTCCCACTATCATAACTATATTAAGATATTTATCTAATTATAAGAGTTTTCTTTAGTTTCACAAATTTAAAAATTTTATGAAAGGTTATTTATATGTTTTTCTTAAATTCTCTAAAAGACATAAATTTATTAAGAAATCTATATTTTTTATTAATTTATCGTCATCTTTTATTACTTATTAATTTTTTTCCATTAACTTTTACTTCAAACATTAACTTTATTATGATTATTTTTAATTAAAAATTAATTTTCTCTTAAATATCCCTATTATTTGTTTCATGCATAAAATTATTTCCTAAACTGTATAAAATTTCTATATATGGTGTTTTATTAAAAAAATGTATTTTAATGATTGGAAAAATCTTGAAATTATATATCCTTTACCCAATACGGATATATATTTTTTGATAAGCCATATTTTTTATGAAGTAAATAGATCATTTCATATTTGAGGAATAAATTATACATGTATTGGTAGGGGCCCAAATTATATATCTCATTGACGCATCAACAGATATCATGAGGCCAACCAGTTGTATAACCTTATTTAAATAGGTTTTTAGTGTATAAATACACATCAAATAACCTATCTTGGCTCATGGATTTAATGTAAAATATATCATGATAATTGAGATCATAAAATATAATACTAAGCATTTACTTCATTAAGAATTTGTATATTATTATCCTTGGGTTAGATGAATTGATATTATCGATATATACAATTTTTTGATAAAGTTATTGATAAAATAGATTGTGTTTTTAATTATTATCATTTCCATGATGATTACTCTATATTTACTCATGATATATTTTGTTTTAAGTATCTCTTTCTGAGCATCTAAGCTCACAATTTATTTCTTTACCATTCCCAAGGATATGGACAAGGATATTATGAATAATATCAAGAATGAAAGAGTGTTATTCATGATAATTATTTTATATTTCTAGTGTAATATGGTAATAATGTATGTATATCAGTCTTACAAACAAATAAAATTTATCTTTATTTGTGATAAAATTACTTTTATCTTATAACAATTAAATAAAATAAATATTGTCTCCAGTTTACTGGAGTAAGGGTTTCTATAATTATTGAAAAAAATGGTTAATTTTTTTCTCTCACTCTTTAACATAAAATAGAGAGGGATTTCCTTGGCCTTATTTAAAACGATGGAAAATCTTCCAAGGAATACGATGTTAACTTCAAAATAATTGAACAATAAGGCTCTAGATTTTTCATAGACCCAAAAATAAATTTTATCACTCATTTAGTGTTCAAAATTTGAATCTTTGAAAATTTTATTGATTTGAGAAATTGATAGGTATTAGGAAATTTTCTAATGATACCTCAAAGTCTAAATAGATATCATAAAATCTCAGGTTTCTCATGGGTTTTGAGATAAAAATAGTATAATGGAGTTTATTTCTAGGGGAAATGGAGAAATCTAATGGTGTTAAGTAATTAAAACATCCCACTTGTAAAAAGTGTGGGAAGAAGAATCCTAAATATAGCCTAAAAGGGATAAGGAAATGAATTAGTTGTGGAAAGGGGGTATATATCTTGTGACATCTAACTAGAGAAAACAGCAATGTGATGTAAGAAAGGAATTCTATAGTAATAATTCAAACTGTTGTCCAAATTTTCTACTATAAGGAATAATGTCATTATGTGAATCAGTGCACTAATCCAAGGGAAGTCGATGATAACTGACGACAACAACCACCAAGGCATGGATATCAAGGGAGAGATTATATCATCACAACTACTAAGGTTGATCCTGATAATGACATGGTGATAGGTGTTTTAGTCATTAATTCCAGGATAGAAAATGTACTATTTTATTCAAGTTCAATCCATTCTTTGATGTCATGTAAGTAAATAATAACTATTCAAACACCACCTAAAATAAGGGATGTAGTGATATCAGTTATAATAGAAAATTTATAAATCACTGAATACCAAGTATTTAACATTTCCCCTATGCGTATTTCCAAGCTAAACATTATAAAAAAACTTTTTATACTTCCTTTAGTATAATTAAATTATATTCTATGTACGGATTGCCTTTCCTTGTATAGAGAAAACATAAATTACTAAGAGTGGAAAATGATGCTCTGTATCATAAATTGTCGTATGATTCTATACAAGTGGATGGAGAGAGATGAATATCCTTTGGTATCATCATATCAATCATGGATATTGTTTCTTTATGAGAAAGTGTATCTTTATCAAATGATTGAAGTTAATGAAAATATCATCCTTAATGGAATTCCACTTGTAATAGAATATGATTATGTGTTTCCAAAATAATTGACTGGTCTTCCTCCATACTGATAGTTCAATTTCTTAATCAAACTTATAAATGTATCTTTGACTATATATAGGAATATTTATTTAATACACATCGTTGAACATAAAAAGCTTAAGAAGAAATTATAGGAGATTCCATATAAAGGTTTTATATTCCCAAGTGCTTCGCCATGGGGTGAACCATTCCATTTCTACAAGAAGAAGGATTGGATAATGTGCATCTACATTTATTATCATGAGCTCAACAAGATCATGATAACGATTAAGTAACATATTCCACAGATTAATGACTTTTTCGATCTCTTATGTGGATAACAATACTACAATAAGGTGGATCTTTAGTCTGGATTTTATTAAGTAAAGGTGATGAATGATGATATCCCCAAGAAAACGTTTTATAAAATTTACAAGCACTATGAGTTCATGGTGATTCCATTTGGTCTCACAAATGCTCATGATATCTTTATGGAGTTAATAAATATAGTATCTAGGGATTACCTTGAAAAAATTATAGTAGTACTTATAGAATATATTCTTATATATTCCAAAAGAGAGGGGGCATCAAGATCATTTGAATTTTGTACTGAAGACTTTTTGAAAGGAAAAAATATCTGTAAAAAATAGTAAATTAAAATTTTGGATGAAAAAGGTAACATTAATGGGGAATATTATCACTAGAAAAAGAGTATCTATGGATCCTTCAAAAATAAAAGCAATTTAAGGATATCCCATACCAACATCTATAATGAAGATATATAGATTCCATGGATTAGCTAGGAATTATCATCGATTTGTGAGAAAATTCTCAGGATTTAAAAACACACTAAACCGGTTAATATGGAAGGGAGTGATGATTTTATGGAATTAGGAATATTAGTTGTTCTTTAAAGAGTTATATAAGAGGCTAATCACTATATACGTGATCATAGTAACCAATAGTGTGGAAGGATTTGTGGTGTATAACTATGCATCAAAATGGGTTTGGCTTGTGTACTCATGAAATAAGAAAAATTCATAGTCAATTCCTCCTTCTAATGGAATATCCATGAGAATAACTATCTAACACATGTTCTATAATTGGATATAGTGATCTTTACATTGAATATACTGTGAAATTATCTCTATAGGGATAAGTGAGATAGATATATGAATCATAAAATCCTGAAGTATATATTCCCTAAAAAGGGATAGATATAAACAAATGAAGGTGGTTAGATCTAATCAATAATTAG
This sequence comes from Viscum album, assembly GCA_963277665.1. Lineage (NCBI taxonomy): Eukaryota > Viridiplantae > Streptophyta > Magnoliopsida > Santalales > Viscaceae > Viscum > Viscum album. The sequence goes on from OY728138.1 coordinate 1,072,724,322, forward strand.
GATTATCTAATATATTACCATAATCTAAAGGTAAAAATAGTGGTATATAATCTAAGTATAAAATATCTGATAACCCTATTCATGATGAGGATTTTAAAGCATCCAATATTTGTATAAATGCAAAGGGAGGAAACGGGAAACATAAAAGGGACTTCATCCAACCATGCTCAAAAAACATCTCACCCATCCATTCTAAAGAGGATCAAGAAGTCCTAAAAAGATATTGAGGAGAAACAGAGAAAGGAAATGAATATTCTAGTGTTAAAATTTGTTAAATATGGAGTCATTAGGTTTGGAACCTGGAAATATATCCCATAAAAACCATAATTAAATTTAGAACTTTTGGATAATGATAATAGTTCATATTCCTTTATTAATCCAAGTTTTAAAAAGATATATAAATATCTCAAGCAAAAAAACCTTTGGTGGGATAACATGAAGAAAGAGTTTGTACAATTTGTATCTCGATGCTTGGTATTCCAAAAATTGAAGTCTGAATAATAAAATTCTAAGGGTATGATGCAACCATTTCCTATAATAGTATGGGAATGGAAAAATATAACAATGTATTTCATAACTAGAGTCCTAAATACATCTGGAGGAAATAACTGCATCTCAGAGTTGATTATCTCCTTAAAAAGTTCACACATTTTATTTTTATAAAGGAAACTTTATCTCTTGACCAACTCACCAATATATAAATAATTAAGTGGTAATGATAATTGGATTTCCCTTTTACATTGTATATAATTGAGGTCTTATCTTTACCATTAGGTTCTCTATAAGCCTTTATGAGGCATTAGATACAGAGTTGAGTTTTAATATTATTAGTCACCATAAAATGGATATTTAGTCTGAAATAACCATTCAAAATCAAGAGGATGTGTTGAGATCTTTTTTAATGGATTTCCAAGGATGTTGTGATCAACACGTTCCCTAAGTAGAGTTCCCATATAATATCATTTTCTATTATATAATTCAAATGGAACGTTATGAGCATATATATGGAAAGAGGTGTCAAACTCCAACATGATAGGATAAAGTTGGAGAGAGAAAGATTATGGGACCTAATCTTATCCAAAATATGATAGAGAAGGCTCAAACCATTCAACATCATATGATATCCACAAAAATTCAACAAAAAATATAGGCAAACAATCATTGATGAGACCTAGATTTTGAGGTAACAGATAAGGTGTTCCTTCATATATCGTCATACAAGAAATTCATGAGGTTTGGGAAGAAAATAACTCATAGTACAAGATACATCATCCCCCTTGATATCCTTGAGCACATTAGAGTCGTTCCCTATCAACTAGAACTTCCACCTAATATATCTCAAGTACCTGATGTGTTCTATGTATCTCTCTTGATTTTGTTCATAACACACCCCTCACAAGTACTAAATATATAGCTGGTATTTTTAGAGAATGATATTTCATATGAGCATGATCTTGAGAAAATCTTACGCCAAAAAGACAATGTTATATGAAACAAGACAACTCACCAGATAAAAGTTTTGTGGTAGAACCGCAAGTTTTGGGAAGAAACTTGGGTAATGGAAGAGTTTATGAAATAAAACTACCTTGATCTATTTTACTGTATAAAATAAAACTTCAAGGAAAAATTTTCTAAAGGGGGGAGAATATAAGGACCTAATATTTTATAAATTAAATTGCTTTTTAAACAAATAAATTCCTCATTAAATAATGTTGTTAAATAAAATTCATGAACTACTTGTGTTTTTTTGTCCATTATAAAATATATACATTCAGATTTAAAATACTGTTAAGTATAATAATTGTTGATAACATATCAATTGTATAGTGACCATTAACATTAGTAAATTAAGGTCAAAGATAAAGACCAGTTTATATATAAGGAAGAAGTGATGGCCACAGCTAGTAGGATCATACCATATAAGGCCCATTTATGAGAGCTTCCAAGGGAGATTGAATAATTGGAATTTTCCCTTAACTAATCCCAGGATGAGATTCAATAACTAAAACATAAGAGAAACTATTTTTGAGATAAGTTTAAGAGTATCGAGATCACGGACCAAACCATATTCATTAAACCACCCTTAGAATGTACCACCATCATACACCTTACCCTATGGGAATATGCTGGTGTAATAAGGGGTTATATATCAATCTCCAAGAAGTAAAAAGTTTTATTTTTTAAATTTAAATAAAACAATGATTATATTTATCCATTTTTCATTACTACTTTATATATACAATTTTATATGAATTGTTGAAACAAAGATCTTGATATGAAGAAACAAAAATCATACTTTGCAAACTCTATGGTTTTAATTTTAAAAAAATAAGGAATTCAATAATTTTAAAAAAAACTATTTTCATATGTCATTATTATTATATAGTATTTATTTATGTAAAAATGATAATATAATTTAATTAATTCCAATGTAATCTTTATAAGGGTCAAGAAAACTTTTATTATCATAAGAACTACTGTTTTTTAAAAAATGAGGATTTTTATCTTAAAGTATAAATTATAATATTTAGATAATTATTTTTATAAAATAAATATTTTTTTAATTAAAATGTATAAATAATCTGATGGTGAATTTATTACAATATTCTGAGAGAGCCAAATTTTCGGGGAAAAATTAAATACGATAAAAATATACAGTATAAATTATGACATCATAATAGAATAAAAGTGATTAAATAGATACTATAAATTGAAGAAAAATCAAAAAATGGATTACCACTTCAAAATATTATATTTTTTAATTTATTTGATTAATTTTACAATCCTTTAATGAATCCTTTTAATCATGTATTATATTTTAAGGTTTTAAAATCAATTCTTTATGAACATGAATCACTTCCACAACACTAACGGTGTTATTTTAAAATTTTAAATTTTAAAAATTATTAAATATTTAAGACCGCTTTATTGTGGTAGAAATCATTGGAAAAACCATGGTAAGTTTTTTGGTTTTGATTATTTTATCATAGAGACTCTAAAAAGTAAATTTGGGAATTAATAGAAAATTTCCCTCTCTTTTTTCTATAAATACTCGCTGAAAATCCCACTTTACTTCTCTCAAAATCCATTTAGAATAAATTTAATCTTTTTATCCCTTTATAAACCCCTCCCAAGGTACCCCATGCTCTTAATCTCCTTCCACGATTTTAGAAGATCTCTCTCAAGGTAGGGTATTTTATCCTCTTCTTATTTATTCAAGAACTTTCTTTATACTCAGACTTTTTATTTCGAATTGTTCATAGTGTAATGTGTATTCAAAAAAAATTATTAAAATTATTATTAAAATATAATAAAATACAGCCTTTTACTCTAATTAAACCCTTCCATTAATCTTGATATACACCTGTTATAATGCCAAAATTATTCTATGATTTTGAATTCCAAAATTTTATATTTTGAATAATTATCGCCATTTCCAATCAAGGGTATCCACCTAGATGTACGTATCCTTAATTTATTGTGGAATTCCAGGTATGTATCCCACACTCCTTAATTTTGGGATTAAATGTGAATAATTATGTTCTTATGTTGTATGATATATGTGGCACACAAAATGAATGTACATGATATAAATGAGACAGGCGGTCCAAGAATTATATGGCCCTTTAATGCATTACGTAATGTTTTTATCTCATAAGACACAATTTATGTTTAATAGGAGGTTCACCAAAGCACAATAAGTTATGAGGTCTTGAAAGATAACACTAACTTATGGTTATTATGTCATGTTTTATATTGTTGTCACTTTATTATGGTGTTGTAATGTAATAATCTAATATCATTATTTGATGTTCTCGTTTTTTATTATCACCCCTTTTATATCACCTTTATATGCCTCTTGACTCACATTTATTACTTTAATTGTGGTACACTTTTATTATTCCCTTATAGAGATTTATATATCACCATTTTTCTAATGAATATCCTCAGTTTATCTTGTGTATTATTAGAAGGTGGATGGAATATAATGGAATGTTTTAGAGTTTTTAAATAATTTATTTGTATCTATGTTTTCACTTAATGTTCTATGTTCCTTATTTACCAAAGACACTAGGCCTATCAATCTTCTGGGATTGTATTAATAGTATATTTATGTAATAAATCATAAATTAATATGTATTAAATTTATGGGTCATAATATTCCTCATGGAAACTTCATATCTTTTGTATTTTCGTGTACTTGTTTGGAATTCAAATATATATATGTCATTAAATTTTAAAAAATCCACTAACTTATTTTTTCTTTTTGTAGTAAAATTTAGTAATAAATTGAGAAAATATAAATTTAGTTTTTTTGTGGCCTCCTTGACAGATCACCCATAGGTCATGCCATTACAGTCCAAGCTTAGTTAAATAAGAATTTATTTACTTGGGTTCTATGAATAAAACCCAACATCATACATCAATTCCAATATTAATTATTTAAAACCACTCATTTATTAAATATTCATTCAAATTATTTGTTGTCAAGTTATATATATTAAACTATATATTTATCACTTGTTTCAATTACATAATAATGTCACCATAATATAAAAAAAATATTAATCCAGTTAATAATTTATTTTAAGCATGTCTATATAAAAATTAAAAAATAATGGTATATTTTATTAAAATAAATCTAATACTCATTTAGTAACAATAATAAAAAAGAAATTACATGTGATTTAATAAAATAAGGAAAAATAAAATCTATCAAAGCCATCAAAACTATGATCCCTCTACCAAAATTTTGTTTGAGGGTTCAACAATCTAGTTGTTGGCCACTAACTCTAGTGGATTCCACTAGGGTTTTTGTAAGACACATCACCCACCAAATTAAAAATACAAAAAAAATAAAAAAAACAAGATTTTCATCATTGTTTTTATAGATTAATAATAGTCAATACTTAAATTAATATACCCAATACACGAGTCACTAAATTTATAACATATTAATTTTTTCCATGAGGTATGGATCTTTTGAATTTCAGTTTGAACTTTTCTTTTATTCAGATTAATTTGCATAATGGTTTAAGTAAGGCACTGTGAACATATAGGTCTTGTCCAGAGCCCGAAGATTAAATTTTTATAGCAATAGTATGAGGTACATGGTCGACATATGGTTATTAGTAACCTTGTGACTCAACCATGTGACCCATATATAGAGGATCATGGTTCAAAAAACCATGTGAGGGAGGCAACATGACACTACAAAATGGTACAAGAATATTATAGAGATGAAACAAATGGTTGGGGAATGATTGTTCAACCATTCCCCTGACTATGTGAAAGGGGGTGGCTAAGGGATAGTGAGAACACATGGTTGGTTCATGGTTTGCCCAACCATGTGACCAAATAATAAACCAATTTTAAAATGGGAGAAATTACCATTTTTACCTACTTTTCTTTAAGCCTCATCCCAATTTTTTTCTACTCCATTCACATAGCACCTCCTCCCTCACATTAGATCTCCCCTTTTTCTACTAGTTAGTCTTGAATCATAATCCTCTATTTAGTGTCTAATTCTGACAATTTTTTTCATCATGGATAACCACTAATAAGTACTTCAAAAAATTTCCTTCTTTTATTCATTTATGTCCTCGTATTGATTGATAAATCAGTGTGATATAATATTTCCTTTATTTAGGGTATTCATCAATTTTTTAATTCTACCATTATATTGTGGATTAAAGACTGATAATGGACAAGGAGTCTACAATACATCTAAGTTATTGGTGTATACCATTTACCTAAAATTCTTGATGTTTATTGCTTATATCAGCGTATCACAAGCCAAACACTCTATACATTACATATAAAATGTGATCAATATTAAATTAATTACTTATATAGGAATCATGATATTCCTTATACCCTTTGATATAGTCATAGGTCACTGACCTCAACCTAAACCCCCCTTGAGGTGTATCTGATTAAAGTCCTATGTTCTAGACACCACTTTAGGTGTGCCAAGCTTACTACTTGTGAGTTGAAATCATATATGAATTTAAAGGTATTATTAAATTTTTAATACCTATTTTGGAACCTTTTGAATATATGTGAAAGGTAAAATGATGTGAAATCTATGGGAATTTTGATACAATATGGTAAATATTTTGGTTTATGCATAATTGTGGCAATGGAGTGTATTCTGTCTGGTATGGTATCATGACTCCTCTTTATCATTTGTAATTTAATTGTTTAATGACATGATTATGATAATTAAATTTATAAATGTAAAAGACACTAATGTGTAACCATTGATCCCTTCTACATATGATGTTATATAATGGAAAACAAGGTAAGGAACTGATCTAGGGTATTGTAATATGGAACCGGTTATTAAATTTCATATTTCAAACATGGATGCATTATTTTATTAACCTAGATCCAACTTCCTTGGACTGAATAAGATTTATTCCATGGGCTCCACCCAAGTCTTTGTTAAATACCATTAGATATTCTCCTCAAACTCAAATAGGACACTTCAACCACGGGCCCTAGGTTCCAGGCCCATGTAGGTTTACCTTATATTGAGTTTAACATAGATAGGTTCCTTGGACTCGATGAGGGTTCCTTGGTTAATGGCCTTGGGTCCTAGCCCACATAGGTTTGATGTTTAATATGTTTATTGTATATCAAAGCTAATGATTTACCGTATTATATTGTTATCATTCATTCAAAAACTATTTTTTAAACAGCATGTGCTGGTAGAATGGGTTGTATCACTATATCTTTTATACCCTTATTCTTTTTATTCCTTTACACTATTACGACTTATATACATAATTGGATTTATTATTAACAATGTTTCTGGTGGGGTACTAAGTGTATCTCTCACCCAATTCAGGCCGACATTTGGTACCAAAAAAACTTCATGGATGTAGGTAGGGACAAGGGAAAATGTCCGAATATTGATTCCTGATTTTTTGTAATAGGATGGAGTATGGGAGAAAATTTTAGAGCTTGATCTAATGATTCTCATGTAGATAATTTTTTTCTTTATTAATTTTTTTGCATCATCTTCTATATTACTATCGATATTTTTTTGTATAATTATTTTTTTATATCAAATAGACATGATATCATTTTTTGGGAAATGGTGGGTACGGTTCTATTTAATATTTATGTTATTAATACCTTTAATCACTTATTTAAATAGATTTTTATTTATTTCCACAAACATGTTATTTTCAGTTTCAAATATGGATATATCTTATATTTACTACTAAACACCACTGAGATAGTGAGGGATTAGTCTTACCACCATAATATCACAGAACCTTGCTACAATTAAACACCCTCTCGTGTGCAGGGAGGTGATCTTGAGTCTTGGTGGCTCTTAAGTTTGGTTACAGATTAGCGAATAGGACCTGGGATTCTACAACCGGTATCATAGGATGTTTTCCTTTTTATATTATTTTTTAAAACTTATATAAAGGAAACTATTAAAGTATCTAGATTTTGTAATGAACTTATAAATTGGAGTATTTAACCCATGTATTAGGAAACATATCAGTTTTCTAGGATGGATGTGATGTTCTTGTTTTTTTTTCCAATTATAGTTGTCCAAAATTTACATTTCGGTGACACACAATATTTGTGTTGTAATTATTATAACTATAGAATTTCTTATACCCTTTTCCATTATGAAAAGTATGTTTTATCAGAAGAATCATTATACACTCTTGAGGATTCACATGTCATTTATATTCCATTCCATATTTATTTTACTTCACGCATTGCTTGCAACATGTGGTATTACATTGACTGTTATATATGGTATATTCCTTGATTTTATTATACTAAATTATTAATAATTAGTTAATAAAAATGTTTCCATTAACTTGAATAGTGTTTTCCTGTATATATTGATGGTGGAACCTCAATTAACCAATTATTATATGTTTTAGTGAAGAACCTTTGCGATAAATTGTTTTAATTTTTTTTATTTGTTGACAACTAATGTTTGTATGTAAGAAGATTTTTATAATTTAGGAATCATAATTAGTCCATCATAATGATATTTGAAAGGAAAATGGAAGTTTATGAATGTTTGTTCCCAACATTAAAGAGATATAAAAGATTTATTTTTAAGAAATTTCATTTTTAGATGCAGAGGATCAGACAGAGATTCACCATACCTGGGGTAGCAGATCCATATGCATTGGATTCAGATCATCATACGCAATTGGTGGAAGAAATTTTTATTTTATAGAAGTTTTTCTTTTCTCTAATCAGAGAAAGAAATAATTTGTTCAGTTATAAATTCAAATGTTGTTTCTTGAAGAATTCGTATTATTTCTGAAGAGTTTTGAAAGAATACTTTGATATTAAAAGATAGAAAGCATTAGTAATTTCCTAACCAAATCAGATTATGTTTTTATAATAAATAATATCTCAAAATAATGACAAACTATCATACTAAAATCATTTTAAGAAATTGAGGAATTGTAAATATTCAGTTATAGAAGTCAAGAAGAAGAATCCATCGTGTCCAGAAGTACCAAACTCAGAAGTTACAAAATGTCATAATTTTTAAAGCTAATGAAGTTTGAATAATTTTAAAGTTGATGATTGAATAATTCCATTGTAATTAGATTAAAAATAAAGATAAATTGTAATGATATGATAAATAAACTGAAATAATAATGTGGTGATAAAGAAAATTAAATAATAACACGCAGAAATTATAAAGAGCAGAGAAATAAATAGAAATAAAAATAAGGTGAGAAACAAAAGACAAATCATAATAAGGTGAAAAATAAATAGATATTTAATGATAGTATAATGAAAAAAATTCAAAAAGATCTGAGAAGGAAATAGAATCATAATGAGTTTAGAAGTAAATATATTTGTAATGAGCTGAGAGTGAAATAGATTCGTAATTAGATGACAAGGAAACAAATTCATTATGATATGATCATGAAGAAAACTAAAAAAGAATAATCCAATAGTTTTATGAAGATTTGTGGAGTTCAAATCTTAATATTAAATTTTAAATAAATTTTGTTGAAATATGAGGAGGATTGAAGAAGTCAAAGTTGAAGTTTAAATGTGAGTGATCATTGGAGATTTTGAAATCTGAGTAAGTAGGGAAAGTTTTCCAGATTACTTCTCTTGTTTTTATGATTTTCCTATAAATACATGCACATATATTTCATTAATTATAACTTTCATGTAAGATGAAAAGATGGAACACTAAATAAATAAAGTGAAACTTATTTTCAAAAAGATATCTTGTGAGGAATATTATACTACTTAACATTTGTATACCAAATTGATAAGTTTGTATTGAGGAAAATCATAGATAGTCGATCGGACTGAGAAATATCATATTGAGCATTTGAGAAAATTTTGAGTAATACAAATTGACAATGTCTTCATCATAATGACATCATTGGATCCATCCTAATCGTATTGATAGAATCGGATCCAGCCCTGTCGAATTAAGAAAATAAGATCCATCGAAATTGGACTGAGGATTTGGAATTAAAAATTGTGGGGAAATTTCCACAAAGACTTTATTCTTTTTTTTCATTATGCTTTTAATTAAACATTGTGAACTAATAGAAGTTAGCATAATCTTTCCTATCATGAGATATAATATCTCTAACGTGAGTTGGCACAATTTATATTCACTTCTTCTTAATAGTTAATTTTCATAGACCCACAGGGGTGGGTATGGAATAGACGTAGGCTCTTACACTATGGTCAAACATTGTAAATATTTTCTAAATTACTTTCCTTTATACTTTTTATTTCATGGATTATTATAAAATATGATAAAGGAATAAATCTTAACTGGTTTTAGGGGTTAAGTTCTAAAAAGTGTTGAATTTTAGACAAACTAAACCAATTGATCCACCCCCCCCCCCCCTCCTAGATATTATTTGATAATTTGGAAATTCAATTGGTATTAGAGGTTGTTTCCCTTATGGAATCTTTATCATGGATAAATATAAATTCTATAAATAAAAGAGTAATTTTTATATTTGATGGAAAAAAATCATTATGGATTGGAAAATAGGATGATTGTTTATCTCCTATCTCTTGTCCAAGAAGTTTTTTATGCTAGTACTATTTATTTTATACCTATTTATAAAGATTCCATGATGTAATTTTTTGATAAAATAAATATATAATTTTATATAAAGACTAGAAATTATATTTATATGTCCTTAACATAAAATTTTTATCAAAAGTTGATGGGTCTCAAAACATCAAAAAAATGTGGGACAAGTTAGAGAGTATTTTTGAAGGGAATAATAAAGTGAAAGAAATAAAGTTACGAATCTATAATAGTAATTATGAAGACATAATAATGATATATGGAGAAACTATTGATTAATAATTCACCATAATAAATGAAATTGTTTGCAACGTCAAAAGATTCAGAGATTTCCTAGAATATTCTACAATTGTGAAGAAACTTATGCAAAATTTACAGATAGGTTTGATATAAAAAATACCTCTTTAGAATATAAGGATGATTTATCTCTTGATAAATTAAATAACATTATTATTTCTTAAGAAATGAATAAATCTCCAATGTTTAAAAAGTATCTGAAATATGAAATGACTTTTGGAGCTAGTAGAAAGATCAAAATATTGGATGTTGAAGAAGATTATCCTTATGTGACTGAAGATAAGGAAGATGATGAGTTGAATGATAAGATTATGTATATTATCTATAAAAACTATAATAGAGTAATAGGAAAATATATAGGTAAACTTTCTCTCAAATATTTTGAGTGTATTGGAATCAAACATTTTTCTATGAATTTCTCTAAGAATAAATTTAGATAATATCAAGAAGATTTTAATTAAAACCCTCTATGGAATAAGTGAAACAAAATGATAAAAAATAAAATACATCCAAAAAACACCGGAAGATGATAACTATAAACCAATGAAGTATGTTGAGTAAAAAAATTTAATTAGACTCAATAAAAAATAATTATTTTGAATATTAAATTTTAGAAAAATTCAGAACCTTCATTACAAAAGATGAGAAAAAAAGATTCACCTGATAGTGAAGAAGGTGTGAAAGAATCTTAGAGAGCGTATTAGCTCCGAATATAGATTCTTTCATGTTTTAATCAAAAAAACTCTAAATAAAGAAATAATAATAATGAATAAATATTGTGAAGAAGTTTTTTAAGGAATAAAAGATTTAATCAATCAGGATGTCAAATGTATTAAGGAGATCTTAAGTTACAAACTTAGAATTGATAAAAAGGGAATGATGGTTGATGATCTATGAAAGAAGCGAGTGGTTAATAAGACAAGTTAACAAATTTGAATCAAAAATTATTATGTCTAAAAGTACCTTGATGAAGATAAATGAAAATTTCAAAAAATATTGAGAAGTAAAATCTAAGACTTCAAAAGTTGTTGAGGAGGATCGATATAAAAATTATATGAAATATTCACGCACCAAAATTAATTTTTCATCTGATTCTTTTAATAATTTTGGTACTAAAAAAGGTGTTAGGAAAATTTGGGAAGATAAATTATGTGAGAAACTTATCAAATATAAAATATTATAAAACTCACTCAAAAGAAAAGATGCTCAACATCTTAAGTATATTAGAGCTGAAAGAAGTTTCCAACCTCAACAAACTTTCTATAGAGAAATATATTTCTTAAATAGAAAATCAAAATTTGAGGGATATTGTTTTTGTTCTGGAATCTATGGGCATAGGAAACATAATTTTTCTCACAACGTATCTCTGCCCAGATGAAGGTTAGAAAAAAGTGTGAGTAATGGTGGAAGAATGATGAGTAACTTTCCTAACCCATAGGAATTTATAAAATAAAAATCTCAACATATTAGAAACGTTACAACAAAAAATAAATTGTAATGTCTAGAAGAAGTTTTTTGAAGATGTGATTAGGCTGTTTATTATTATAAATTATGTATGTCACTCCTTCCAAAACAAGTTTCATATTATAGAAATAAAAAGAAATATGAAAAGAAGAAAATTGAGGAAAGAGCTTTTTTTGTTGAGACAACTTTGAAAGGAAGTAAAAGGAACAAACCATGGATACTTGATAGTGGTTTTTCTTAAAAATGATAGGTGATATAAAAATCATGAAACATGTTGAAATTCATGATAGAGGAGCAGTTACCTTTGGTAATTATAGTTCCTTTAAAATTAGTGGAATCGAAAAGGCTGAGATTGAAGAGGAAAAGTTAAAATATAAGTAAGTTTTATTTTTTTATGGGATAAAACATAACCTAATTAGTGTAAGTAAACTTTGTAATAATGGAAATTAATTTTTTTAGAAAATAATTATCTTTTATCAAAAGTTTTACGGATATAAAATTTATTCTAATAGGTGAATGAACCAGTGATAATGTCTTCCAAATAGAATAATTCAAAAACTCTCCTTACTTGAGTACTAAAGATGAAAACAAATTGTGGCACTGAATACTTGGGAAACTTGGACATAAAAATATTAACAACATTTCTATAGTTGATTTCATTAAAAACATTCAATAATTGAAAAGAATAAAATAATATGATTGTGTAACTTTTCAAAATGCGAATATGACTAACAAAAGTTATAAAAGAGTTGATATTCAATCTATCAGACCACATGAGATTATTCATTTTTATTTGTGTGGACCTATGATACATTAATCAACAAAATTAAATTTATAGTTTATCAATTTAATTTATGATTACACTTTCAGAAAAAAAAAAACCATGTTTATGAATCATAATTCATAGTCTATTTAAATGTTCAAATTCTTCATGAAATATTTTGAGAAATAAATGGGGTTTCCACAAAGAAGTTGAGAACAAATAATGGAGCTAAATTCAAAAACAATATTTTTGAAAATTAACTGAGAGATAATGGTATAAAACATCATTATAGTGATCCCTATACTCCAAAGAAAAATAGTGTATCCAAAAGGAATAATAAAATTTGGTAGAAATGGGAAGAAGTATTATAGTAAGATACAAACTTTCAAAATTCAATTAGAGAGAAGAGTTTAGTACTGTTGTATATGTTCAAAATAGATGATTATTAAGACCAAAAACTAATATGACATCTCACGAAATGTGGTATAACAAAAAACCTTCATTAAAATAATTCAATATTTTTAGAAGTCTATTTTTACAAAAAATCATAAATCTAGATCCGAGAAGGTTTGATGAGATAGTTGAGGAAGTAAATTTCATGGGTTACACCCCAGATGGAATAAATTACAATTATTAGAAAAAATACTTAAAAAGTTTTGTGGATTCATATGATGTGAAATTAATTGAAAATAAATATTCATTAACAAAAGTTGTTAAGAATTCTTAGGATGATAAAGTGTACATTTCTAAAAAAAGTAAAATTAAGTCAAAACATTCTTATCAAGATCTTGATGTATCGTGTAATGAGAAAAGTAAACCTAATAGAGAAACTTTTAAATTTCCAACCTTAAAAAAACATTTTGAGTCTAAAAAATTATTGGAAATCAAGATGCTCCAGTTCAGACCAAAAGAAATTTAAGATTAGAAAATCCGACTTACTTGTCTTAATAGTTGAACATGAATCAATTTTAGAATATATTAAACACAAATAATGGGAGAAATCTATGAATTAAGAGTTGTATTAGATTTAGAAGAATGAATCATGGGAACTTGTTCCATGAATGGTAAATAAAACTCTTATTGGAAAAAACTAGGATTACAAAATGAATTCAAATAAACATGGATAAGCTTAAATAAGCCAAGAGAGTAATATTTATAATGGCTGTTCATGGGTGGAAGATGTGGGTTTTGAGGAAACTTTTTCTTCAGATGAAAGATTAGAAAATATTTAAATATTTTTATCACTAGGCACACATTGGAAATAAAAGTTTTCTCAAATGTATGTAATGTTATATTTCTTAAATGGTAATATTTAGGAAAAAAATTTCATTGAACAACCTTGTTGGTTTTTACTTGATGAGAATGAAAAAAAATTATATAGAATAAATATTTGTATGATATGAAATAATATCCATGTGCATGGTATTATAAACTTGAAAATTGTTCGACAATGTTGAACTCTTATAAAGAAAATTTGATAGAAACTTATATGTGAAATATGATATCTCAGGAACTCTAATTATAGTTGTTTATTTGGATGAAATAGTTTTTGTTGGGGAAAGGGAAGATTTTTGTAAAAAAATCTTATGAAATGAAGAAAATTTTTGAAATTTTAATTTTCGGAGAATTAAATTTATTTCTTGGTTTACAAGTTCAACCAAAAGAATAGAACATTTTATTCTCTCAATAAAAGTATGCCAGGGAATTGTTAAAGAATTTTGGGATTGTATAATACAAAGAAGTTTCTATTACAATTTCATTCAGCGTAATTTTGAGTAATGATGGATCTGGAATAAGTGTGAATCATAAAGACTTTTGGAATCAAATATGATGTATTATTTACCTTAAATACTGAAGTATTAATATTATTTATGTTGTGACTTTGTGTCCTAGGTATCAATGTAATCTAAAAGAATCAAATATGTTGGCAGCAAGGAATATTTTTAGATATATCAAAGGAAAAAATTCACATGGTTTGTTATATAAAATAAATTATGAGATAAATCTTCATTCTTATTTTGATTCCAATTGGGATGGAGATTATAATGATAGAAAATAAACCTTAAGAGGAAAATTTATTATTGGTCAATGATGTGTGAGTTGGAATGGTAATAAAAAATGTTCAGTAACATTAATCATTGTATAATCTTAATATGTTACAGCTGTTAAAATCTTGTTCTCAAATATTGTGGATGAATGTTCAGATATAATATTTCAAAGAAAAAGTTTCAAAAGCATTACTTTGTGATAATAAAATTTTAATTGACCATTCTAAATTTTTTTCCAACATTCAAGATCAAAGCACATGGATATAAAGTTTCAATTTATAAAATATAAAGTTGAATTTTTGGATTTTTTCCTAAAATACATTTCAAGGAAGTTTCTGATTGCTAATATCTTTACAAAAGAAATTATAAAAGAATTTTTTTGGAATTGAGGCTAAAAATTCATGTTAATATTTTTATAATGACTTCCTAAATCCCATAAAGGGATACCCCCACAGTTTTTTGTCTTATATTGAAAAATGGGGTGATAAAGTCACATTTTTATTTTGTAAAAAAAATTTACTTATCAATCTTCTCTGAATCTGAAGTTGTGGTTTTCATAAAATGGGGGAGAGAAAAATAAATGTGAGTTAGAATAAGATAAAAGTGAGTAAATTTAATCTTTATATAGCCACAAAATATTTCTGTCACATAGGAAAGTAATTCATTTAAAAACATTACTTTATCAAGTAGTGTATTGTAAGGACACTTTTTTTTATAAAGGTTATATTTTGATAAAATTCAAACATGAGATGTTTAAAACATTTGAGTTGTGAAAAAATTATGATAAATGAAAAAGTGTTTAATAAGGGTTATCAAAAAATAAAAAAGGGGATATTGAATAACGTTTTTTATTTTTTATTAAACAATGTTTTCTATATCTGTTGACAACTAACCTTTTTGTATGAGAATAATTTTTTTATTTCAGAATCTGAATTGGTCCATTGTAATGATATTTGTAAGAAATTTAGAATTTAAAGAATTTTTTATCTAAAACATAAAGGGGGAGAAAATTTTTATTTTTAATAATTTTTTTATGATAGCAGAGGATCAAACTAAGATACACTAGACATAGAGTATCGGATCCATATAAAGTGGATTCAGATCATTACGTCTAATAGAATCAAAGGTAGAAATTGTTGTTTATAGGAATTTATACCTTTAAAAAAGGAGAAAGAAATAAAATTCTGAGTTTGAAAGTCTAATGTTTTTGTTTGAATAATACATATTATTGCTAAAGAGTTTTGAAAGAAGATTGTGAAGTCAAGAGTTAGAATTTTTTTTATACTTTCTAAATCAAATCAGACAATTCTTTTTTGATCAAGAATTTATTACAAATAATGAAACAATAATGATAAAATATTTTAAATAAATGGGTGAATAATAAATATTTCGACAATTTCAATATTCAAGACAAATTCTCCATTTTATATAAAAGTATCGGACTCATAATTTTTAATATGTTAAAATGTTTAAAGATGATGAATTTTAAAGAATTTCAAAGTCGCAGAGTAAATAATTCCATGGAAATGAGATGGGAAAGAAATAGAAATCATAATTAGTTAAGAAAGAAATTTAAATTGAAATGAACTGAGCAAGAAACATAAATCGTAACGAGCCAAAATCATAATGAGTTGAGAAAGAAACAAAAATCAAAAAAAACTAATAAATAAAAATAAATCATAATAATCTGAGAAAGAAATAGATTTTTAATGAGCTAAGAAGGAAACATATTCTTAATGAGATGATAAATAAAAATATTCAAAATGAGCTGATAAGGAAATATATTCATAATGAGATGAGAATAAAAAACATTCATAATGATATATGAACAAAAATGATTCATAATAAGTTGATAATGAAGAAGACATGAAAATAGGATTCTTGAATTTTTATGAAGAGTTGAAGAGGTCAAAACTTGAACCTCAAGTTTACATAAATCTTATAGAAATATGAGGAGGATTGTTGAAGTCAAATTTTACATTTAAATGTGAGTGATCTTCAATATTTTTCAAATTTGAGGAAGAAGTGAATGTTTTCAATTTTCCCAATCTTTTTTTTCTGAATTGTCTATAAATATTTTCTCAAGTATTTTTTTCATTGTAACTTTCTTGTATTTGGAAAAGTCAAAGAACTAAATAAATCAAGTGAATTTATTTTCAGACAGAGATTCAGATCCATCCTCATTGAATGGATTCATCATATTTTTACTATAGAGTTTGAGTAATTCATATCGATAATGAATTCATTAGACTGATTTTATTAGATCTACCCTCATCATATTGAGAGTGTTGGATAAAGCCTCATCAAATTGATTAAAATGAATCCATCGAAATCGGATTGAGTATTCAAACTGAGTAATTATAGAGTAGTTTCAACAAAGTATTTATTGTTTTGTTTTGCTCAATGTTTTGGAGGAAAACATTTTAAAATGATGGTGGTAAGTATAATCTTTCCTATAAGGAGATAAAATGTGTTTATTAGGATATGGAGAAAGTTCTATTCACTTTTTCTTAATATTGAATTTCCATAGACCCACCAGAGTGGCTATGGTAATGATGTAGGTTATCACACTAAGGTTGAACATTGTAAATTTTGTATTCTTTACTTTCCTTCCTACTTTTACATACACGAGTTTTTACAAAATATGATAAGTAAATAAACATAATAGTTTGTAGGGGTTAAGTTTTGGAAATTATTTAAACTCATAAAATGTAAAAAAAATATTCAACACCCCACCCACCACCCCAACTTTTATTCTTTTATTCGATCCTATGGGTCTTTATTTAGAAATTTAATCATGGTTACAATATATGATACATTAGTTTGTAGTGATTACATGGATACCAATTCTAGTTTGTAAAGCTAATACAATTATAAATTGGTAATGATGATCCATCTAATTAAGCTATCATAAATGGATTGGTAAAATTTTGATATAGAATTTAAAACTATAGTTCCAGTTACATGACATGTCAATTATAACATAAAATCTTATGTATTTATAACTTGGTAATGGTAACTCATTTAACTTGTAACACCCTAAAATTCTAGAACAATAACATTTTATCTGATATTGTGTATGACACACTACACCAAGCGTAGAAAGAAAAATAACCTCTTTAAGATTTATGATGTATGTACTATTTTAAATAAATTTAATCTATTCTATATATTTCAATACATGCAACATTGTGTCAGGTTTCATTACACAAATGAATGACTCTATTTGATAACTCGTGTTACAAGCATGACTGAGTTTTACCAAACAATATTATATAAATAAAATATTATTATTTAAAATAATAAGATATAATATAGCCTTTAAATTAGAGTTTATGAATAGTATTAACTAAATTATAAAATATATGGTTTAATTAAACAATTAAAAATTAATTGTAAATTAAAATAAAAACCAATTGAATGTAAATGAAATGCTCTTTAAAAAAATAATTTTATACTCAAAAAGGTTTTTAACCAAATAAATTTAATTAACTATTATTATTGTATAATCTTAGTGAAATTTATATATTATATATTCAATAAAATATTTTTTATATTCATCAAATATATTTTATATTCATAAGATAAGAAGAAATCGAATTTTTTTCATAAAAGCAATACTTTAATAAAGGTAGTTTCGCCGACTTTTAATGGCCCTCCTATTTTAAAACTAAATTTTGGATATTTTATAAATTTCATATGAAAATATATAATTTTTAAAAAAATAATTTAAAATTATCTAAGGCTGAATTTTTTTTATTTTAATGAGAAGTTTCATTTTTGTTGAATAGTGAAAAATACTGAATTTGAATTGAAAACAGGCTTTTCATCTAAATAATTAATCAGATTAAATTATAATTTTAATTGGTTTTAAAGTCAAATTAGATTAATTATACATATATTAATCCAATTTATGTCATTTTAATCATTTTTTAATGAATTTATATATAAAAACATAGTAAACTTTTGAACATTTTCACTTTAAAAACTTATTTACCCATCCCATATGTGGGATTAATTTTTAATTAATTTCTAAATATTATATGATTTTAATTTTAAAAAATGGAATCCATATTTTAAATCATAATAATTTATAATTTATAGTAATTTAAACTTAATTTTTTTACCATAAATATTAGTGAATACAGTTTTAATTAATTATAGCGATTAAAAGAAAAACTAGCTTAACAAGGGACTAAAATTTAAACATAAGGGTGAAATGACACATAAACATATAAAAACCCATTTTATGTCCATATTTAAAACATAACTCACTTTTATAAAAAATGGTTCATTATTGGAGGCAAATTATGTAAGGGATTCTTCTCAATAGTGGTTACCTTTTTATATTTACAATAGTGCCACTCCACCTCCACTCTAAAAAAACTCACACCTCCCACATATTCAAACCTATAAAGAAATTTAAATCACTGAAAACCCGAAAAAATAAACTACCAACATCCCTAAACTTATCTTAGAAGCCTCATTTTTTCTAAATCAAACCTTGTGAGAATTTTCGTATAAACCAAAATGGGTTACTCGAAAAAGAGGTATCATTTTTCAACAAACACTTTTATTTTATTTATTTATCCACACCATAAATTATTCTTATATATTTATCATATAATAACCTAAGTATTAAAAATTTTCTAATATTTTTTTATATCAAGGGTATGACCTACACTCACATACACATCCATCAAACGGGATATGCAATCATCATTCATGTGTATGGTAGACTAGCGCCCTACGAACTGATATAGTTTGTTATTCCATTACCTCCATTCATGGTTGGAAATAATTATGGATTTCTAGTTTATATATCATATATATGATATTTATAATTTATGTATTGTTATTAAATTATTTTATAACATGTAATTTTATGCGTTACATTTTTTTTGAATATGATAACATCATTTGGGGATGTGTGGACTACCGCCTCCACAAAGCGATGTGATTCATTCACACTATACATGTAATTTATTAAGGATGGTCTCAATTAAAATATGTGAAAATATGACATTAAAATGATAACTTAGTTATAATATACGTATAAATAATTTAATTTTTGTTCTATTATTATGATAATAAAATGGAAACAACGTTCATTCATACATACGGCCAACTGTCTCCATGAGTAGTGTATTTCATTTCCAATATCCAAACATTATCGATTATTAAAAACACATATATACTAAATATATATAATATTTAAATCATTTTTTATATTATTAGTATTATTAAATCATTAGCTAAGTAATAGGAACAAAAATAACAAGTCAAAACATAATTAAAAAACATGGCAACTAACACCCGAAACGATGATAATGATGAGAGATTATTAACAAAGTGATCATAAAAATTTATAAATGGATCATATATGAAAAATTAATTATTAATATTTTTTTGTTATAATTTAATAAAATCCTTAATTAAATTATAAATGTGGTTAAAGGGAATTCAACCAAAAGGGAACCTAAGGTAATAGTGTTTCTAGTCACTCTTTTATTTCTATGAGACTTATGACTTATCTACCACTAATTTATTTTGTGTGGTGAATATAATTCCATATTACAAGTTATATCATGTATTTACTATATTTAATGATATAAAAGTTTTAATTGAAGTTAATATTTCATGGGTCTCACGATTCAAAAGTTACTCATGTAATAATGTATTTCATCTCAATTTACATTCCATTGAGACTTATTTGTTATTATGCACCAAATTACTTTCATATGGTGTGTATACTATCCCTTTTACATTTAATTTTATTATTCAATCATATTTCATGGTATTTTAATATTCAATTAAAATTATCTCATCCAATGGGTTTTAAAGTGAAAATTACCAAGTGGTAAAAGTTATCTTTGCAATCTCTCTTTATTTGGTTATTGTTAAATTTATCTTGAAACAATAGCTCCCATATGATTTTTTTTATTATAAATTAAACTTATATTAAATATTCATATTATTAAATTTTTCATATAATTTTTTCCTAAACCATATTCCATTTTTACATATGGTGTTTACTTTTAAATTTATTTTATTAACTCAAGAAATTTTGATAAATATCTATTTTTATTCCACACATATATTTGCTGATAAGGCACATTGTTTATTAATAAAATAGATTATTCAATATATGAGGAATTATTTGTACCTATATACATGTTTGAGTCCCTGGTTAAAGATATCCCCTCAATGCATTGGTAGTATCATGGAATGAAATCAGTTGGTGACAAACCATTCGAGTTTGTTTCCAAGAAAAATTAGTTGGCTTTCAACCTACACACATAAACTATCATGAGAGTAGGTCTTAATGGTATAGTGGTTTTACTTCCAAATACATTACCTTTGATAATTAATCATTTCTATCATTTTCATTAGTTTTATCCAGATGATTTTCACTATGAAAAAACATATGGATGCATTTCATTCTCATTTTATTGACTATATAGAATGTTTCTTCCATTATTTACCATTCCATGTTGATTTTTACTAATATAGTTGTTTATATTGAATTATTCTTATTTATTTACCTAGTTATATGGTTTAAGAACTTCTTTCTTAGTTAATTGATTACATGGCATATGTGTTCATTTATTTACCATGACATATTGATTATTCTCATTGATTCATTATTTCTTCTGTTGTAATTAACACTTACTTATCATTTGAGATCAACCTTATTTATTTTCCTTTACCTTAGATTCCATTAATTATACAGTTATACTCAGTAGGGAAACCAAAAGCTCTCGTGCACATGTGGGTATACATTTTAATTCCCCTTGAGAAAACAGAGATAACAAAAGCACCTAGCAAAGAAATTATCCACCCAACCTCACCAAGTCACACTCCCCAAAAAAAATAAAACATGTAAATTAATAGTAATAGAACATTGATGTTTGGGTACCCCAGACCACTTCACCACTGGTTATTTTGGACATCCTATGCATCAGACCTCCCCCACAAGTCTCACGATAGCCCCATTGCCACCCCAACAACAAACATATGGGCCACCATAACCACGCATCCTAATTGCAGACACCTAGGCCACCAAAACCACACATAACTACTCCTATAGACACTTTGGAAAAAACAACCACTGCCATGCCAATATACACCTAGTCCAGAATCACCACTATCGAGCTGAAAGGCACTTGGGGCTCATCATGAAGACACTTGGGATACAAACCTGCCCACACACACCAGGACCAACCACCACCACACACCCTGCCCAAAGATTCTTGGTTCATAATGAACCATAGGCCATCATAGCCTGCCCAAAGAGTCTTGGGCTACCAAGAAGAGGGATCAAAAAGGAACTAATAACTAGACACTCATAAAAATGTTTGAAAAACGCCCTCCCCCATGAAATGGGGGTGTTCAGAACGAACTACTCAACATGGGTGGGGTGCATATAAGAAACAAAATAACAAAATATTATACATATAGGTAACCAAGAACTAATCCCAACCTAAGGGTCCCGAAGCATACAACTAGCCCATATGAAACCACTTTTACTATTTTCTCTACATGCATAACTACACAACATCCATAACTAGAGCACAACCAATTTCTGGAAAACAATTCCCCATAGAAACCATTATCATTATTATTTTCAAATCATTTCATTGAAAAATTCTTCACTATTGGGCATCATACAGGAACAACCACAAGGCAAAACTACAACTGAAACAAAACAGCCAAGTGAAATTTAAGCATTCACATCTGGTTCTCTTTTAAAGTAACAAAATCAAAAGTGATCTATGAGATCCCTTGAAGTATTGGAACCAAAAAAATCCCCAACATACCAGCTCTAGGCTACCTCAGATTCAGAAACCAACCACATCTCAACCATAGATTTCGTTCGCATTCACGTCACCCCACAAGGCACCAAACAAAATAACCATGCATTTTACCACAACAGAGCAAGGGAGTTTAAGATTTATCCACACCATTAGTTAAGTTCCTTATGTTGTGTTAACAAGGGTGATCACACAGGGGCTATTATTCATTGATAATCCATTTAATCAATCAATTTTACATGATTAACCATTTTCCATGTTACAAACATTGAATCAAAATACTATAAAAAACAGATCTTCATTAGTGTGTAAAACAGGACCACCAATAGCCATGACTTTTAGTGGACATGATTCCATACAATTCAAAACATAAAATGAAAGTAAAACACAGCAACATCAGAATCTTCATTCTCACCCCTTCATTCTTTAATAGTCTATTAATTATCTTTGTTAAAGTTGGTTTCATCTATGTCCTGATGGAACATTGTCATACCTTCCCCGCATGATGCACAATTAAAGAGAGATAAAGGAAAACCCCAATGTGGATGATCAATGATCGATGTTTCCTCCTCACATTGAGAAATATGGTCACGCGATCAGTAGGAAAAACTCCATGAAGGGTGACTGGGAAGGGATATAGAAAGGGTTCATGATTTGTCTCTAAAATAAATACTCCAAGCGTACTATGGAAAAGAAAGTTACCAAGTAAGAAGAAGATCTGAGTGTGAAAAAGGCTTGATCTAGGAGTTATGGGATATGAAATCTCGAACCGCTTAAAAAGTGGATCGTGGTTTCATCACATATTTGGGAGGTTACACACGATGTAATTAATTTAGATTTAATAATTCTACTTGGGGACAATGAAGATAGACAAGCAGGAAGCTATGAGTGAATAGATATCTTTAAACAGAGAAAACACATAATAGGGGAACATGATTTGGGTATGTCAAGGGTCTCCCCACTAATGGGGGTTTAAATATAATTTATGGGCTTAAAAACTATATTAAATTTCTTGAAAAAAGGTATTAAGAGTTAAAAAGAGAGGTTACCGAGAGACTGGGAAAAGAAACCCTGACACCCTCTGTGGAACCAATCGGTGAGACCGATCGAGGGCACCGATTGGTGATACCATGGTGACACCCTACCACCAACACTAACTCCCTCCTGAATCACCGATGGTGTCCAGGAAACTGTAAACACTAGAATTTTACAAATTAATGGATAATAGAAGGTACAAGCCATTAAATCTTGATCGGTGGCATCAATTGGTGACACCACGGTGACACCCTGCCACAAACACGGATGCCCTCCTGACTCACTGATGGTACCCAGGACACCCAAACAGTAGAATTTGACAAAGTAATGGCTGAGGGAAGGTATGATCCATTACATAAGATACATCTCAATCTATTCTCACCCTCGAGAATCAATATTAAACCCAAATAAAGAAATGAGTCCAAACAATGACCTCGTAAGATACCTCCCAAGGATAAACCACCCTAGATTTGTTCAAAAGTAGGATCAACACTATAGAGGCCCGAATCTTGATGTACATGGAGGTTACATTACTTTTGCAGAATACTTAATACATAACAAAATACGACACACAAGGACCGTAATAGTTTAGTGTCTTTGGAAACTCGGAATAAAATCTTCTAATTATGGTGAAAGATCTTCAACATCTCCCAATAAAGATCTTCCCCTTTTTTTCATACCTAAAACCTTTCTTTATATCCTGGGGAAAAGAAAACATAAAAGGGGTGATCTCAAATGCCCAGGAAGGGTAAAAATAGAGAACATAAAACAATCCATAAACATTTGAATTCAAAAACATGAACATAAAATCTAAACATCAAAATCTTGAGCGAAGACATGAATCTTGGAAGTACGTAAGGCATATATCATAAGGGAACATCAATCATGATAAAATAGAATGGTAATAAAACATGTAATTGTGGAAACAATTAAGCACATTATATGATTTCCATAGTAGCCAAGGCATTGCTGCCAAGACCATCTCAGTGGACAAAGTCCCTTTCTGAATCGAGTTCACTCCTCGTTCCAGTCCTGTATTACTGAACCGATTTAACTTGTCATTCCAGCCATGTTTATCTCAAGAGATATAAATATTTACCCAATTAATTGGAGGGATATATAGGTCCCACACATCTCATAATGAAATCATTCTTACTTGTGCCACAAAATAAACATACATCATTCAGAATAACCCAATAAATAAAATGGGTTTCATAAACATCATCCCATCATCACATAATCAATATAAAAGAAATGGATATCATTTAATAATAAGAAAATTAAAACCATGTAAATCATAGAGACATGTTACTTGAAACATACACATAATAAATAATTTCATCTTAGATGAAAAATGGTTTTGATAAAACACTTGAAATGAACTCTTGAAGAAAATATCCTTTCTTCTTCAAAATCATTTTCTTTTCACAAAATGTCATGAAATTTTAAAAGAAAGGGATTTTGTTGAAAATAGTCATGAAATATTTTGGAGGAATATTCATGAAAATAAGGCTTTATAAAACCGTAAAAATCCATCCGTGCCATATAAGTTAAAAAAACATTCTTCTCGTACTTTTGCCGGAAAAGTCAAAAAAGTACCTCGTAACATAATCAAAAGAATGATTTCTTACATACCATGTAGTAAAAGTCAAAAATGGGTAAAAATTACTTTAAACATACATGAAAAAAAAATTATAAAACATGGACATGGATGATATAAATAACCCCAGTAAATACTTACGAATAAACAATCTCGGATAAGAATGAGATTGGAATAATTATCCCTTACCTTAGGTCTGATATGCTTCATATGGATCCGAACCTCCTTTATAATGATTTAAATAATGTCATTGATTTATTAAATAATCATATTCATTGTTAAGATATCATATATGTTTCCCTTATGACTTTATATCACCCGTTCTTTTGTAAATTCCATGTTAAAGCAGCGTTTTGGGTAAAATCATTTCATTTATTGTATGTGTTTCGACTTGTCGTTCTTGATATTATTACCTATATCCTGATTTACATAATTCCAGAATGTAAAACATGATTTATATATAATATATATTCATAATATACATATCTATTATAGATCTATAAAAGGAATGAAATACACCATTCATGGAGACGGTAGGCCGTACGTACGCATGAACGCTGTTTTCGTTTCCTTGTTGAATTGAATGGAATTAAGTGGATGAAATACACATATAAATATAAACATAAATCCAATATCATTATTATGTCATATATTTCATGATTACTTATTATATATACTTTATAATCATTCATGAATGGTTAATCATTGAGAATGAGTCTCATCGCGTCGTGGAGACGGTAGTCCGTACGTACGCACGAGCGATGATATCGTTCCTATAATTATTGAATTGAATTGGAGTGGATGATAAAATATATAGTAATAATTATTTTGTTGTAATAACTATGTATAGTTATTATTTACACCATTATACCCATCCAAGTAAGGTGGTGTTGGAAAAATAGATTACACCACCACGTGGAGACGGTATTCCGTACGTACGCATGCGCGGTGATCTCATTTTCTATAGGATGGATAGATGGTGAAATAGGGTTGTTTAATACATATAATAACATATCAGTATATTATTGATACTGATTTTATTACTTCATAATGAAACAACTAAAGAATAATAAGTGGAAGAAGAAATAAAGTTGAAAGAATCGGTAACGGACATTACCTCTTCTTTGAAGCGCCTCTTTGAGACCTCCTCTTAGGGAATTAAATTGGTATTTGAAGAAGACCAGGACATATATGATGTTTCTAGGTAAGTGGAGAAGATAATTTGGCAGGGGTTGGCCGAGCTTGAAGGCTCAAAGTGGTGTGAGGAAGAGAGGGAGGAGGTTCCCTTTTATAAGGGATGAGAGGGGCACCTTTGGAAATCTTAAAAATATTAATTTATAATAAATCTAAACCCAATTAATAACCTCCAAAAATGACTCATATTATAATATTAGATGATATAGGTTTGTAATCTCATCAACCAATAAAATTTAGACATGTTCGAAATTTATTTTCAACATTATCAACTTGATTTATCCATATTTAATCAATTTAATTTTATTTGGGGTAATAACATTCTAAATTTTAAATTATAACAAATAATTACTTAATTTTTGTGAATTTTCCATAATTGGATACTTTATAACATTTTATACCATATAAGTTTAAATTTATAATTTCTAAATATTTTTGTGATTTTTAAACAATTTTATAATATGTTATTTTTATAAAATAACTATAGTGTCAATTTTAACACTATTCATTTATTAGAATTTAAATAAAATATATAAAAAATATATGTTCGAACTAAAAGCTCTAATAGATTCATAAAAGGTCATATTTATCTATAAAATTAGTGTAGAACAATAAATAGTTCATATAATATCTATTTTATTGTTTTTAAAACCATTTATTTGGTTTATCTCTTAATAAAATAATTACTACATAATTTTTGTATAATTATATAATATACTTACTTTTTGCATAAAAATTAAAAATAAAATCCTATGATGAAGATAAATCTATTACCTTTCACAATAATAATTTTACTCTAATTTATCATCTTAAAATCACAATATTTAAATTTTTATATTTACTAAATTATGATGGTGACAACTTTGGCATCATTTAAAATAATATAATATAAGTGTCATAATCACTTTTATAAGGCTCCAAATA
Source organism: Viscum album (assembly GCA_963277665.1). NCBI lineage: Eukaryota > Viridiplantae > Streptophyta > Magnoliopsida > Santalales > Viscaceae > Viscum > Viscum album. The sequence goes on from OY728138.1 coordinate 1,072,751,536, forward strand.
GTCAAATATTCGTCCATTGGATTATTAGGGTTTACATTTACATGACCAATAAGTTTTGGTCAGGGTTTTGTGCCTTTTATGGTCACTATTAGTTTAATAAAAACTATATTCTTGATTTTTCACTAGATAAACAATTTCTGCATCACTATTGTGTCACAATTAATGATAATTATTTAATCCCTAAAAATTATAAATAAATTCATATGATGTATATAATTTAATTAGATTTCTGTAGACTGTTCATGTTTTAAGTTTCATGAATTTTATCACTAAATTAAAATTAATATACTTATAATATTTAAGAGAGTGACATGTTGTCACTTTCTTTGGTTTTAATAATAATTAAGTTATTTTCATGGGAAAACCCCATTAAATGATTCCAATACGACCCTTATATGGTATGGGTCAACTTTTAGTCATCCAATAGGATTTTTGCAGGTGTTAGGGTAATTTTATAATCTTATATTTACCCTTAATTACCTGATTTACCTTTAACTATGGTAAATAAAATTTACCGTAGTTATTATTCATAATTCCCAAAAATAAAAAGTAGTCTATTAATATAATTTGGACCCACTGATTCCAAATATGGAATCCATTTTTCCAAATTCAATACACAGAATTTGTAGAAATTAAATTAAAATTAATCCTGTTGTCGAAAGAAAACGGGTTTTTGTTTAAAACATTACAAAAGATTGAATTGATTTAACCTACGATTTCAAGGTAAAATCAATGATAATGACATACATTATATTAAATGGTAAAAATATATTCTATTTATACTTTAATTCCATTCAATATTATAATTTAACCACATAAATTATAACGATGAAAAAAAGTTGTTTTTAATTAAAATATAGCGTACTTTTACTATTCGTTAAAATATGAAAGTTATCAGGATAACATGAAAATTTTATCCAAGATAAATTTTATATCCTTATTCCAAAGAATAATTTTATTTTGTAAAATTTAACTTATAAACATGTAAAAAACTATATTTAAAGTGGGTGCACCATCAAAAGGCGGAAAAACTGCATTTTTTTAAAAATACTAATTTTACCCGAAGAATTTATTTTGTTCTTATACCATGTCCTAGAAAATGTGTAAGATGAATAAAAATGTTATAAAATTAAAAATTTAGTTAATACTATTCATAACCACTACTTCATAATAATATTATAATAATATATAGTTGTTTAGTAAAACCCGGTATTGTGTACAACACATGCTATCGAGAAAGGTCGCGATTGCGTGTAATCCAAGCCAAGTCAGGGTTGCGTGTAGTGCACGACTCCTTTGTTGTTTAGTATAACAAAATACATTGAATATATATATATATATATACTCAATGTTTTGTAGAATAACTAGTATCAAACAAACATGAAATTGTGTGTAACATGATCCAAGATTAGTGTTGTGTATACTGCAAACTAATACGGTGTTGCGTATAGAGCCAAATAATCTTGGTGTAGCATAAAACAGAAGATATGAAAGAAATTAAAATGAATATATCTTATAAAATCTCGGGTTGTTATATTCTACCCCCCTTAAAATGAATTTCGCCCTCGAAATTCGTCGGGGTTATAAATCGTTTACTATTCATAGAAACCCACATCGTAAAAAGGAATACTAAAACTTAATTTTAAAAACTAAAGTATGAAACGTAACGATTTCCCAAAGTAACTCATCGTTGGGTTTCCATATAGGAAAACATAGGTGAAAATATGGATATGGAAGAGAAATCTAAACATCAAGTACTAATAGAGAGTGGTAGAGAGCATGGCTATGAAAAATCCAACAATCACAGAGACATAAATTTGTGATGATCTAAGGTACCATCTGATTCATCGGATATAAGAGAACTAGGACAACATTTTTGGTTTTCAATATCATTTCTCTAAAGTTGAAAATTTTGAATTAGAAGAAATACTTACTTGATTTTGGTACAATCTCACTATTGTTCGTGAATTGAACAATTTCCACTTCATCTCTTAAAGAAATGAAGTTGAATTTGTTATTCGTGAAGCGTTAGCAGATTAAGTGATAGAATGATGGGTCATTCCATCTATTTCAAACAAAAGGTTAGCAAAAGTTACAAGTCCATCTTATGGTGAGATTAATCATATATGGTTCCAAAAATGGACTTATACTTTATTTATCATACCGCTTAATAAATTAAAACTACTTTCCACTAACCAGGGACTTCCTGTAGGACATCGGTAGGTGATAAAGGCTAGTCGTACTTCGTTTGTGGGTTTGATTCCCACAGCCTTATCCGATGCGATGGGTTTTCACCCGTCCTGCATGTTGTCCTTTTTCTAAAACTACATTACTATAAAATCCCATCAATAATATCAAAAAAAAGTTCTATCCTTAAACAATACTAACTTGTGTCCAACATAATCTATTCTAATCTTTAGGCTTATCTAAAATAATTTGGTCCAAGATCATAGTATAAAGAAAACAATTACTAGAAAGGTTATCTACCCTGAATGTGAATACAATAATTTATCCCACATATATCATAAGATATATCTTGTTGGTTGTATTCCAAACACATGAATACCTTAGTCATATATTCTCTTGAAACATAAATTACCATATAACCTTAGTGAAAACATTAATACTGTCAAAAGGTAACTCTTCCCACATACCAAAATCCCAAAAAATAAATATAATCAAACAATAATATCACTTAGTCATTATATCAGTCATGAGCTCATGAATACAATCAAAAATCTCATTATCCTCTTATCCCTTCGTTATGTGCATATCATCTACATTCCAAAAATATCTGAGTAACCTTCCATGGTTACCGGTACCATTCAATATATACTTTCAAATACTTTAGGAAAAACAATAGTGTAACAATCCTTAGATGATTCTTTATTCCATAGTACCATACATTATTCTTTATAAACATACAATCATTCCACTAACTTCTTAAACCACTGACTGAGCTTCATCATTTCTTTCATCTCATATTTCATTTATAGTCTCTTCATCATCGTCCACATAAATACTACTCATATGAACATGTTGATTCTCTTCATGAGATTTTCCCTTAGGGAATTAGTTTTCATAATGCCCATACATTCCACATTTAAAACATCTAATCATTGTTGATGTCGTAGCAATACCATTATCCTTGTCTATGGTGTTAATTGAACCTTTTCCTTTACACTTACTGGCTTTGTGTCCTTCTTTTCCACACCCAAATCATCTTCCAGTTCCTTTGAAACAATCTCCCTGATGCCTCTTCCCACATGATTTACATGAGGGAAATTGAACTTTCTTTCCTCTATGATCATCATGAAACTCCATCTTTCTCTAATTATCTGAGTTGGGACACTTAACAAAGTTGAGATTATTGATCATATTATGGGATTGCTGATTAGGCATAATAACGATGTTTGGACTTCCAAATCCTGTTTCATTTGTTTTCCCATGAAGAACAACATTCCATTGTCCGTCATATCCTCCATTATCATGAATCTTCCTATTTCCAGCCATTTTCTAAAACCCAAAAAGAATAGTGTGAGAGGAAAAAATCATGCTAGGGAAAACAACATAGTAAAGGGGAAGTACCCTCAATATCTAACATCTTAGGTTAAATTCTAAGATTGTTATCACAATTCTAGGACTATAACCTATACGTATACTTAACCTTAGGACATCCTTAGACATACCTTAGACATATCTCTAGGGATCTCACTAAAGTTGTCGCATCCTAGTTTCCAAAGGTTGACTAACCCTTTCCTCTAATACCAACTATAGAGGCCTAAAACTTGACGTACATGGACATTACATTATTTTTTCGGAATACTTAATACATAAAAAAAACAGACACACAAGGACCGTAATAGTTTAGTGTCTTTGGAAACTCAGAATAAAATGTTCTAATCGTGGTGAAAGATCTTCAACATCTCCCAATAAAGATCTTCCCCTTTTTTCTTACCTAAAACCTTTCTTTATATCTTGGGGAAAATAAAACATAAAAGGGGTGAGCTCAAATGCCCAGTAATGGTAAACATAGAGAACATAAAACAATCCATAAACATTTGAATGCAAAAACTTGAACATAAAATCTAAACATCAAAATCTTGAACAAAGACATGAATCTTGGAAGTACGTAAGGCATATATAATAAGGGAACATCAATCAAGATAAAATAGCATGGGAATAAAACATGTAATTATGGAAACCATTAATCACATGATATGATTTCCATAGTAGCCAAGGCATTGCTGCCAAGACCATCTTAGTGGACAAATTCCCTTTCTGAATCGAGTTCACTCCTCATTCCTGTCCTGTATTACTGAACCGGTTTAACTTGTCGTTCCAGCCATTTCTATCTCATGAGATATAAATATTTACCCAATGCATTGGAGGGAGATATAGGTCCCACCCATCTCATAATGAAATCATTCTTACTTGTGCCACAAAATAAACATATATCATTCATAATAACCAAATATATAAAATGGGTTTCATACACATCATCCCATCATCACATAATCCATATAAAAGAAATGGATATCATTTCATAATAAGAAAATTGAAACCATGTAAATCATATAGACATGTTACTTGAAACATACACATAAGAAATAATGTCATCTTAGATGAAAAATAATTTTGATAAAACACTTGAAATGAACTCTTGAGGAAAATATCCTTTCTTCTTCAAAATTATTTTCCTTTCACAAAATGTCATGAAATTTTAAAAGAAAGGGATTTTGTTGAAAACAGTCATGAAATATTTTGTAGGAAGTTTCATGAAAATAAGGCTTTATAAAACCGTAAAAATTTGTCTGTTCCATATAAGTTAAAAAAAACATTCTTCTCGTACCTTTGCCGGAAAAGTCAAAAAAGTACCTCGTAACGTAAAAAAAGAAAGATTCCTTACATACCATGTAGTAAAAGTAAAAAATGGGTAAAAAAGACTTTAAACATACATGAAAACACTTTTATAAAACATGGACATGGATGATATAAATTACCCCAGTAAATACTTATGAATAAACAATCTCGGATAAGAATGAGATTGGAATAATTATCCCTTACCTTAGGTCCGATATGATTCGTATGGATCTGAACCTCCTGTATAATGATTTAAATAATTTCATTTATTTATTACATAATCATATTCATTGTTATGATATCATATATGATTCACTTATGACTTTATATTACCCGTTCTTTTGTAAATTCAATGTTAAAGCAGCGTTTTGGGTAAAATCATTTCATTTATCGTATGTGTTTTGACTTGTCATTCTTGATATTATTACTTATATCCTGATTTACATAATTCCAGAATGTAAAAACTGATTTATATATAATATATATTCATTATATACATATATATTATAGATCGATAAAAGGAATGAAATACACCGTTCATGGAGACGGTAGGATGTACGTATGCATAAACGTTGTTTTCGTTTCCTTATTGAATTGAATGGAATTAAGTGGATGACATACACACATACATATATATATACATAAATCCAGTATCATTATTATGTCATATATTTCATGATTACTTATTATATATACTTTATAATCATTCATGAATGGTTAATCATTGAGAATGAATCTCATCGCGTCGTGGAGACGGTAGTCCGTACGTACACACGAGCGATGATATCGTTCCCATAATTATTGAATTGAATTGTAGTGGATGATACAATATATAAGAATCATTATGATGTTATAATAACTATTTATAGTTATTATTTACACCATTATACCCATCCAAGTAATGTGGTGTTGGAAAAATGCATTACACCACGGCGTGGAGACGGTATTCCGTACGTACGCACGTGCAGTGATCTCATTTTCCGTAGGATGGATAGATGGTGAAATAGGGTTGTTTCATACATATAATAACATATCAGTATATGATTGATACTGATTTTATTACTTCATAATGAAACAACTAAATAATAATAAGTGGAAGAAGAAATAAAGTTGAAAGAATCGGTAACGGACATTCACTCTTCTTTGAAGCGCCTCTTTTAGACCTCCTCTTAGGGAACTAAAATTGGTCTTTTAAGAATACAGGGACCTCTATAATGTTTATAGGGAAGTGGAGAAGATAATTTTTCAGGGTTTGGCCGAGCTTTAAGGCTTAAAGTGGTGTGAGGAAGAGAGGGAGGAGGTGCCCTTTTATAAGGTAGGAGAGGGGCACCTTTGGAAATTTTAAAAATATTAATTTATAATAAATCTAACCCCACTTAAAAACCTCCAAAAATGACTCATATTCAAATATTATATGAGATAGGCTTTTAATCTCATCATACATTAAAATTTAGACATGTTAGGAATTTATTTGCAACATTATCAATTTGATTTATCCTTATTTAATCAATTTAATTTTATTTGTGGTAATAACATTCTAAATTTTAAATTATAACAAATAATTTCTTATTTGTTGTGAATTGTCCATAATTGGATACTTTATAACATTTTATACGATATAAATTTAAATTTATAATTTCTAAATATTTTTTTGATTTTTAAACAATTTTATAATATGTTATTTTTATAAAATAACAATAGTGTCAATTCTGATATTATTCATTTATTTGAATTTAAATAAACTATATACAGAATATATGTTCGAAATAAAAGCTTTAATAGATTCCTAAAAGGTCATATGTATCTATAAAATTAGTGGAGCACATTAAATAGTTCATATAACATTTATTTTAATATTTTTAAAACCATTTATTTGGTTTATCTCTTAATATATTAATTACTACAACATTTTTGTATAATTATTTAATATACTTATTTGTTGCATAAAAATTAAAACTAAAATCCTATGATGAAGATAAAAATATTACCTTTCACAATAATACTTTTACTCTAATTTATCATCTTAAAATCACAATATTTAAATTTTTATATTTACTAAATTATGAAGGTGACAACTTTGGCATCATTTAAAATAAAATAATATAAGTGTCATAATCGCTTTTATAAGGATTCAAATGGTCAAATATTCTACCATTGGATTATTAGGGTTTACCTTTACATGAAAAATATGTTTTGGTTAGGTTTTTGGGCCTTTTATGGTCACTATTAGTTTAATAAAAACTATATTCTTGATTTTTCACTAGATAAACAATTTCTGCATCACTATTGTGTCACAATTAATGATAATTATTTAATCCCTAAAAATTATAAATAAATTCATATGATGTAGATAATTTCATTATATTTCTGGAGACTATTCATGTTCTAAGTTTCATGAACTTTATCACTAAATTAAAATTAATATACTTATAATATTTAAGAGAGTGACATGTTGTCACTTTCTTTGGTTTTAATAATAATTAAGTTATTTTCATGGAATAAAGTACATTAAATGATTCTAATCCGACCCTTAGGTTATATGGGTCAACCTTTACTCCTCCAATAGGATTTTGGAAGGTGTTAGGGTAATTTTATAATCTTATATTTACCCTTAATTACCAGATTTACCTTTAACTATGGTAAATAAAATTTACCGTAGTTTCTATTTATAATGCCCAAAAATAAAAAGTAGTATATTAATATAATTTGGACCCACTGATTCCAAATATGGAATCCATTTTTCCAAATTCAATACACATAAGTTTCAGAAATTAAATTAAAATTAATCTCGTTGTCGAAAGAAAACGGGTTTCTGTTTAAAACATTGCAAAAGATTGAATTGATTTAACCTATGAATTCAAGGTAAAATCAATGCTAATGACATACATTATATTAAATGGAAAAAATATATTATATTTATACTTTAAGGCCATTAAATATTATAATTTAACCACATAAATTATTATGATGAAAAAAGTTGTTTTTAATTAAAATATACCGTGCTTTTCCTATTCATTAAAATATTAAAGTTATCAGAATAACATGAAAATTTTATCCAAGGTAAAATTTTATATCATTATTCCAAATAATAATTTTATTTTGTAAAATTGAACTTATAAAAATGTCAAAAACAAGATTTAAAGTGGGTGTGCCATCAAAAGGCCTCAAAACTCCAATTTTTGAAAAATACTTATTTTACCCGAAAAATTTATTTTGTTCTTATACCATGTTCTAGAAAATGTGTAAGATGAATAATAATGTTATAAAATTTAAAATTTATCTAATATTATTCATAATGTCTAGTTCATAATAATATTATAATAATATATTGTTATCTAGTAAAACCTGGTATTGCGTACAACACACGCTATCAAGGAAGGTCACGATTGCGTGTAATGCAAGCCACGTCAGGGTTATGTGTAGTGCATGACTCCTTTGTTGTTGCGTATAACAAAATACATTGAATATATATATATATATACTCAATTTGTTGTAGAATAACTACTATCAAACAAACATGAAATTGTGTGTAACACGATCCAAGATTAGTGTTGCGTATACTGCAAGCTAATACGGTGTTGCGTATAGCGCAAGATAATCTTGGTGTAGCATACAACAGAAGATATGAAAGAAATTAAAATGAATGTATCTTATAAAATCTCGGGTTGTTACAAACACTGAAATTGAGGATCATATCTCTCACCCATCTCCTGAAAACTATAGAAAATCCAAACAACCACACAAACACAAAATTCATACCATCTAGATATATGGATTAGGGAGTTTCTTCCTCCATGTAATGATATTATCCACTTTGTGCATCACTGAATAGAATGCATCGGTTTAATCTCATCCACCTTAATGAATATTGATCAGGGATTAGTTCATCCCCTCCCCATAATTAGAAATTTTCATACACATTCAGAGAACAAGGGGGAAATACCCATCTTATAGAAAATAAGGTCAAGCATCACATCAGATAAAATCATAAGAAGAACACAGGATCTAATTCAGAACAGATATGGGTACTGGGCACAAATTTGTGCCTCTCATTCCCAAGTATGCTACTCGAGGCCACCATGCCTCGACAACAAATGAACTAAGGGAATGGTCTATCTAAGAAGCACCTTCTTCTTATGATCCTCATTTCTCACCAGTCGCTCCACAATCGTCGCATCTTCCTCGATATCCAACTCTTCCCAGTTGAGGATGTGGGAGTCATTTTATAGAATCAAACTAAGCTAAGATACATGAAAGAATTTGTGAATCCTCTCTAACCGTGGTGGAAAGTTTAGCTGATATGCCACCTCGTCGAATTGTCACAACACCTTGAAGGGTCTGATGAACCTAGATGAAAGCTTACTTCCCCTGTCGAAACTCCACTGACCACACCGAGAGGAGACCTTCAAGAACATGTGGTCCCCAAACTCAAAATCCAAGGGTCTCCTCCTATGATCATAATACAAATTTGTTTTTGTCCTGAGCCACCTTCATACTCTCACGCACAATCTGAACCTTCTCCATCATGTTATGCACTACCTATGGGCCAAGAACACCTACCTTCAAAACCTCTATCTAGCAAACGGGTGAACAACACAGTCTTCCATACAAGGTTTCAAATGGAGTCATTCCAGTGGTAGAGTGATAGCTATTATTGTAGGAAAACTCGACCAGAGGAAATTATTGTACCCACGATCTTCCGAAGTCTAGAACACACGCTCGCAGTATATCCTCCAACGTCTAGATGGTTCCCTCTGTCTGCCCATCTGTTTGGGGGTGGAAAGTGGTTCTATGAAGTAGTTGGGTGCCAAAATCCTACTACAATCCCTTCCAGACTCATGAGGTAAACTGTGCATCCTGATCCGAGACTATGGACCTCATAACTCCATACAAACACACCACCTCATCTACGTATCTCTCGGTTAAGGCATCTACTAAATGCGACTCCTTAATCACTAGGAATTGAGCTTATTTCATCAATTGATCTAATACTACCCAGATATCATCACATCCCCCTTGAACCCTAGATATTCATGTGAATAAATCCATAGAAATGTCATCCCACTTACACTCAGGGACATCTAAAGGCCGCAAAAAACCTCCTGGGATGTGGTGTTCATCCTTCACCTTTTGACACACTAGGAACCTTTCCACAAACTCTTCCACTACCCATTTCACCTCGGGCAATGAGAAATGTTCCCTCAGGCCACGGTACATCTTGAAAGCTCATGGGTGTACCACTAGGGGAGAGTTATAAAACTCATGGATAACTCCCTCATGCATCATCTCTGGGAAAAATAACTTTCTATGGAAAATCATCTGATTCTGCCAATCCTCTAACCACCCTTTCGAAGCCTCACCCTGGCTAACATGATCACACATCACTTCAGCCACTAAGTCTCCCCATTGAGACTCCTACACCTACAGTACCAAGGAAGACTTCACTCTCATCTGAAACAGATAACCTCTACCATTCTCTACTATCATGCTCAGATTTAAGCACCCAACTCCTCCATTTATTTCCAAACATCCACTGACTCCTGGACAGCTTCCCTCTACAACTTCCTACTCAAGGAATCAGCCACCACGTTCCCCTTACCTTTAGTGTAAAAGACCTCAAAGTCTCGGTCTTGAAGAAAATCCATCCACCTCCGCTGCCATAATTTTTGGTCTCATTGGGAGAATACATACCTCAAGCTCTTGTGATTTGTGAAGATCGAGAAGCATTCCCTAATGAGGTAATGCCGCCACAAATGCAGCACGAACACAACCACTATAAGCTCCAAGTCATGGGTGGCGTAGTTATGTTCAAGAGTATGTAACTACCTAGACCCATAATAGATCACTCCCTACTATTGAGTCAGCACACACCCCAAGCCTATACCGGAATCATCACAGAAAACTTCAAACGCTACGCCTTCCTCTAGAAACTTCAGTACTAGGGAACTGACCAGCTGTCTCTTTAGATAACCAAAAGTTTCCTAGCATAATCAGTCCATACTAAAGTCTAGTATTTCTTGGTCTAGTCCATCAACGGTGATTCAACTCAAGATAATTCAGGCACGAACCTCTAGTAGTAACTTACCATTCCTAGAAAACTACGAACCTCTACCACCTTCTTCAGTGTTTCCCAAGAAACAACCAATTTGACCTTCGACAGGTCCACCGTTATTCCCCAATAGGACAACACATGTCTAAGTAAGTGTACCTCTTGTGTTCATAACTTTCATTTAGACAAATTCCCATAAAGCTGTTGGTGTCGGAGGACCTCCAAACCTGTCCTCAGATACTTGGCATGATCCTCCTCAGATCTTGAGTATATCAAGATGTCATCGATGAACACGACTACAAACCAGTCTAGATACTCATAAAACACAAATTTCATGAGTCCAATGGACATATCTGGTGAATTTGTAATGCTGAACAGCATGACCACGAATTCAAAGTTCCCATACCTTCACCTGAAAGAATTATTTGAGATATCACCCTCCTTCACCATCAACTAGTGATATCCAGATCTCAGGTTGATCATAGAGAACCAACCCACCACCTTCAATTGGTCAAAAACATTGTCGATCCTCAGGAGGGGGTAATGGTTCTTGATTGTCACCTAATTCAGTATTTAGTAGTATACGAACATCCTGATACCACCATCCACCTTATTTGATAATAATACTAGAGAACCCCATGGTGACATGCTTGGTCAGATAAAACCATTTTTCATCATATCGTTAACCTGAATCTACAACTCCCTCTACTCTGAAGGCACCATTCTATAGAGATCCATCCAAACTGGATGGGCATAGGGTTGTAAGTATATCATGAACTCAATATCACATCGAGCAGGTAGCATCACAACATCCTTGGGGAAGACATCCAGGAACTCACTGAAAATTCCCAGAACATCCACCATCTCTGTGTCTGCTGACTCCACTGACAACTCGTCAAACAAGGAAACAAGGGGATCCACTCACCGGTTGCCCGCCTCGAAACCCCGCTCGCCGATGAAAGCTACGGGATAGAAACCTATATTTGAGAACAAGAACATTCTCCAGAATTTGTCAATAATATCATGAATGGAAAAAAACCAGTCGATGCCTAGGATGACATTGTATAGATGCATTTTCAACGGAAAGAGATCCCCGCTAGACTGATGTGGCCCCAATATCAGTCTACATCCTCGAAAGTCATCAAACAGGCTGGTCTGACCTCCAACTGGAATACTCAACATGAGGGGCATGGAGAGTCTCTCTAGGTCTAGGCCCAAGGCATGGGATAAACTAGGTTCAAGAAAGGAGTGTGAATCTACTAAATCAAACAAGGCATAGGTGAGAGTGCTAAACAAACTGATTATACCTTGAATGACCTACAGCCCTACTGGAACATCTATCTCTCCAGCATGAAACTGCCCATGAATAGCTCCTCTACCTCTAGTCTATTGACCACCTCCTCGAAAACTCCTTTATCAAGGTCCCTGAGAAGTTCCCTGAGGTCAGTCTCCTCCTGCAATGTCTACTCTCAGAGGAGAGAGAGCTCACTATCCCTACTACAGCTACTAAAAAGGAATAGCTGAAAACTACTACTGTTGTGGTGGGTGCTGAACCTTCCCACCTCCACTGTATTTCACTCTGTCCAGGAACTAATTATGAAGATTCCCACATCTATCAGAGATAAATCATCTCGATCTTAGGCCTGTGGGGAAAGTGTGAGGAATGGGAGATCAAAACTGGAACTATTGAGGCCTGCTCCCCATCAGACGAAACCTGGAAAGTCCTGAGGAAAGAGGCCTGATGATAATGGAATTTTCCTTTAACGAGATCAAATAGATCACCTCTCATGGAACACCTCCCACTGTGTGCATCCTCTCCAGCACTTTATAATTTTTCTGAACCTCCAAGTACGTCAGTATAGTGAAGGGAGTAACAGCATATTAGAGAGAAGGTCAGAGGGCCTCCTCTAAGTGTCTTGCCTGCGACTCCTCATCTGTGAAGTGGTATAGAGTGAAACAAAGGGGATAATTGAACTATATCTCCAACTCCCTTATCGTTATACTCCCTTGTAGAAGGGATAGAAACTCCTACCTGACTGAAAATTAATTTTTTTTATTGAAACATAATCTCCTTTTAAGGGGTGAGGGAGAACCCAACAAGACTTCAAGACTTAAAAAACCATCAAACCTCCACGATACAAAATCCAAAAGCCCATTCCAAATCAAGACAACAAAGAAACTTATTTTCAGACTTCATCATGGAAGAATGGAATTCTGCCTGAAACTTCTTCTTGAAGTTAGTCCACAAAACCTCAGTCTCCATCCTCTCTCCGAGGTAGAGTGTCCACCACTAACCCATTTATCCCCTCATCTAACTAAATTCCAATGGGACCCAGTACTCTCTTGGAGTATAGATAATTCCAAAATCTATCACTAGATCCACAAGCCAACTCTCCATCTCTATGTCTGGGACATTTCCATCGTACTTCCTGAGGGTATGCCACTAAAAGGCATGAATCATCTTCTACCACTGGTTATCCTCCTCCTCTCGGTCAATACTCCACTAATCGAATAAATCAGCCTCATGGGCCTCGATTTCCTACACTAATCGTGGATTTCATATGTGTGCCATAGCTGTAAGGTAAACAAGGAATGCCAAAACTTGAGTAATAGAGAATATCCCTTTTAAATTTGGTTTAAACTTTTTATGTATTTTAAAATTCAAAAAATCCCAATAAAAAACAAAAACACAAGTCATTATAAGGAATATACCTTTCCTAGGGTCTCTACCTTGAAATCAGTGTAGCCTCTTCTGGTCGTTCGGTAGGCCTAAAGTCCTTGCATCGGATCATGGGGGCCCTAAAATATCATGCCCTAGCTAGTCTTCCCTAGCCTATTTCACACACCAAGATTTCTTAACACTATTTCCCAACCATAACATACAATACTCATCATTCCTAACCCCAAACTCCATCATGTCTCTCAACCATTTCCTCTGATACCATTCTGTCAAAACCCACCATCACCATGATGAAAGAAGGGACTGAAAACATCCAGACCCTTTTTCAATTTTAAGGAGAGATAATGACTACTGAGTCCAGTCTTCAATAGTCCCAAAATTGGAAACTAGAACCTAGGGTATAGAATCTCATTTAATATGGAAGACATTACCCTTTTTATAAAACAAGATTAGGAGATAAGATGGAAAATCCCAAACAACTCCAAAAACAGAAAGTAAAAGTAAATCCAAAAATCCATTCCCATATGCCTGTTTAAAATAGACTAAAACAAGATACCAGAAAAATATGATTAAAAGTACCAAAAGAAAGAAAATAAGCAATGAAAACTCTTAAATCCAAAGCTAGTAAGGTCTAGCATAGTCTTCAAAGTCCTCTTGGAATCCGGAAAGTAGTTTTATATATGTAGGGTGAGTATACAGGTATACTCATTAGGGAAACCAAAAGCTCACATGCATAAGTGGGGAGACAGTATAATGCCCCGTGAGAAAATAGAGATAACCAAATCACCTAGAAAGGAAACTATCCACTCAGCCTCACCAAAGAACACTCCCCAAATAATACAATTTAGATAAAGTAATAGTAATAGAAAATTGATTTTTGGGTATCATGTACTGCTTTCCCACTGTTATTTAGGACATCCTACACGTCAGACCTCCCCCACAAGTCTCACTACAGTCCCTCTTCAACCCCAACAAAAACCTTATGGGCCACCACAACCACATATAACCACACTCATAGACACCTAGTCCAAAACAAGCACTGCCACGCCTGAATACACCTAGGTAAGAACCACCAATTCCATACCTAAATACACCTGGGCCTCATCCTGAAGTCACTTGGGAAACAAACTTGCCTGCACACACTTGGTCCAACCACCACTACTCACCCTTCATAAAGATTCTTGGGCCATAATGAACCTTAGGTAATCACAGTATACCGGAAGAGTCTATGGATAGCTAGGAGAGGGAGCAGAAAGGGGCAAATAACTAGCCACTCATAATAATGTGGGGAGAAACAACCTTACACGTGAAATGGTTGTGTTCAGAGCGAAGTTCTAAACATGGGTGGGGTGAATATAAGAAACAAAATAACTAAATATTATCCATGTAGTTGATCAAGCCCTCATCCCAACCTAAGGGTCCCAAAGCAGGAAAATAGCCCATATGCAACCACTCTTGATGTTATCCCTACATGCATAATTACACAACAGTCATAACCAGAGCACAACCCATTCCTGGAAAACAATTCCCTCTATTGAAACCATTCTAATTATTATGTTTAAATGATTTCATTGAATAATTATTCACAACTGGGTATCTTACAGGTACAATCACAAGCCAAAACAACAACTAAAACAAAACATCTAAGTGACATTTAAGTATTCACATCCGTTTCTCTTGTAAAGTAACATCATCAAAAGGGATATGTGAGATCCCTCGAATTAATGGAACCAAACCAAGCCCCATCATACTGAATCTAGACTGCTTCAAATTCACAAACCAACCACTTCTTAACTAGAGATTCCATTTTCATCCATGTCGCCCCACAAGGAATCAAACATAATAAATATTCATATAACCATAACAAAGCAAGGGAGTATAAAATTTAGCCACACCATTCATTAAGTTCTTTATTTTGGGTTAATCGGGGTGATCACATAGGGACTCTTATTCATCGGGAGTCCATTTAATCAACCGAATTTGCGTGATTAACCGGTTTCCATGTTATAGCCCTTGAATCACAAGACTATCCAGAAAAACAGAGCTTCATTAGTGTACTAGAAGGGACCACCAAAGACCAAGATTTTCTGTGTACATGAGTCTATACAATTCACAACATAAAATGAATGTAAAACGTAGCCACATTAGCATCATCATTCCCACACCTTCATTCATTAAGAGTATGTTAATTATCTTCATTAATGTTAATTTCCTCTATGACGCAATGGAACATCATCATACCCCCTCATGATTCATAATTAAAGAGAGACGATGGAAAAATCCCTACCTGGATGATCAAGGATCTACATTTACTCCCTATTCCAAGAATTGTGGTTGAAAGAGTAGTAGGAAAAACTCCAAGAAGATTGAGCGGGAAGGGCTCAAGCACGGGTGAATGATTCTTTTCTGAAAGAGGGACTACAAGTGTACCAAGGAAAAGAAAGACACCAAGGAAGAGAAAGATCTCTATTTGATAAAAGGTCTGATCCTGGAGTTATGGGATATGAAATTTCGAAGTTCTTAAAAAGTGGATCATGGTTTCACCACTTAGTTGAGATGTTACACATGATGGAATTAATTTAGATTTAATATTTATCCTTGGGTATGGGGAATATAGACCAGTAGACAACTTTGAGTTGATAAATATCTTTAAATAGAAAAATACGTAACATGGGCACATGGTTGGGGTATGTCGAGGGTGACCCCACACTTTCAGGTTTAAATATCATTTATGAGCTTAAAACATGCCTTAAATTTCTTAAAAAGTGGTATTAAGACTTAAAAAAGGAGGTTACTAGGAGACTGGGAAAAAACCCCAAGAACCCTCTGTCGCACCGAACGGTAATACCAATCGGTGAGATTGATCTGTTCCATAGATTGGTGACACCACGTTGACACCCTACCACTGACACTGACACTCTCCTGACTCACTGATGGTTCCCATGACACCCCAACCACTAGAAATTTACAAATTAATGGTTGATGGAAGGTACAAGCCATTAAAACCATGACTAAGGATATTTTGGATGAAATTTATAGAAATAAAACTCATTAGTTTAGAACCACTTTTAGTGAAAAATTTATTTGAGGAATAATGCCTTTAACTTTGAGAGACATGAGTTTAAAGGTATTGAAAACCTTTAGTGTTATTGTGATAATTAATAACATTTTGTTAATACTCAATTTAGATTATTAGGCTTTGAGAAAAAATTTTGTATCAAAACCATATAGAAAAGGTTATTTAAGGACTAGATTTTAAGGATTTCCATCATATTTTTGGGAGTCACATGGGAACTATTTTAATATAGTTTATAAAAAAGGAAAACCCACAAGAAATATGAAAACTCATTGAATTCATAGTTGTTGTGGGGTTTGAACTAATGACTAAACTGTGATGAGGGTTTCGTGTATACCACTGGCCAAGGGTATGTCCTGGTTAACGTGACATTATTTTTAGTTAAACAATTTAGTGAATGAATATTAATTGTGAAACAGAAGTATTAATTTTCAGGATAATTATTAATTTATTAAATACATTGTTTTTTAATATATTTAGAGATAGGTGGAAAGGCTTATCACTCTTTTATAAATTTTGTGATCCATTAAAAGTATAGTTTAGTGATTCGTGTATAAAAATTTCAATTTTAGATATTCATTTCATGGAGTAAATGAAATAAATTATAAATTGATCAAATAACAACCAAAGGATGAAATTGTTTTTATGAAATAGAAACATATCTAGTAAGTATGTTTCCTTGTATTCTATGATAGTAAAAGATTTACTAAACTTTAGGAATGGTGTCTTTAAACAAAAATATCATCCTATTATATTAAAATTTAATGAATAAAATAGTTTTTTAGAATATCATATATTTGTGGTTTTGAGGCCCTTAACTTTCTATTGATCGCTTACTTTTTTTATCAATGACTTCAATCACTCCCAATATTAATTTAGGTCTCTCTTCCATGACCATGTTTTTATTTTCCACTTATACCTCCTACATGGAGACCTAGTTATGTGACCTTTGTACTTCCCAATCTCTCTTATTAGGAGGATATTTTATTAAGAATTTATGATGTATTTACTATTTTAAATAAATTTAATTATTCTAAAGAATTAAATTCACATAACATAAATTTAACTTGACTTACAAGCGGTAATGACTTTTTCGGTAGCTTACGTAACACATAAGACTGAGTTTTACCAGAAAATAATATATTATTAAAATATAATTATCAAATATAATAAGATATAACTGAGTAGTTAAATTGGATTTTATGAACTAGAATGTAAAATTGTATGGTTTAATTCAATGGTTACTAATTAATTTTAAATGAAAATAAAAATCAATTGAATGTAAAAGAAATGTTTTTATAACAAAACAATTTTTATACTCATAAAGTAGTATTAACCTAATAAAATAAATTAATTAATATTATTGAATGATATTAATGAAATTTATATATTATATATTCAATAAAATATTTTTTACATTCATCGAATATATTTTAACGTAATAAGATAAGAACAAATCCAATTTTATGCATAAAAACTATATTTTTTTAAATGTATTTTTGTCTCCTTTTAATAGAGAATCTATTTTAAAACTAAATTTTCTAAATTAATTAAATTTTATTTAAAAATATAAACTCCATTTTTGATATATAATGGTCAAAATTATCTTATGGTGAATTTTTTGATTTTTTCTGAGAAGTTTCATTTTGTGAATAGTGAAAATACTGAATTTCAATGGAAAACTGACTTTTCATTTATATAATTTTTAAGGATAAATTATATTTTTAATTGATTTTAATGTAAAATTAGATCAATTTTAAATGTATGAATCCAATTTATTTCATTGGAATCATTTTTATATTGAATTTAGATATAAAAACTTCGTAAACTTTTGACCATTTTCACTTTAAAACCCTACTTTCTCATCCCATCTGTGGGATTAATTTTAAATTAACTACTATCAATTTGGGGATTTTAATTTTGAAATATGGATTAAATATTTTTAATAATTATAATTTATAATTTATAGTAAGTTAAACTTATTTTTTGACCAAAAATATTAGTCAATGTAGTTAAAATTAATTATAGGGATTAAGAGAAAAACTATCTTAACAAGGGACTAAACCTTAAACATAAGTGCCAAAATAACCTATAAATATGTAAAAACCAAATTTTATAGACATATGTAGACCATATAATACCTTTTATATAATTATTTTAACTATTTTTAACATATAATGTTATATATATTTGTCCACAGTGTTAACCTTTTTATAGTTATAAGAACGCCACTCCTCATCCACTATAAAAAGACACTCACCCCTCTCACGTATTAAAACCTATAAATACATTTGGATCACCAAAAACCATACCATATCAACTAAAAAATACATAACATTATCCTAGAATCCTTACTTTGTGAATAAACAAAACCCTAGAATTATTATGGTATAAACCAAAATGAGTTACTCGACAAAGAGGTGACATTCTTGAACAAGAACTTTTATTTTATTTATTTATCCACCACTTAAATTATTCTTATATATTTATTATATAATAACATAAGCATAATAAATATACTGGTATTTTTTATGTCAAAGGTAAAACCTACACTCACACGCACTCCCATAAAATGGGATACATAATTATCATTCTTGTGTATGGCAGAATATCACCTCATGAATCGATGTTATTCATTCATCCATTACCACCTTTAATGGTTGGAAATAATAATGGATTTATAGTTTATATATGATATATATGATATTAATATTTTACATACGCTTCTATAATTATTTTATAATATATACCTGTATGATTTCATTCTTGTGGGAATAAGATAACATCGTTTGTAGACGTGTGGACTACCGCCTCCACAATGGGATGTGATTCATTCAAACATTAAATAAAATGTATTAATTATGGTTTTAATTAACATATGTTATTAATATTAATTTAATATTATACTTTAATTATAATATACATATATATCATTTACTTTTCATTCTTTCAATATGATAAGAAAATGGAAACAGCATTTATGCGTACATATGGCCTACTGTCACCATAAACTATGTATAGCTGTAATGTCCCAGAAATTTCATATAATTGTTTTTTAAATTATATGGAATTATATTGATACCAGATGCAAATAAGGCATGTGATTCCAAGGCCAGGATTTCCTGGAAAGATTCGTCAAAAATTGTTAAACTTAAATAGCGTGCATGAACCATTTTCCAAAAAAAGGTGGAATAACTCTTGAACGGGTGCTCAGATCAAAACATATTAGGGAAACGTTTTTTTTAGGATGGAGGGTTTACCCAAGGAGCAACTTAATTTTAGTCGGCATTTCCCTCTAGTGAGAAAAGTTGAAAATGGCATAACCGTAAATAAAATATTTAAGTAAAATTATTTTATTTTTCAAATGCTTATAACTCATGAACGGTGACTCGAATTAAAAAATGGAGACCATCATATAGCTCATAAGGGTATGATTTCTTTTGGAAGATCCTAACATTGTCCGACACTGGCCAATGGTGGAATTAAGTTTTTGGCCGTAAATAAAAAATTAAGTAACATTTTTTTTATTTTCAAATCCTTATACCTCCTAAACGGTAACTTGAATTGAAAATTTCATAGTACAGTTGATCTTGTGAGGGTGTACTCCCCTTAGTTGGAGCCTAACCTCGACCGGCGTGGGTTGAGGGTGAAAGTTAATTTTTGAACATTTCTAAGGTACGTTTAGTTAACATGCGAGTAAGTTTTTATAATTTTTAAACCGGTGTTCAAATCAAAAATCAGAGGGCATAGTTAAACTTGAAATGCCGAGATTCACCTAAAAGGGCTTAACTTTGACCTACAAGGGTTGGACGAAAAAGTTAATTTTAATACTTTTCAGAAAATAATAAAATTACTTAAAAAGCTATTTTATTTCATTTTTCTCACTGTTGAGCAGCGAACAGTGGTGTTGCGGTGTGAAGATAAGGCTATGTAGAGGCACATTAAATTAGGATACTTAATGGCTTTTTGTGAAAGAGTAATAGAAACATTGTGACTTGTTTTCTATTTTCATAGTTGACGTGTTGGTGGAACGAGTATTAAAAAGTGGGGATTCTCAGACGAACCACCGACAGATTTCCTCCCCAACAATGAATGACGAATACTGGAAGGACTTCATCAACTTTGACCCACCTTGAAAAATGGATCTGAAAGCGACGAATGATGTTGACATATTGAAACCTCAAGGATGTAACGCTGCAGTGATGAACATCAAAGAGGTAGAGGTTGTTTTATTTTTATGTTCTTCCTCATTCTTTTCTAGAAACGATGAACGTGGACCAACCCACAAAGAGGTTGATCCACGAATCTTGAGTTTATGAGGTAGGGTAACTCTATTTGGGGTATTATCTATCTAGGATTAGGTAATCCTTTTCTGTGATTGAACATCTCCCCTGAGCCTCCCTAGTTTTAAAACTTCTAACGTAGAGGGTGCGGGTCGACACGAACAAAGGCCTAGACCCCTCCGCATGTGTGCTCTTTGTGAACAGATTTCCCAAAATGGAGTAAAGGTGTGTCTGAGAGAATCGAAGTGAAGAATGTGTCCCAAGAGGCTCGTAGGTGTATATGGATCAAAAAACGGACCACCGTAGAAACTCCAGTGTCCCATGGAAGGTGTTGTTAGTGCGGAACCACCTACGCAGTGGCTGCCAGCCCAATTTGGTAGCATGGAGGGGGTGGTGCCAACTAGCGACGCACTAGAGGAGCCGATTGGAACTCACAAACCACGCTGAAGGAGGGTGGAGTTTCTGGCTATGCTAGAGGATGGCGACATGCCTGGCCGCGCTGGAAGACGATGGCATGCTTAGCTGCGCTAGATAACGGTGGCGTGCCCGGCCGCGATGGAGGTTGGAATCACACCCAGCTGCATGTCGCGATAGTTGTGGGTGACTTTGTGAAAGTTGGGCGCTGCTAAGTGGTGGCCCGCGTCTGGCCCACCCGAACAAGTTGTCACCATGATCGCTCGACCATGGAAAGAGGGAGGCCATGAAGTATCCCATGGTGAAACAAAGAGCCAGACTCAGCCGTATGTTGTGTCCCGACAGGGCGCACCGAAGGTCCACCTTTGGTAGGCTGGGCTTTATTTGGAAAGTCGAGCCCCCAACTAGCGGACCAGTCTTGCACCCAGTAATTTGTACCCACACCAGCGGTCTGAACCTGCAGGCCAATGGGATAGACTCGCATACAGCTGGCCGAACCTACACCAGCAGCCCAAACCCATTCCTTTTGAGTCGGGCCGAATGAGACAGGGTCATCGGGTGACTCGGTAGGCTGGACCCTCGGCCAGACCAGACCGGGTCCAGTGAGGCCCATTAGGTATGGCCCACTATTCATACCATACCATACCAAACAATACCCTAATAGGGTCAGGTCGAGTCATGTGGAACTAAACTGGGGTATTTGGGTCCCCCGGGTTGGGTTGGTCGGGTCGGATTAGACTGAGACGCAATCATCCCCTATTTAAAAAGATGTATGTATCAGGAAAACCACAAGTTTGATTGACGAGCTCTTTATGGATTTGGGACCCTATCAATTAGGAGGATCTTTTGGAATGCCCTAGGGATAATTTCATTTAATTTGAGATGTGGTGAATGTCTTGATGAGTGTCTCTCCTAGGAACGCTCCGCACAGAACC
Source organism: Viscum album (assembly GCA_963277665.1). NCBI lineage: Eukaryota > Viridiplantae > Streptophyta > Magnoliopsida > Santalales > Viscaceae > Viscum > Viscum album. Next base: position 1,072,773,836 of record OY728138.1, read on the forward strand.
CTGCATTTGGTTGAGACCTAAAGACAACTAACTTTTGACTCTGTGAGACTAGACTATGTCCCACTGGGAATCACTTCTATGTTACTTTGTAATCCCATGGTCAAAATCACATCTATGTGACCTTGTAGGCACATGGAACACGATGAGGAGAGGTACCTCAGTTTTCCCAGATTAGTGTGAAGCACTTCTGTGTGACTTTGCAGGCCCACAGTAAGCGGTGAATAGGTGTACCTAAAAAGTCCAAGGTTAGTGGGAAACACTTATATGTGACTTAGGAGGCCCACTATACTCAATAAAAGATGATTTCTCTAGTATTTGAGTTTTTCGATAATGTGATTGGTTATTATTCTATCACAACCCTAAATGTATACCTGGTGTGAGATGTCTTCTGCTTCGTGCTTTACTTTGAAGATTATTGTATAGTATTTCCTTTTTTTTGGGGTCCCTAATGAATATTTTGTTACTCCCCATGCATGGGCATCACCCACATGTGTTGTGTCTGGTGAAAATGATCGATGTTTCGACAGAGACTTTGATGGACCCGGACCCAGAGGTGCTTAGGGAGACGGGACTTATGGATGCTACGATGGTAGACTTGGTGGACTAGGACAAGGCAGGGCCCATAGGATCAAGTGGATAGAACATTCTACTTAGGATTCCAGTATCTATGCTACTCTCATTATCAGGTGGGGTTTTCTGTGGATGGTCATTAGAGTTCCTTTTGTACTTTGGAGTTTTCCAGTACTTTTCTTGGGTATGTATTCTGGCCCACTTGTATTAGTTGTACTTGTACTCAGATTTTTTTAGTAATAATTGATTTTCTTTCAGTGTGTGGTACATTTTTGGGTGTGTGTGTGTGTAGGTAGTCTAAAAAATTCCACCCACAAGCAGGTTTATGCCTTCAGAGCTAGTCACCAGCCCTTATCCTTTGGGAGGCGGGCTTGGGGTAGTCACGACATGGGCCCTGGGGGACGAGTCATGAAAATTTCCTTTCCTATCTACAAACATTTTGGATTACTATAAATACACATATAATTAATATTTAAAACATTTAAATAATGTTTTACATTTTGGATAAGATTTAATCATGTTCTATGTAACAGGAAAAAATACAAATTCAAAAACATACATGAAAAAAATTAATTTACAACCAAAATGATGAAAATTATGAGAGAATATTAACAAAAAAGTGATAAGATTTTATAAAGGATCATATATTGCATCATAAATATTAATATGGTTCTGTTATAAGTTAATAACCTGATTGAAACCATTATAAAATATGTTAAATGGTGTTCAAACAAAAGGGAGTGTAAGGTAAGGAGATTTCTTGTCTCACTTTTATTTCTACGAGACTTGTGCCTTACTCACCACCAATTTTTTTGTGTAGTGTATATAATTCAATATTATAGGTTATATCATGTATTAAATTTAATTAATGATATAAAAAGTTTCAATTCATGTTAATATTTCATGGCTCTCATGATTCAAAAGTTACTGAAGTAGTAAGAAATTTCATCTCCATTTACATTCCATTGGGAATTATTTATTATCATACACCAGTTCACTAATATGTGGTGTATATACTATCCATTTGACATTTACTTTCATCATTTAATCATACTTAATGGTTTTTCAAGTTCACTTTGAATTATCTCATCCGATATATTTTGACTTGAAAATTACCAAGTGGTAAAATTTATCATTATAATCTCACGCCCTTTTGTGATTGTTAACTTTATCTGGAAAATATCACTTCCTTATGATCATTTTTAATGTTAATTACACTTCTCTTTAATTTTTTTTTTGAAATCAAAAACTATCAAACAATTTACCATTAAGATAGGTCTGCCACACTTTTATTAAATATCTATATTCTTGTATGATGGATATTATTATTTCCTAAACTTTATTCTATTTTTAATATGGTGTTTATTTTTAATGTTATTTAGTTAACTAGGGAAATTTTTATAATTTCATGTCTTTTATTCAATATGTATATTTAATGATAATTCATATTATTTATTCATTAAATTTATAATTTGATATATATTGAATGCTTTGTACCTGAAGATACGGGTGGGGCCCAGTTAATGATAGCCCCTCGATGTATCGGTAGTCTCATTAGACGAAATCAGTTGGTGATAAACCCTTAATGTATGTTTCCAACCAAAATTAGATGGGTTTCTACCCACATACTTAAATAGTCTTCAAAATAGGTCTTGGTGGCATAGTGATTCATTTTTAAGATACATGATGTCTGATAAATAATCATTTCCCTAATTTCAGTTATTATTATCCGAAGGATCTTCATAGTAGAAAAATATATGGATGCATTTCATTGTAATTTTATCTATTAAATGTGATTTGTCGTTATTTATTTACCTTTCCGTGTTTATTATTCCTAATCAAATTATTTAAATGGAATGTGTGCTCAGTTATTTACCTTTCCATATTGTTTAAGCACTTTATTCTTAGTTTATTGATTACCTATCATGTGTGTTCAGTCATTTACCTTCTCATATTGATTGTATTCATTGATTCATTATTTCTTCTGTTGTAATTAACCCTTACTAAGCATTTAAGATCACCCTTATTTTTTTCTTTCCCCAATATTTCATGAAGTGTACTAGGAAACATATGTAGGGATATTCTAGGTGGAATAAATTTATCCTCAAAAGATAAAAAATTATGTTTTATTTTTTGTATTTAGTTGTATAGCAAGACTCACATATGTATCTAGTTTACCAAGACCACTAAACATTTTGGTCCATTGGGATCTGATTTCCTTGCATTTTTTCCAACGTAATGGTAGTAGGCATCCTCTCCAGGAAAATGGCGATAGGTTCGTTACATAAATGAACCCCTATATCAATATAAGTATGAACATTCTAACCTTTAAAAGTCAAATGAAATAGTTACCACAACATTGGGATGTCTCTTGAAACATAATGGATGATTTACTCTATAACTTTCAATTGAAACTCCATATACTATAACCCCTGATGTGAAATAGAATAATCACCTTTGACCCAAACTTAGTAGTGGGTTGTATGGAGTGTATCTTTAGTTTATTTATAGATTTTTATATCACCTAGACTTGTATTTAGGAGAAGTAAGAGAGGTTTTTAAACCATTATAGTAAGGATTGTACATATCCTATTATTTCATCAGTAATATGTTCAGTTATCAAATCTTTTCTATGGAGTCTTATTGGAATTCTAGAGATTCCACCATGATGGCCTCGAGTAGGGATCCATGAGGGTGGTGATGACCATGCTTTGGAGGTGGTGGATGTTAATCCATCAGTATTACCTCATTTAGTGACACTTCTCTATAGGTGATGATACACAATTCTAAGAGGGTTTCCAACAAATCATTTCAACCACGTAGGGATCCCTCGTTATAAGAAAAATGGTTTTTATCATCATTTTTTTAACATTGTTTCTTCAATAATGATGTTAAAAGTCCTCATTTAAGACTTTTAACATTGGTTATTTAGTAAACAATGTTAAAACCCCACTTTTACCATCAGTTCCCAAAAAACAACATTAGAATTCCTAATAGAAGACTTTTAGCTTTGTTTTTTTTGACCAAAAAATGTTAAATGTTCTAATTTAATATTCTTTTTTTAAAATGATATCAAAAATGGTTACCAAGTCATAAATTGTTTCACAAGAGTTATTTTAACTAGTTTTGGAGCTAAAATGGATTTACGGATAGAAATTTATGGACCTCAGAAGTTATAATTCTCTAAGACATCTCTTAGAGAATTCCAACTTATGATGTCTATAAACTTTGATTTTTTAGAAAATTTCAGCTCTATGAGTTGTCAAAAATTATCTTGGAAAACAAAATACAACATTTTAAGAATGTTTTATGTTATTTTTTTGAAAAAAAAAAGAATTTTAAATTGAATTTTAGCATTGGTTTTTAAACAAATCGATGCTAAAATTCAGTTTTTAACATTGATTTTTCTATTAACCAATTTCGAAATTTCTTAACATGTTTTATTTTGTTTTAAAAGATTTATTTTGACTACTCATAGAGAAAAAAATGGTCTTATGGAGTAGAAATTTATGGTTATCAGAAGTTGGACTCCTTTGAGAGAAGTCTTAGATAAATCTAACATCCGACAGCCATAATTTTTTATCTATAAGTCCATTTGAGCTCCATGACCAGTCAAAATGAAGATTGGAAAGTAAAATACAATATAAAAACATATTTTACAACTGATTTTAAAAAAAATAACGATAAAAACACTATTAATATCAGTTCTCCAAAAAACTAACGCAAAAAGTGGTTTTTCCAGTTTTTACACTGGTTTTTACCAAAAACCAATGTCAAAACTAGATTTTTTTATTTGACATTGTTTTTTTGTTAACCTAATTTAAAAAGATATGTTGGGATTTTTTAACATTATTTTTATAAAAAACAATGATAAAACCCCAATATGATATGGGTTTCAACTTTGGTTATATATGTACCCGATGTTAAATGTAGCACATCAAATATACAGGTTTGGTATTTCAATTTATTTATGACACACATTTCAATTTTTAAAATCCTTCATAAATTTTTAATAAATCACCACCAGAAAATATTTTCATTTACATTATATAAATCCCCACTATTTCTTCCAACATTTTTATGCTCTTTGATCCAATAAAAATTTCCACATTTCTTTAATCGAATACTTTTGCATGGTATTTTTCTCATCACTTAATCACTTAATTATTATTTTCCTTCATCACTAAAAAACAAGATAATTTTTCATATGTTCAAAAATAATAATTCAAATCAAGATACGAATAAAATACACAACAGATTCACCAATCGTAGGGAAAAATTCCATATTGATCATCATTTTCATTACTGAATTAGTTCTTCACTAAAAATAAGAGAAATAATGACCAAAAACATTTCAATTAGAATAAAACTAGTAAAATAATTGAAATAACATTGAAGATTTAAGTTTTTTGTTTATTTTTTTCATTGGTGTCTCTAATTTTCAGTTTAAGTTTCTCTTTTTATTAAGTGAGTAAAATCTATCAAAACATAAAGAGTTCAAACTTCTGATGGTCATAACTTTTGATCCGTAAGTTAAATTTAGCTCTACGACCAATCAAATAGAATCTTGAGAAACCAAATATACACCATTATTAATTGTTCTAATGTTTTAAAATTTATTTTTACAAAAAATGACTTTAAAATTAATATTTTTCATTTGACATCAGTTTTTTTAAACGGATGTGAAAAAATACATTTCACATCCGTTTTTATCATAACCCATCCTGAAAAACATCCTAGAATCAGACTTTAGATGTTATTTTTTCAAAAAAACAACAATGATAGGTCAATATTTTTAATTTTTTATGTCTTTTAATAACAATTGATGTTAAAATTCTCACTTTTAACATTGGTTCATCAACATTGGTTGAAAACTGATGTTAAAATACAAAAAATAGACTTAAAAACCCATTTTTCTACTAGTACCTGAGACTAGCACCTACTATGGAAAAGTTTACATAGAAATTTCATCAGTAGAATCCACCTATGTTTTTCGGGGATAGTAGTCCTTTGGCTACTTATTCATGGTTAGACTCCATGTTATCTATCTTGGATCATTTAAAGATGTCTCTAAATAATAAGTTGAATCCTGCAGTGTATATGCTTAGAGGGTCATCCAAGAGATTGTGGGATGTTTTGGCCCATGCTTCCCAACAAAGGATTATGGTTTGGAATTATTTTCCAACTACCTTATATGATCACTTCTTTTTGGAGATGTTGAGAATTGACTAGTCTGTATAGTTTATACACTTGGATCATAGAACATTATCAATAATGGATTACTAATATAATTTTATATAACATAATTATTAAAGTATTTATCTTCTTGGTGATGATATAAATAGAGAAAAAAATTATGGATGGTCTCGTATACGTTAACTGATCTCAAGAAAATGTGTTCTTTTAATACCATCATGAAGATAGTGAACCAGGCCCTCATCACCAAGTGTAACCTTGGGGAGGATAATGGTTTGGGATAGGGTAGTTTAGTACCTTGACAGAAAATTAGTTCATATAGAATTAGTAATTGTCATTTTGAGTATTATATGGGAGGAAAAAGTAGTCAGTGTGTGTGCCTAGGTAGACATGTGATCTGTCATCAGTGTGGAAAACAAGGTCATATGAATCCCCACTATGATATAGCCCTAGTTGAGTGCAAAGCCAACAATAGGATAGAACATATTTAGAGGTTTTGTCACACCTTTCCACATGTGTCAAGTGGAAGAGTATATACACCAGATCCACCTTTAAGAGTGGGATTAATAGTCCCTCATCAGGTAGGAATCTTGTACACTATAGGTTGTATACTCTAAGGGGGTGGACATAACTAAGGGATCCAAACACAAGGCATACAGCTCCAGTAGAGTAGACCTACATAGGGTAGTTAGTTTGTATCATTGGTCCATAGATCATTGTGGATATTTTCAGGGTAGCTGATACCTGATATAAAAACCAATGGAGCATATTTGGTGAGGGGTTTGATTATAGAGTCCTCTACTCTAGTGTTTGGTATATTTGACATAGGCACTTCACACTCCTTAATATTGATGGAAATCATAGAAATTATTTGGCTAAAAGTTTAGTATTTCTATGGAGTGATGACACTTGACACTCCAACAGGGGGAAATCATAAATTTTAAACCATTGCAAAGATTTACAGCTCAAGATTGGTAATTATAGTTTCCTATGAAACCTTTTCATCCACAAAATTCTGTGCTTTTATATCAAACTTTGGATGGATTTTTTGGTTACCAATCACACTCATGTTGATTATTATCTCTATAGGGTGTCTTTTACATAACCTAAGGGTGGTAATTATATTCACCAGGGTCAGTGGGAAATCCAAGAAAATCAAGCTTCAGCCAAGCATTGTGGGATGGGTGGAGTGGCATCCTAGATTACTCTCAATTATTTGGATGATCAGGTAATAAAATGTATATATCTACATCTTATAGTGGATATTTCCATAGATATCTTCCTTTATTATTTTTTGAGATACCACTTGAGAGGGAGGTGGAGTTTAAAATTTAGTTAGTGATAGAAGCAGTACCAATATCCACCCCCCCCCCCCCCATACAGGATAGCTACTACTGAGTTATAGTATCTCAATATTTAGCTAGGGGACCAAGATGATAATGGTATTATAAAACCCAGTAAAACACCTTTGGGTTCAACTATACTTTCACCAAGAAGTTATATGGAACACTTAGGTTATTTTTTGACTACCACTAATTAAATCAGCTTAAAATCAAGAATCTCTATCATTTTTCTCATATAGATGACCTCTTTGACTAGCTCTTTGGATCGATCATTTTCTCTAAGAATAATTTTAGGTTTTAATATCATCAAGTTCATGTTAGACTATAAAATATACCATGTATGACATTCCACAGTAGATATGGATTGTATGAGTATTTGGTCATGTCGTTCGGTCTCAAAAACATGCCAAAATTTTTCATGGCTCTTAAGAATTGTGTGTTCCGACTAAATCTGGTTTCATTTGTGTTATTCTTCATGGACGATATCTTGGAGTAGTAACATACTCTTCAAAAACATTTAAAACACCTTGATATCATTTTGAGTATGCCGAAAGATCATCAGATGTATGGTCATATCACAAAATTACACTTTCGAATCAATAAGGTTCACTTTCTTGGTCAAATTATCTCAAAATCATGAGTATTGAGGGAATCAAAGAAGCTGAGAGTCTTAGTTTTATAAAAGTAGTCCAAGAAAATCTTTTACCTATAGAATTTCTTGGGGATGGATGGTAATTACATGCATCTTATATAGTATTTATCGCATATTCCAACACCACTCATAGGATTGACGAAGAAAGGTTCTAAGTTTTTATCATTGGATTTTGAGCTTTCTTATATGCATGGGAAGAGGAATGTCATTTCTGATGATCTGGTCTATAAGACTCTCACACAAGTGGTTCAAGATCCCATTAGTGAAAGGAAGAATATGGCCTTCTTTTCTAAGATGCATCTTGAGGTTCAGTGGATTTAGAGGCAATTTATTCTTGTAGCTTCAATAGTGGCCTCTTTAATTTTGGATAGAGTAAAGATGATGAAAATTTTGGATCAAAAGGGGTTGATCCTAAGGGAGATTGATTCAGGTGAGGAACCACCCCTGGCAAGTTCATTGATGGGGATATGATATTTTACATTAATGGATGTGTCAAAGTTCCTATAATTTTATAGGATGAATTGATGTGAGAGTCTCATGACTCTTCTTGGGTATTACATCTAAGTCTTACCAAGATCGATCATGACATATGCATCCATTATTAGTGTTATGGGATGTATATGGGGATATCTTGATTTTTTAATCAGTGTTCCACCTTTTAGAAAGTGAAGGTAGAGTAGTAGTGACCAGTGTGGATTTTAAAGAAATTACTCATTCCTGGGTGGAAATCGAATGAAGTCACTGTGTAATTAATGATGGGTCTTCTATTATCACTTTGGGGAACTGATGTACTTTGGGTGATCATATATAGGTTGAAAACATTCACCCAACTATTACCTATTATAGAGATATTTTTAGTGGAAACCCTATGAAGGATATATGTTTGGGAGATCATAAACCTTCATGGAGTCCCATATACTATCATATCATATTGAAATGCTAAATGTATTTCATAGTTATGGAAGGCGATGAATAAGGAAATATTTTCAAAGGTAATTTTGATTATATCTTATCTCTCATAGACCAGTGAATAATTTATGCATAAAATAAGTTTGTTAGAGTACATAATCCAATCATGTGCCCTTGATTTTAGAGAAACATGGGAGGAACACCAGCATGTTGCTAGGACCTTGTCACATTTAGGAGACATTTGAGTAGGTACAAATTATTAGTAAATTAATGGATACAACTCAACTTTGGAAGCAATCGTATGTTCATCATCATCGACAGCCTCAAGAGTTTGAGTTCGGGGATCAAGTCTTATTACATGTTTTGAATAGACTAGAAAATTGATTCTATTGATGGAAAGGGTAGTTGTCACATTGTTTTTCTAGACCTTTTTAGGTTATGAAGTGGGTAGAAATGGTGTCTTATCAGATAGAACCCCTTCATAGATACAAGGTTATGAATGAAATTTTTCACATTTTTTAGTTACATTTTTATTATTCTAACCCATATCATGTCCTTAAGTGTGATGAGGTTGATTTATAGATTGATGATTCATTTGAGGATCATCATATATGTATTTTTAAATGCATCATCAAGGAACTATGTGGCATGTTAGTTACTCTAGTACTAGTGATATAGTAGAACGACCATGAATATGATGGGTCTTGGGAGAGAGAGGAAAATATACATACTCAGTGTCTAGAGATATTCCTAAATGATGTCACACCACCCTTGAAAGGTAAACTTGTGGATGAGTTCTTTTAAGGAGGGAAGGTTGTAACATCCCAGTTTTTCTCATGAGGTACATAAAATTCTAATTTTGATTTTACCCCTTATTTTATCAAAATAAATGTGATTAAAGGTTTAAGGAATGGTTCAGGACTGTATGAGGCTTATTCAAATCCTAGAGCTATTGTTTTGGAGAAATAGAATAAGGTTCATGGTTGGAACATAGTTATTAGTAACTGTGTTACTCAACCATTCAATGTATATATATAGGAGCATAGTTTGACAAACCATATTAGGGAGGCTACACAACCATGTGAAATGATACAAGTATGTTTTTGAGCTGTAATTCCTGGTTATTTCATTTTTTTCTGACCATGATCCTAACCATGTGAAGGGGATTGGATTAGGAATAGAGATAATGTAATTTTGGCACATTGTTTGGATAACCATGTGGCCAAATCATGCACCCTTTTAAAAATGGGTTAAATTCACATTTTTTACATGTTTTCATTAGCCCTCATCCCACCATTATTCCTCCTCTATTCAAACAACACCTACTACCTCATGTTGGATAGATCCTTTGTCTTCCAAGCTAGGATTTTAGCCTCCTCATCTATCTTGAATCAATTAATATCATCGTTTTTCACATCGGATAGACACTAATACGTGGTTAAATCCTCTTCCTTTCTTTCATTTTTTAACTTGCTTTATGCAATGTTAAACCCATGTGAGTTAATATGACCTATTTTAAAGGTATTAATCTGTTATTATTATTTCTCCTGTTCAAACATATATTAATGACTGATAATAGAAAAGGAGACTTTTACCCATCTAAGGTATCTAGTTTATACCTTTTCCCTAACATGGTTAATTTCTATAGCTTGAGATGTCATTCTACACATCAAAACCTCATTGAATTTATTTTTAAATTTGTGAAAAATTAAATTAATTTTTACAAATGGAAACATGATATTCCTTAGCCCCTTTTATTTGTTTAGAGGTTATAAAACTCAACCCATACTTCCCCTTGATGTGGGTTCAATTAAATAACTATGATCTAGCTACTCCTTTGGGTGTGCTAAGCTACCCACTTTTGAGTGGAAGCTATAAAAGAATTTAAATTGATTGTCAAAGGTTCAATAATGTTTTATATTCTTTTGAATTATAAATGAAAGGGAAAATGAAATGGAATAGAAGGGAATTGTGATACGATATAGATAATCTCTTGGATTATTCATAATTATGAAAATGGATTGTATTTTGTCATGGACATTAACATGACTCATATTTATCACTTATAAGTGACCTACTTAATGAAATTATTATGGTAAATTAAATTGATTAAGTTCTTGGACACTGACATGGAACCTTATATACCTTCTACATATGATGTTCCATAATGGAAAACATAGTATGGAACCGATGTGGGGTACTGTGGTATGGCACTAACAACCCACAAGAATATTTCAGAGCTCGATTCCTGGTATTATAACCATAAAGCTAGATTGCTTTGACATCCTCATATTAGTTCCTTGGGATCCAACCAGGTCATTATTGTTTACCATTATAGATACTCCTCGGACTCGAAGGGGAAACCTCATCCATGGTCTCTGGGTTCCTGGACCATGTATGTCTACATTATATCATTTTTATGTTTGATGAGTTCCTTATACTCAAGGAGGGTTCCTAGGTCAATGGCCTTGGGTCATGTTCGATATGGGTCTAATGCTTGATATTTTTAGTGTATACCATAGCTAATGTTTTACTCTATTATATAGTTATCATTCATTCATAGACTACTTTTTACATGGTTTGTACTTGTATATTAGGTTTCATCTCTTCATTACTTATACCCTTATTCCCATTATGCATGTACATTGTTACAACTTATATATATATACTGGATTTTTAATTGACATCATTGGTGGTAGCCTACTAAGTTTATCTCACACCATGTTTAGACCTCTGTTTAGTACTTAGATAGACTTCATGGATGATGGTATGTCAAGGGAAATCATCGAGTTATGGATCGATGCCAAATTTTCAATATTAGGATGGTGTATTGGATCATAGATCTAACCATGAGTTCATGATTACAGTGGATCTATCTAATATATACCTCTAAAATCCACTTTGAAAATTAAGGTATAGTCACCCCATTGTACAATATATGATTCATATAGTATATCATGTTTAATTTTACATCGGATGATTTTACTCTGGAGTATATTTATTTTCCGACTATTAAATTAAAAAATTATGTTTTTTTATCGTTTTTTTATGTGTAAAATGACATCCAACCTATGAATTTAAGATATTTGGTGTAAATCATTCCCTTATGGTACATTTTTATCAATCTCTAGTTATTATTAGAATATGGTTATTAGGTGAATTTGAAGGGGGTTACTGGTGACTTAAATCATGTTTTGGGTCATCTACAATGGTTCATTATAGAGTAGGACTCAACTAAAAAATGAATATGTTAAAAAGTGATGTATCATGGAGTAGATAGAATCAAATATCCTTGATATGGTTGATGAGGTGGATATTATACTTAATATCAATGTTAATGACTCCCATCTTTCTCCATAAAAATGTGGAGGCCCAACTATGAGACATTTACAATGTGGTTTGTAGGGACTAGATACTCTTAGGTGATGCTCCCAATGAATTTTTTGAAGGTGTGGATCATGATATTCTCCAGGATGGAAGAGTTTTTGTACCAATTATACTTTCAAATAATATACCAAGGGATTTTCAAACTTCTCTTATAGTGTGTAATCAGGATGTTCAATGGTAGTATTTGTGGTTGATAAAGAAGAAGAGCATGGATGATTACATTTCTAGTTCTCTTACTTATCAGTAGGTAAAGTATGAGGGATAGTTAATTAAATGATAGATTGAAAATCTAATAATCGCATAGTGGAAGTGGGGGAAGATATCAATAGACTTTATGATTTTAATTCCATGCTCAATGATAGGTAGTAATCATGTATATGCTATAATTTATGAGTTGAATAAATCCACTCATTTCTTTCTTATCCTATAGAAATTTTCATTAGAGAGTGAAAGAATGCTATATTTAGCAAAGATAATTTTATGCACTGAGTTACCTCGATGATTTCCTCTAATAAAGAAGCTTAGTTTAGATTTTAAGTATAGATGAGGCTATAGAATACATTTGGGTCTTAGGTATGACTGAACATGACATTCCACACTTAGACCAATGTGTCATGTAGAGTTAACCAATAAAGTTCTTGAGAAAAAGTTTCAAGATTATTTTCTCGTGTTTTGAGGAGGTTAGTTTAATCATTTTTCATTAATTAATTTTTCATAAAAACAATAGTTACTACTCTACTATAAGAATAATATCATTTGATTATTTATATGAAAATAAAAAAATATCTACCTTAATAGATAGAGATTGGTTATCTACTAATGATTAAACTTAAGCTGGTGAAATTCACCACAAAGAAGATATACCTGATCCGTGAGAGTATGAGGATTTCACAGAGACACTAAAAGTATCATGTAAATAGAAGTTATAGGCTACTAAATATTTAGTAAGGATACCGAATGATCTTAAATTTATCTTTAAATCATGGATGTATGTGGTTTGTTCATTGAAATAAGCTTTCCCTATGGTTCATGGAGTCATTACTGATCTTGGGTAGAGTAGTTGATATTGTGTAACACTCGACATTACCACCTCAGTTAAAACTAGTGTACAATAACTTCCATGTACGGAAGCATAGGGGGTAAGTGAATGATCCATCTCACATAATAAATTTTATAAATAAAGATATAAAGGATTATGTGATATTATTGAGATGTTGATTATGATTAAAGATATCTAATTTAAAGTTATTTAAGGGTTAATGATCCCTCTAGTGTTAATTTTGTTGCAATATTGAAACATATCATAGCCCACTTAATTGGGGAAAGAAAATCTGAATTTAGTACCCACATATTTTTAGTGAGTTTTACTTTTTAGGAGGATGATTTTTAAATGTGAGGATAATTTAGCGTATCATATTTTCTTCAAAATTTCTCACCTTATATTAGTAATTGAGTTTTTGTTTTCCTATATTGGGTTCAAGGGTTATAATAATTACATAATTACACTCTTAGAATATTCTATTTAATAATTGAAGAAATTTTAAAATATAATATAAAAAATATATATTTTTCTCAAAAGAGGTCCCACAGAATAAAAAATCAAAAATATTATAAATTGTGTGCCAAATAAAAAAAATAAAATCATATTACTCACGGTGGTTGGTTTGTGTAAGAGGTGATTTTTAGTTTTTAAAGGTTTTGGGCCTATAATGAGACTAATTTTATATAAATATGTATAATCCTCCCTCAAATATCTCAAATATATGCAAATAAAGGTGAATCAAGGAAAAAAATAGAGGATTTTCAAAGGAATGGAGTTGGAGAAAACATTGATGTAAGATCACTAAATATATTTTTTAAATTTCATATATACATCATAATAATGGTTCATTACAATTTTAATATATAGTTTTAGTTGTTCTTTTCATGTATGTCATTTTTTTCTATTTTATTATTATTTTTATAATTATTATTATGTTATTGTATAATTATTATTTTTTATTGAGTGTCATTGGTATGTTCAATCATTCATCCAATCAACCATTTTTCATATCTTTGTTCAATGGTTTGGCTAGTACAAAACTCATTAATAAAAAAAGGCATGGTCTAGAGCCACATTGGACCACTATGTGAATTCAATTTCCTTTATCTAGTGCTGGTGATTAGTCCATCATGGTACCTAGAAGGGGGAATAGCGATCACTCAACTCTATCGATCTATTTCTCTCAATAGATTTGATAAAAAAACTAATAGAAAATATGGGATAAACATGTTAAGGTGAGTCCAGAATTATATGGTTCATCGCTGGAGGAGGTCAAGCCAAAGGTCAGGCAGCTGTACATGGCATTCGATGGAAATGGGTGACTCTGTAAGGGGATAACCTCATATCATTAATTTTTTATTATATTTAAAATTAACTTAAATATTAGTATATATTCAAAATATTTATATTATATATTAAATATAACTTGTGTCTTAAATTATCCCCTTTGTGGGTGTATCCTTCTGGTAGGGAATGGAATATCCCATGATTCGTTAGATGTGTGGTAGGATTTTTAGGGGTGGTTAAACTAACCTAATAGAGGGATACATGGTTGTCCCATCATGAGACCCATTAGATGAAAAGAACCTAATTAAAGGGTTTTAAATGTACTTAGAAAGGGACATTTTAGGGATGTATCAGTCTTGGGTCACCTGGTCCTAGGCATACAGGTCAACCCATATATGGTATTGTGAAGGGGGGGTTTACCCTCATGGTTGGGAAAATTTTGGCCCAATGAACTACAACCCCAAACTAAGACCAAGGAACTAAAAATGGTCCTCATTATGGTCATAGGTTATGAACACACCATGAATCAGGTTCTATGTGGTGCTCCTCCAATGTGCCATAGGTCATTCCCACTAGTCACCATGTGGATTTTTCTTTCCAAAATATTATAAATGCAATTAATTTTTTTATAGTGTCCATTTGACACCAATTAATAGTCAATTTTATTCATTTTTTCTTGTACAAAAAATGGTTATAATATTAAAATCATTTTAGGCCATATAATGGTATATTTAGTTAATATAAATATTTATAAAATGAATTTATGAGGTCTTTTCCCTGAATGATTTTGAGAGTACCATTGTGTATGTATTTTATGGTAAAATACAATTGTATATTCCCCTAAATAATTTGAGTCTCTTAAGTTAGTGAGTTTTATAAAAACATATTTTAGATATTGATGTGTTTGAGTGTATTCCAGTGATAGTTTGTAGGGAGGAAAACTTATGAAGCTCACCTAGTGGGTCCTACAAGGAATTCATATTCTTCTTGCACCATTTAAATTTGTATCGAATAGGTTTAGGTTTCCTTTGAATATGTATTAGCTACTTGGATTTTGGTGAAAAGTGGTTCCTCTATTTTTTAATTTGAGTTTACTCTAAATTTATATTTTATAATAGATCAAATTAATATAATGAACAATAAGGGGATTCTAATATTCTCTCTAAATAATTATTAAATATGTAAATATAGAAAGTTTTTATATATATTATCCATTGGATTTGATGTGATTAAAGTGACAACAAATAGGTATATCCCTTGTATAAAAAATATTGTGATAATTTCCATTGATTGATAGAACATTGAGAATGATAGATGAGATCATAATATAATTATTTCATCACTGCCAAATAAGTAACTGATAAAATTTAAGTGTATATAGACAAGAAAAATATTTGGTAGAAATTATAGAATATCTAGGAAGAAAATTTGGAGGCGAAAGAAGTAAAACTACAGTTTCATCAGTTAAAGTATGAAGATATTTTAATATATGATAAATAATTTTTTGATTTACTCTTCATAAAATTGAATGAATTTGTGATCACTATTATATTTCATGGTGTGACTATTTAAGAATCATTGGAGGATAAAATATACTATACTTATTGTCATAAAAACTTTATGCAACAGTATTATCACTTGAAGAAAAGGATTCTAAAACACTTTCATTGGATGGTCTATATAGAATATTTAAATATTGTGAAATAATTCAAGTAAGTTATTTAAGAATAAAAGTCAGTGAAATAAGGAAAATCCTTTAATGATTTCAAAAAATAGAAGACTGTGGAAACAATTCTTGATGAAGAATAATATTTTTATAAAGTGAAGTATATTGAAAATAAATTTGAAAAAAACATTCCATTTAATTAATGAATTTTTAGAATATTAAAAGGAAAGTATTAGGTAAATATTCCACTAATGTGTTTCAATTTTGGATCTATTGAATATTATATAAAAAAATACTAAAATTAAAAGAATATTAAGATATTGATGGTGAGGATGAGAAGCCAATGAATTACTTAATTAAGAAAGCAAAAAAATTTGGAGATATAAATTTTTATTCAAAGAAAAGGGTAATATTTTCTATAAAACTTTTTTTAAAGATGTTTATAGAAATAAAGATCATATGTAAGTTGATACCTCTAGTGAAATTGATGAAAACAATTAATTGAAAACGTGAATAAGAAAGAGTTTTATAGTGATGATAGTAGTAATATTGTAAGCAAAGAAGAAACAAAAAAATAATTCATTCTAAATAGGTAACTTAAGGAATATATCTCAAAAAATATAAAATTAGATAAGGAGAATAAGAATTAAAATAAGGATTTTAAATCATCCCGAAACAATGACACCATATATACTAAAAAGGAGTCAATGTTGTTAAATTATATTGATAACCTAAATAAATTACATAATAAATATGTGAAATTTAATATTGTTATTGTAACAACCTAATAATTAAAAATATTTTCTCTTTAATAAATTTGAAGTATTTGATAGCTTATGAAGCATGAAACACCAAACTTAAGTGAATAATTATTTACTACTATAAAAAATGGAAGAAAATATTAGATAGTTAAATGACATGACCTCGTAAAAATTTCTTAAATTCACTTAAGGATATACAAGTGATTCTAAAGAGATTATTTTGAATTTTTTTAATAATTAATTTTAATTAAATTTAATACCTTAAAAAATCAATAAACTATATTGATAAAATTACAATAATTATTATACAAATAAATTATAAAATCTATATAATTATTAGAAAACTATAAGGAATTAAAATTTAATTATTCATCGCTGAATAAAAACTTTTTTTAAAACATTATTTTTATTTTATATTATATATATTTTATTTAAAAATAAATTTTTTAAATTTTGGAATTTAAATTTAAAAAATAAACTTCATTTTTTATTTCATAATTACAAAATTTTCTTAAGGGGACTTTTGGATATTTTTCAGAAACTATTTATTTTTGGGTTAATAGTGCATAATGACAATTTTTCATATATTTTCATTTTATGACATTTTCATGATATGAGAATGAAATTAAAGTTTATGAAACATTTTTTATTGAAAAAATATATTTTAAAGAAGTAATATAATTCATTTAAAAATACAATTTTGAACATAGACATCTATGTTTGGAATTTAGGAAGTCTAAGTAATGTTTTTATTCAAATAAAAACTATTTTTGGTTCTTCAATTCAAATTAAGTATTTAAAAGGTTAATTATAATTTGAGTTTTTTAATTAAAATAATTCTAATTTTATTAAACATAATATAATTTATTCCATGTTAATTATCAATATACTTTATTTTGGTGTAAAATCATTTTTATGCATAAAATGAATTCTTTTAAAGGCAGTTTTTCATTGTGTTGTGAAAAATTATATTAAGTGTAATTTTTAAAAATTCTAGAAATTGAATATTTTAAAATCGATTCCATATTCGGGATCAACATATTAAAATTATTTAATAAGTCCAATTTCAATTGTTAGTCCTAATGAATAGTTACCATGGTAAAATATTTGTTACCATGGTAAAGGTTAGAAGGGTTAATAGGGGTTAAACTAAGTAATAATACTGAAAATATATCTAAAAATATCTAACTTTAATTGGTTGAGTGGATTTAGACCATACCAAATCCTATATTTGAAATTTCACTAAATTAGAGACACTTTCTTTGAGAATTCCATCCTATTTTGGGGATGGAATAAAGGTAGAGATCATGCCATCCTCTATAAAGGATGGATGGAAGTTTTAGTCTTGTTATAATAGAAAGTGTTTATGGGGTTATATAATTCCCCATTGTTAATTAATACTATATTATAAATGATTTATAAATACCTTCGATGTCATTTTTGATGATTAGGAATGAATCTGAGTGTTGTTGAGTTTGTTTCTTGATGCCTTAACTATCAGTAGGTGAATGTGGAGCCCCAGATACTTGTGGGTTTGGACTAACACCTTAAGGTTATAGAGTGTAATTGGGGTGGTATATTAATGGATTTTGTGAAAAGTATTATAATATCGATGAGGGTTCATGAAACTATCTAGGATATTATTTACATATTGTTCAAGTCTTCTAACTTCCTTTCCATTCATTAGTGAGTTCTGTGGAGAGCATGGAGTGATTCGATCTGTAAGATACTTTCCAGTTTCATCAGGTCCCATAAATGATTGTCACCAACCGTGATTCCGAATTCGTGTCCCAATTTTTTAGGGGATTTCAGGAGGATTTCAAGACCTAGTTATAGATGACTAATGTTTTCAACCTTCAAACTAATGGTTATATATAGCGAACCATTTATTTTATTAAATAAATATTGAGAAAAATCATGTTTGGCTTTAGTCAAAGCTTAGAGGATCATTTTTACTTGGTTGATTCTTCTTACAAAAACATATACCTATCTACTATCAATATGGAAGCATTTGAGACCTTATATGTATGAACTCATAGGTCACCCTTATGATTGTTGAAGATGGGAGAGTTTTTACTCATGGGGTTAAAGCTAGTATAGGTGATGACAGAAAAGGTACAGTTGATTTAGGATTGGATGAGGACATTTCATATCTATCAAAATTCTTACATGTATCATCATTAGATTCATTTAGTGTTTTAGGAGGGATACCATATATTTTTAAATATATTTCTTCAAAACATACTGAAAAGGTTTATTTTGGGTGGTAACTTATCCTCGATATTCATCAGGATATTCTAGATCCCACACAGGGTGGTAAAGGTTATATACCACCTAAAATTTACCCTATAGTAATCTTAGTTAGATTACGTCTTCCACGTACCAAAACTGAAGAGATACGTATATAACACATCACATATTATTGAATGGGGAAAACGTACATTGAGGGAAGATCCACCTTTTCATAATACACAGTGGGGATCTAGGATTAGTGTGAGAGGACCACTCTAGGGTGATCCATCCCTATGTTGTGTATAATTTGAAATCATGGGAACCTCCACGAAAGCTCATCGGAGTATAAAAACAATATATAGCCTCACTACCCCCACCTCCTTAACTAAGTCATTATTTCTGGGTTTAAAATCCTCAAAGGTGGGGAGGATGTAATGAAAATAGTTTTTACCCTTTGAATATGTTTTTAAGTATATAAAATTAAAAAAATTATTTATTAATTCCATGTATTAATTTCTGTAAATGATTTTTTATCTTTTAAATGGAGTCATAGTTTTGGAAACTGTGAATACAGTTGAGTCTATAATTTTGTATTTAAAATAGGCAAGACATAAATTCCATTCACATTGAACCCTAAGATAGTGTTAATTCATTTGATAATTAAAGGGAATTAAGTGAATAATAATTTAAAAGTTTCTGATTAATTATCTAAACCTATCAAATTCTTATTTAATCCCTTCTTCAGAAAATATCAACGGTTAGACATCTAACTATAAGAGATTTGAGTGGGAGGGGTTTTTGAATGGGATTTGAGAATACAAGTATCAATGATGAACTTCATGATATTACCAATGATGTTGTCATGAATTCAATCATCATTAATAATTAATCCATGGTTGAGGTAAGATATCATTATTTTTTGTATTCACCTATTTTCCAATGATTTTTTTATCATTGTGGATTAATTTTTCCCAGATTCTATCAACTTTACTATTTTACAGTTATAATTTGGGATTTATTGATCAAGAACATACATTGTTCAAAAAAATTTATCTTTGTTCTTTATACCATGGTCATTGTTTAGGTTTTTAGGGGCCACTAAATTTATCCACTTCTATTGTCTCATTAATTTCTCTCCCACTACTTCAAATATTCTTTATCAGCCATGATTTGGATGGAGATTTAAAAAATAAAAGTAAAATTCAAATAAATATTGAATATTATACCTTGTTTTGTGTTTTTTGATCAGTGATTGGAATTTGAAAGAATCATAGAGTGGACAAAAATTATGAGCAGATGATGGTGGGTTTCGGATTCCCAAGATTAGGAACACAAACGTGGTGGAATTCAATGTGGATATCCATTTTGGGTGAACATTGGTTGAGAATTGAGCTTTAGGGGTGCTATTTATATGAACAACATGTCTAATGAAGATCTAAGTGAGATCAATAGTTTTAATGAATATTTTGGGATTTGTGTTGAATCGTTTATGGGAAATCTAACAATATGGAATGTAGTTTAGATGAACCCACACAGTGTACACTGGGTGTTGTGGTGGATAGGGATTTGGTCTATGATAAATAGCACACATTGTGTGATTGATTCAAATGTTGTGTATCCCTACAAAACCAAATGTCATATCTAGGGTGTATGTGCCTAGAATGTCATTTGTCTCTACACACCATGTGGGTTATACCTTCTTGTTGTGTAGATTGAATCCACATAGAAAAAGATACTATGTAACACATTGGTACTATCATGATGCTGATGCTGGGGAGGAGCAGTTCCTTGTAGATAGTCAGGTTGAATTCCCTAAGATCTTTCGGTCATGTAATCTCTTAAGCCAATGGGCCATGTAATATCTAATCCTACGGGCCTTGTAAGGTTTCCCCCTGATCCCTTTAAAGGGGGTAATCAAAAAAATCAATAAAAATGAAGAAGGGTTATATATCATGTACCATAAGTCACACATTGTGTGTCTTTTACGACCCACCAACAAGTTGTATCTTCTTATATTGGATTAGATTCAGATATTCAAGTAGTCCATTGTTTAAGCTCCTTTTCATTACATTGTCTAAAATAATGGAAAGGGAAATGACTTAGCACAAATTAATTCATCCTTTGAAGAAATCATCAAAAATCAACAAAGGCATCAACAAGGCTTCAAAAGAACAAGGGTCGCGCAAGTTCCATCAGTATCGTGCAAGTATACTTGTGCGCCACCTAATGGTCCCACAAGTGACTTGCGTTCCCTAAAGGATAATCTCCCGGGGTCTTCTCCTGCTTATAAATAGACCCTTTAGGCCCCCTATTTCGGGAGGAATTCTTCCAGAATTCACAGACAGAGCTCTGAATTCCCAAGTCTCTTCGTCAGGTCTTCCGAACTCTTCAAAGGTAATTCTTTACCTAGAATGGAAGTTCTAAACAAGAGGAGTAAGGTATAAGTGTTAGAATTCCCAAAAACTTGCACCCCTAAGTGTTTTACCCTTAAATTAAATGAACACACTTGCATGCCGCCCTACTTCTTCATTAGAACTTGTGTGCCATCTTCTGGAAAGCCTCTTGGAATAATACGAATGGTTTGAGCCAAGTCTCGCCCAAGTATTACTCAAGGACTGAAAATCGTGCAAGTACCAATGTGTCGCGTAGGTATACCTACATGGCCAGGACTTGCACGCCCACATAGTACCTACGCTCTTTCCAAGACGTGTGCGCCCCTACCATTTTGGGTGTGTTTCCTGCTCATTTCAGCCCTCTTATGTCATTCCACCTCTCCTATTCAAGATTCAGACTTCAAGACACTCTTCAAAGCCATTTATGGCATGATTTATTGATTTGGATTCTTTATCTGAAAGGAACTTCGTGGAACATCTCTCAAAATCTAGTGATTTATAGATCTTTATGTCACTAAAGATTGATATTTCATTCATTAAACCTTATCCTCTAAGATGAGAGAATTCCTTTAACCTCGGCCTCCTTTTTTAGGATTAATCCCCAGTCTCAAATATGGGAATCCTACTCGGGAGTAAGCCCCAAACCTTAATTCCTTTAACATGGTCCTCCTTTTAAGGAGTAATCCCCAGTCTCAAATATGGGCATCCTCCTCAGGAGTAAGCCCCAAACCTTAATTCCTTTAACCTAGACTTCCTTTTCCGGAGTAAGCCCCAATCTCAAATATGGGCTTCCTTTTCAGGAGTAAGCCCCAGATCCCCTAACCTGGGCCTCCTTTTCAGGAGTAATCCCTAGTCCAAATTCTCATTAATATGGGAATCCTCCTTAGGAGTAAGCCCCAAGTCCTCTTTTAACCTGGTCCTCCTTTTCAGGAGTAATCCCCAATCTTAAATATGGGTATCCTCCTTATGAGTAATCCCAAACCATAATTCTCTTAACATGGGCCTCCTTTTCATGAATAATCCCTAGTCTCAAATATAGGAATCCTCTTCAGGAGTAAGCCCCTAGTCCCTTAATTTTTCAAGTCCCTTAAACTGGGCCAATTTTCAGGTTTAATCCCCAGTCTTCATTTCTCTTAACTAGTTCTAATTTAATTTTTATTTGGGGCTTCTTTCTTAAGAGTAAAACCCAATCATAAGTCCCTTCCTAACTTGGGAATCTTCCTTAGGAGTAAGTATCAAGATTAGAGTATCCAAGTCTCCATAAAGTACATATGCCTTTATGGACCCTGTTTCTGGATTTCTTCCCTGAAGTAAATCTTAATCTTCATCTATTTTGGGAAGTCATAAACATATAATCCCCACATTATTGCTTCTTTCGTGGCACAATTGTCTGGTTTCACCAATACCTCTTGTTTCTCACACCGAGCATGAATCACGTGATCTTAGAGTGTAAAAGTAATCATGACTTCTTTCTTTGAGCCATCAATCATGCATAAGCATCATACTCCCATATTCTAACTACGTGGGTTCTGATTACTTTTTCAAAATAAAGGATACGTAGGTATCCCATAAACGGGTATGATCCCAATTATGAAATAATCCATTTCCTCCTGAATGAAAATAAACTTCAAGTGCCCCACTGAGTGGCTTTAAAACCAGTATGGTCATCATAATGACCAAGATACTTTTATTTATTTTAAGGATACCATGAACTAAGAATCTCTAACAAATACAGATGATTCTTCATCGATGAAGAACCTCGAATACATATAAAAGATTCTCTGAATTTCTTACATATCAATCATTGATTGTCAGACTAAAGGAAATCTCGTTTTATACTTGGTAATGTAATATGTATTCACGAACATAATTTAAATCTATAAAGAGAGTCCAGGAGTAGACAATAATTCCCCTCAAAAAGGTGTGATGAGTCCGACCTCCCATCCTCTCGACCAATGCAAATTCCTAAGCCTCATCAGTTCAAAACTAATGAGTGCCTACCTTTGGAAAGTAGGTCCAAATGGATATGGAATCATTGGATGTTTCTGGTTCTACGAACAAACCCGTTAGAAACCAATTGGAATGTTTTGAACCTTCAATCAATGGGGTCATCCCCGATTCCAGAGGGCAAAAAAAAATGGTGAACCCGACGTGAATCCTTAACCAAGTTAAAATAATGTTTTGCTTATTTGTTAGGCCCCTATTTAAAACTCAATGAGAGGTCCAACAAAACAATCATTGACATATGTACTCTTCCAAAACATGTAGTGGTTGAATTTATCTTGATTACGTTTGTTACAACAAACAGGCACTCCTTTTCAAGATTTTCTGCATTCTAAGAAATGGTTGCCCTCAAGTTCACACCTATGAATACCACTACCATGAATACTGCGGCTGAAAATGCCACTACTGCTACTCCTGCTAGATCGTCATCCACTCTGAGGATGACATCACCTACTCGGCATCTTCAACGTTGGGTATCAAATGCGCTGGTTAAGGAGTGTTGTTAACACGGTACCATTCCAACTCTGGAGGCTGCTCGACAAGCCCTCCAAGTGAACAATTCACCCTGGTCGTCCGGACAGCGATGACCAGCGATCAAGAAGCAGGTGGTGCTAACTACCGCCTCCAACCATTTTGGGTCATTATCCCCAGAACGCAATCACCATTCACTCCCATATTCTGGGGAGGTGAATGAGCAGGTCCCTTGAGACCTTTATTCCAAGAAGTAGGAGTCCTTCCTAAGGGATCCTATCAACAATCGCCACCAGAATCGTGCGGCAGTACGCCCTCATCATGATGAGGGTACCAACTCCAGGCATTCATCTCAGGTTCCTTGAACCCGAGAAGGCAAGACGAACCGCCAGAGACGGAATCCGGTCAACAGTGAGCAGGTTCTCATCTCTGCCATCTCCAGAGAAGTCCACCAACCTAACTTGGTGGAAATAAACAAGTGGGCACTGATCAGTCACTGAAAGTGGCTAATATTCATTGTTAATATCTTAATATTAATTTGTTTAAATTTTCATAAACATCAATTTTATTCCAATTCATAAATTGAACTTCATTTCCCATCATTGTGCAATTCAAGCTTAAAGTGATAATTTGGGCCTACTCAATAATTTACATGTGGAAATTACACTATTCATCATTTTAATTTGATATTTTGATATATAATTCATCAATTTATTTGGAACATGTTTTCTTTTAGGTCTGATGGATGAATCACAAGTGAAGATGGAGATTTTTGTACCTGAAGGCAGAAACTTGCTGGAAAAAGAATAATATGCCAAAGGCCCATCAAAAGAATGTGGGGCCCAGAAACCAAGTCCAATGAAGCTCAACTTTATAAATAAGAAAGATAAAAATATCAGGATCATTTTATTCAACTGTGGTCGGAGCTAATTCTGAGTTTTTCATGATGATAAATGGATCTGAAGTTGAGATTTAAATGGTGGACCCGACATTAATGCACAAAAATCCTCCTACCTTTTCGACCATAACATCCAAAAAGCTTAGCCAAATTTCATGAACTTTTTAAATCCCATAGAGGACATATGGACGAAGATATTTCTCTTCTACAATCCCTACGGATTCTGCCTTCTTTAATTACAAATGCACATTTCAATGTGGTGGACGAATCTGGACAGTTTTCGGGTCAAATTTGAAATTCCAATTTCCTTTTGATTATTCACCATCCTTTTGACTCTATTAATTGTTGGGGGTGAATTAATTGTTGGAGTATGGACCTAAGGCTCCTAATATGCCTATATAAGGATCTATTGGTGAAGGGAATACGGGTGTATATTTTTATTATCATCTTTTGTTGCTTATTTCATTGTAAGGTTATGCTTCCAAATTTCCTTTGTAATGTTTTCCATTTCCATGTAAGTTTATTTTTTGTATCTTTAAGTTCTTAATCAACTTCATTATCTTATATATTTTTTATTTCATTTATTAAAACTTTATTATCACAAATCACAGTGATATCTCTGTGTTGTTGTGAATTATTTCACACATAGGTGTGAATTTCATTCACACACACGGAGGATTGCTCGTTATTTCTGTGGTTTTAATTTCTTCAATCCAATTCTTGTTAGTCATCTTCCACCCTCCATTGAGAGTATACCATTAATGGAGGGATAACCTTTTAAGGGGTTGATATTTGGAGGATTCAAAATCTGGATTGAATGTTATTTTATGAATGGATTGTTGTTAATTGGATAATTAATTTAAGAAATCCATTCTTCAGTAATTTCTACTCTTCATCTTTACTGTGTTTGAGAAAACTAAATTCAATTACTAAATGACCATATACCTCGGATAGATCATGAATTTGGTTCTCTATGTGTATAGGGTATTAGTAATTGTGTTTAGTAAGCACCAAACTAGAAAATGATGAAGGTAGTGTTATTTTTGAAGAATGGATTCATCAGGAATTAATAAAACCAAAATTGTCTAAAGAAGTAAAATTCATTCAATCCACCCCGATCATAATCCTAAGATCAACCCATTTTCTTTTAATTGAATTTAATTAGGTTTCTTAGTGTTCTTTAAACCATCCAAAATCAAACCCAAAGTTGGCTACTTCAAAGCCCATCCTTCACCAAATCATAGCGTCTTAATGTTACTTCTTCGGTCCCTGTGGATTTGACCCCTACATGTACTACATCGACCGCTTTTACCAGTAGGGTAAATTTGGGGGCAACCAAATTTTGGCACCATTTCTGGGGACCCAAGTAATTTTTCTTAGACACTTACCTTCTATTCTCACTTATCTTCTCTTTTCTCACCTATATTTCTCTTTTCTTTTCCCCTTTCTGTTTTCGAGTGTCCAAAAAAATCCATTTCCAAATTTCATTCAAATCCAATGGAGTATCATCAACAATTTCCTTTCATAAACTCAGGTTGGAATCAAATAAAAAATCAACAATGGGAATCCCCTCACATAGAAAATTACTTTGATCAACACTTGAATGACTACCCCACACCCCATAACATGAACGATCTTTGTGATGATGAATGTTTAAAAGATAAATTCTCATACCTATCAAGAATGATTGAAGAGATAAATATTGAGGAAGAACATGATGTCCAAACATCTATCAATCATAATCCAAAAAAAGTTCTTCAAAAATTGTGTGAAAAAATAGAAAAAATGAATTCAGAGGTATCGAGTTTGAGACTAGAAGTACAAAGCATTAAAACTTGTGTGGACACCATTCCCACTCAAACCATCTATTCCTCAATATTGATTGAAGAATATTGTAACACACAAACCTCCTATGAATTGAAAAAAGAACTAACATTTGTATATGGTATAACTGAACAAGATAAAGGAAATGTTGAAGGGTATTTAAATCCGGAGGAAATTAATTTTTTGGATTCACAAGGGGAAAATTTGTCTTCATGGATTGAGTGTACAGAATATCGCTCCAATAACATTTTTTAGAATCACCGATCATTGAACCATTTGGAGATATAACGAATAGTGAGTCCATACCCACTCATGAAATTCAAATGGAAAATTTTGGGGATGAATCATGTTTTAAAAAGGAAAAAATTCTTTCAAAATGTTTTGTAGAAGAAAGAAATTTGGATTCAAATTTATATTCATCTTTGGGAAAATTCAATGAAACTGAACTCAACATTATAATCCTTCCTTCCCCGCTCAATAATCCCTCCATTTATGATAACCTAGACCATTCAATTATCATCAATTTTCATCAAGAATCTCACCAAGTAGGAATGAACCTTGAAATCTTAGAAAATACTCCAGATAAAACATGATCAACCATTTTAGATATTCCTTGGATTTTACCAATCATTATAGAAAATAGGATTTCATACGAAACAAATTTCAAAAAAACAATCAATCTCAATCTTGTTGAAGTGGAGAAAGATGGGTTAATTTAAATTTTGAAGGTTGGAATTGGATAAGTTGGGGGGTTCAAGTCGAACTAACGACGATAAAAAAAAGCGTTGCATGGGAGGCAACCCATGGTTTTCGTGTTTTATAATTATTTTGAATCGTTTTTTCATATAATAAATTACCATAGACTGTTGACCTGTTCTTCGTTTTTGAGTAAGGATGGGTATGAAAGGGGAGCACCATATTCATCTGTGTCACATGGCGTGATCTCTGAGTAATACCTTACCCAGAAATCTAAAAAGAAGACAATGTATCATTAGTTTATTTTGTTTAGTTTATTTTTATGTTTTTATAGGTTAAGAAAATATAAAAGGACATGTCGTAAGTCATAAGGAAAATCCATTCACCACCATCCAAGCCGCTGAGACTCAAATCCAGGATTGAAGGGAGACTGTGGCATGCGCTATCATCATCAACCACAGGTGAATTCATTCCATGATTATCATTTTAAATTTCCTCTTTGAAGAACCCCCCCATACCCCCTACTATGTTTCATTTAAACACTGGGGACAATGTTATTCTATGTTCGTGGAGATGAAATAAAAAATGATTTTTTTTATTAAGAACATGCATGAAAAGAAAAATTCCATGAACCTTGAACATGATAACACACATTGCAAACTCTAAAATTGTATATCAAATAATTTTGTATGCCATGATTCTGATTTTAATGCAAGTTTAAGTTCATGAGCATTGTTTTTGGAAAGTGCGGTTGTCTGATGTGATTTTTCAAAGTTTACATTTTCATCCTCTTAATAAAAATTCCACAATGCACCTCTACTGGATTGTGGGAGTAAATTTGAGTTCTTAGGTCCCCTTCAGTATAGAATAAGGTTCTGGGGTCACTTTTATTTTAATTTGAGTATCCAAAAAAAATTAACCACATAGAGCAATGTTTTTTCAGATGTGTGGCATCCAACACTTGGGGATCGTGACTCCATAGTTGTCTTGCCCAGAGTTAGGCTTTATATCTCTATTGTAGAGCATGAAATTGACAATATGTGTGGCGTCCGGCACTTGGGGATCGTGACTCCATAGTTGTCTTGGCCAGAGTTAGTCTTTTAATATATATTGTGGATAAAAAATCTTCAAAAAATCAAAAAAAAATGGATACTCATATTAAGGTTTAATGTGATTCCAACCTAGCACTTCCATTTTTTCCCCATGAACAATAAAATGGGCCCTATATCTTTTGTGATGCACAACACTTCATCATGCTTAATTGAAATTGGATGAAATTTGGAAATGAATTTGAAAAAAGTAATGGGCTTGGTCTTGGGATATGCTTGTGGACCTACCTTGTTTTAAATGATTTTTATGGGTTCTGTAATTTTTTTGGTATGAGGTCTTTAGGTGAGCAATGTGTATTAAAATGTTTTTGGAAAAGGGGATTTGAATTTCATATTTGTAATATATTTTTCTCGGGACTAGCAAAACTCAAGTTGGGGGGTGTGATTAGTCACTGAAAGTGGATAATATTCATTTTTAAGATCTTAATATTAATGCGTTTAAATGTTCATAAACATCAATTTTATTCCAATTCAGAAATTGAACTTCATTTCCCATCATTGTGTAATTCATGCTTAAAGTGTCAATTTGGGCCCACTCAATAATTTGCGTGTGGAAATTACAATATTCATCATTTTAATTTGATATTTTGATATATGATTCATCACTTTATTTGGAACATTTTTTTTAGGTCTGATGGATGAATGACAGGTGAAGATGGAGATTTTTGTACCTGAAGGCAGAAACTTGCCGGAAAAAGCATAATGGGCCTAAGGCCCATCAAAAGAATGTGGGGCCCAGAAACCAAGCCCAATGAAGCTCAAATTTATATAGTAGAAATATTGAAACATTAGGATCATTTTATTCAACTGTGTCCAGAGATAATTCTGATGTTTTCATGATGATAAAGGGATCTGAAGTTGAGATTTAAATGGTGGACCCGACATTAATGCACAGAAATCCACCCACCATTTCGACCATAACATCCAAACAGCTAAGTCAAGTTTCCTGAAATTTTTAAATCTCATAGAGTACAGATGGAAGAAGATATTTCTCTTCTATAACCCCTCCGTATGCGGCCTTATTCAATTACAAATCCACATGTCAATATGGTGGACGAATCTGGACAGTTTTCCGGGTCAAATTTGAAACACCAATTTCCTTTTGATTATTCACCATCCTTTTGACTCTATTAATTGTTGGGAGGTGAATTAATTGTTGGGGGATGGACCTAAGGCTCTTAATATGCATATATAAGGAGCTAGTGGTGAAGGGAATAGGGGTGGATATTTTTATTATCATCTTTTGTTGCTTGTTTCATTGTAAGGTTATGCTTCCAAATTTCATTTTTAATGTTTTCCATTTCCATATAAGTTTCTTTTTTGTTTCTTTTAGTTATTAATCAACTTCTTTCTCTTATATATTTTCCATTTAATTTATTAAAACTTTATTATCACAAAGAACAGTGATATCTCTATGTTGTTGTGAATTAGTTCACACATAGGTGTGAATTTCGTTCACACACACGGAGGAGTGCTCGTTATTTCTGCGGTTTTAATTTCTTCAATCAAATTCTTGTTATTCATCTTTCGCCCATCATTGAGATTATAACATCAATGGAGGGATAACCCTTTAAAGGGTTGATCTTAGGAGGATGAAAAGGCTAGATTGAATGATATTTTATGAATGGATTGTTGTTAATTGGATAATTAATTTAAGAAATCCTTTCTTCAGTAATTTCTACTCTTCATCTTTACTGTGTTTGAGCAAACTAAATTCAGTTACTAAATGACAATATACCTCGGGGAGATCATGAATTTGGTTCTCTAAGTGTATAGGGGATTAGTAATTGTGTTTAGTAAGCACAAAACCAGAAAATGATG
This sequence comes from Viscum album, assembly GCA_963277665.1. Taxonomy (NCBI): domain Eukaryota; kingdom Viridiplantae; phylum Streptophyta; class Magnoliopsida; order Santalales; family Viscaceae; genus Viscum; species Viscum album. The sequence goes on from OY728138.1 coordinate 1,072,804,097, forward strand.
AAGGTAGTGTTATTTTTGAAGAATGGATTCATCAAGAATTAATAAAACCAAAATTTTCTATAGAAGTAAAATCCATTCAATCCACCCCAATCATAATCCTAAGATCAAACCATTTTCTTTTAATTGAATTCACTTAGGTTTCTTAGTGTTCTTTAAACCATCCAAAATCAAACCCAAAGTTGGCTACTTCAAAGCCCATCCTTCACCAAATCATAGCGTCTCAAGGTTACTTCTTCGGTCCCTGTGGATTCGACCCCTACATGTACTACATCGACCGCTTTTACCAGTAGGGTAAATTTTGGCGCAACCAAATTTTGGCGCTGTTTCCGGGGACCCAAGTAAGTTTTCTTAGACACCCACCTTCTATTCTCACCTAACTTCTCTTTTCTCACCTATATTTCTCTTTTCTTTTCCCGTTTCTGTTTTCGTGTGTCCAAAAAAATCCAAATCCAAATTTCATTCAAATATAATGGAGTATCATCAAAAATTTCCTTTCATAAACTTGGGCTAGAATCAAATAAAAAATCAATAATGGTAATCCCCTCACATAGAAAATTACTTTGATCAACACTTGAATGATTACCCCACACCTGATAGCATGAACGATATTTGTGATGATGAATGTTTAAAAGATAAATTTCCATACCTATCAAGAATGATTGAAAAGATAAATATTGAAGAATAACATGATTTCCAAACATCTATCAATCATAATCCTGAAAATATTCTTCAAAAATTGTGTGAACAAATGGAAAAAATGAATTCAGAGGTATCAAGTTTGAGACTAGAACTACAAAGAATTAAAAATTTTGTGGACCCCATTCCCACTCAAACCATCCCTTCCTCAATATTTATTGAAGAATATTGTAAAACACAAACCTCCCATGAATTGAAAAAAGAACTAACCTTTGGATATGGGATAACTGAACAAGATAAAGGAAATGTTGAAGGATATTTAAATCAGGAGGAAATTAATTTTTTGGATTCACAAGGGGGAAATTTGTCTTCATGGATTGAGTGCCCAGAATATTGCTCCAATAACATTTTTTTAGAATCACCGATCATTGAACCATTGGGAGATATAACGAATAGTGAGTCCATGCCCACTCATGAAATTCAAATGGAAAATTTTGGGGATGAATCATATTTTAAAAAGGAACAAATTCTTTCAAAATGTTTTGTAGAAGAAACAAATTTGGATTCAAATTTCCATTCATATTTGGGAAAATCCAATGAAACTAAACTCAAAATTATAATCCTTCCTTCCCCACTCAATAATCCCTCCATTTATGATAACCTAGACCATTCAATTATCATCAATTTTCATCAATAATCTCACCAAGTAGGAATGAACCGTGAAATCTTAGGAAATACTCCAGATAAAACACGATCAACCATTTTAGATATTCCTTGTATTTTACCAATCATTTTAGAAAATAGGATTTCATACGAAACAAATTTCAAAAAAACAATCAATCTCAATTTTTTTGAAGTGGAGAAATATGGGTTAATTAAAATTTTGAAGGTTGGAATTGGATAAGTTGGGGGGTTCAAGTCAAGCTAACGATGTTAAACAAAAGCGTTGCATGGGAGGAAACCCATGGTTTTCATGTTTTCTAATTATTTTGAATCATTTTTTTTCATATAATAAATTACCATAGACTGTTGACCTGTTCTTCTTTTATGAGTAAGGATGGGTATGAAAGGGGAGCACCATATTCATCCGTGTCAGGTGGCGTGATCTCTGAGTAATACCTTACCCAGAAATCTAAAAAGAAGACAATGTATCATCAGTTTATTTTGTTTAGTTTATTTTTATTTTTTTATAGGTTAAAAAATATATAAAAGGACATGTCGTAAGTCATAAGGAAAATCCATTCACCACCATCCAAGCCACTGAGACTCAAATCCAGGATTGAAGGGAGACTGTGGCATGCGCTATCATCATCAACCACAGGTGACTTCATTCCATGATTATCATTTTAAATTTCCTCTTTGAACAACCCCCATACCCCCTTCTATGTTTTCTTTAAACACTGGGGACAGTGTTATTCTATGTTGGGGGGAGATGAAATAAAAAATTATTTTTTTTGTGAATAAGAACATGCATGAAAAGAAAACTTCCATGAACCTTGAACATGATAACACACATTGCAAACTCTAAAATTGGATATCAAATAATTTCTTATGCCTTGATTCTGATTTTAATAAAAGTTTAAGTTCATGAGCATTGTTTTTGGAAAGTGCGGTTGTCCGATGTGATTTTTCAAAGTTTACATTTTCATCTTCTTAATGAAAATTCCACAATGCACGTCTACTAGATTGTGGGTGTAAATTTGAGTTTTCGAGTCCCTTTCATTATAGCATAGGGTTCTAGGGTCACTTTTAGTTTAATTTGAGTATCCAAAAAAAATAAATAAATAAATAATTTCACCACATAGAGAAATGTTTTTTCAAATGTGTGGCTTCCGACACTTGGGGAACGTGACTCCATAGTTTTCTTGCCCATAGTTAGGCTTTATATCTCTATTGTAGAGCATGAAGTTGACAATATGGGTGGCATCCGGCGCTTGGGGATTGTGACTCCATAGTTGTCTTTCCCAGAGTTAGGCTTTTTATATCTATTGTGGATAAAAAAATCATCAAAAAAATCAAAAAAAAATGGATACTCATATTAAGGTTTAATGTGATTCCCACCTAGCGCTTCCATTTTTTCCCCTTGAATAATAAAATGTGCCCCATATCTTTTGTGATGCACAACACTTCATCTTGCTTAATTGAAATTGGATGAAATGTGGCGATGAATTTGAACAAAGGAATGGGCTTGGGATTGGGATATGCTTCTGGACCTAGCTTGTTTTAAATGATTTTTATGGGTTCCATAATTTTTTTGGTATGAGGTATTTGGGTGAGCAATGTGTATTAAAATGTTTTTGGAAAAGGGGATTTGAATTTCATATTTGTAATATATTTTGCTCGGGACTAGCAAAACTCAACTTGGGGGGTGTAATTAGTCATTGAAAATGGATAATATTCATTTTTAAGATCTTAATATTAATGTGTTTAAATGTTCATAAACATCAATTTTATTCCAATTCAGAAATTTAACTTTATCTCCCATCATTGTGCAATTCATGCTTAAAGTGTCAATTTGGGCCCACTCAATAATTTGCGTATGGAAATTACAATATTCATCATTTTAATTTGATATTTTGATATATTATTAATCAATTTATTTGGAACATTTTTTATTTTAGGTCTGATGGATGAATCACAAGTGAAGATGGAGATTTTTGTACTTGAATGCAGAAACTTACTGGAAAAAGCATAATGGGCCTAAGGCCAATCAAAAGAATGTGGGGCCCAAAAACCAAGCCCAATGAAGCTCAAATTTATATAGTAAAAATATAAAAATATGAGGATCATTTTATTCAACTGTGTCCGGAGCTAATTCTGATGTTTTCATGATGATAAAGAGATCTAAAGTTGAGATTTAAATGTTGGACCTGACATTAATGCACAGAAATCCTCCCACCATTTCGACCATAACATCCAAAAAGATGATCCAAATTTCCTGAAATTTTTAAATATCATAGAGTACAAATGGAAGCATATATGTATCTTCTAAAATCCCTCCGGATTCGGCCTTCTTCAATTACAATTTCACATGTCAATATGGTGGACGAATCTGGACAGTTTTCCGGGTAAAATTTGAAACGCCAATTTCCTTTTGATTATTCACCATCCTTTTGACTCTATTAATTGTTGGGGGTGAATTAATTGTTGGGGGTATACCTAAGGATCCTAATATGCCTATATAAGAATCTAGTGGTGAAGGTAGTAGGGGTGGATATTTTTATTATCATCTTTTTTTGCTTGTTTCATTGTAAAGTTATGCTTCCAAATTTCCTCTGTAATGTTTTCCATTTCCATGTAAGTTTATTTTTTTTATCGTTAAGTTCTTAATAAACTTCTTTCTCTTATATATTTTCCATTTCATTTATTAAAACTTTATTATCACAAAGCGCATTGTTATCTCTGTGTTGTTGTGAGCAAACTAAATTCAATTACTAAATGACCATATACCTCGGAGAGATCATGAATTTGGTTCTCTAAGTGTATAGTGGATTATTAATTGTTTTTAGTAAGAACCAAACCAGAAAATTATGAAGGTAGTGTTATTTTTGAAGAATGGATTCATCAAGAATTAGTAAAAGCAAAATTGTTTAAAGAAGTAAAATTCATTAAATCCACCCCGATCATAATCCTAAGATCAACCCAATTTCTTTGAATTGAATTCACTTAGGTTTCTTAGTGTTCTCTAAACCATCCAAAATCAAACCCAAAGTTGGCTACTTCAAATCCCATCCTTCACCAAATCATAGCATCTCAAGGTTACTTCTTTGGTCCCTATGGATTCGACCCCTACATGTACTACATCGACCGCTTTTACCAGTGGGGTAAATTAGGGAACAACCATGCAAATACACCTGCCCATTTTAATTCCACTGTCGAGCAGACTCGTCTGGCAGCATCCCATCAATCCCGCCAGGCAATTCTGGCGGAGTACTATAGGCAGGAACATACACCTGTTTATACATCATCAGCTAGTCAGCAGGCTCGTCTGACTACATATGATGGAGCTCGTCAACCACGTTCGGTGAAGTACAATCAGTAGGCACATACACCTACTTGTATTAATCAATCCTACCAACAGTCTCTCTTGGTAGCACACGGATAAGTCAGTCAGAAAGCTCTGGTGACAAACAAGAGGCAGACTCAACTCTCTGCCCCCACACTTGAGTTCTGCCAGGATTCACTGATAGGAAAAGGAGGGCAGGAGCAGGCACATACACCTACTCCAATCACGGAATGGACTTATATCACTGTTCCGGCAGCTGAAGTCACCAAGCATCTTTTATCAATGGTGAAAGAGGAGAAGAAAATCCCTACTCATATTCTAGATGCTTGCCAGAATATTATAACAGCTTCAGCAGCATCTCAGGGAAAGACATATAAATCTATCCCTACCAGTGGAGTGACACATCAACAGTTCACTCCGGAACAGACACACACATCTTTTCCAGTCCAATAGGGTTGTGGGGAATACTCCCCAATATCATATGGACAACCAAGTTAGGCACATACACCTGATTTGAGTGGAGATCGTCAGCCTAACCTGGCCAACTCTCCTGATCAGGCACATACACCTTCTCAGAGCAGCCATTTTCACCAACAAGTGGTTTCCAAGGCAATTAAGAAGGCGTCTAAGAAGAAGACCCGCCCAGCACAGTCATGAGATCAAGAGCCCATATGTTACAAGACCTTGCTCGATGCTGGAGTTCTTGAATCCCTCAGACAGTTATCTGTTGGAATTCAAGATTATACTCCCTCATTTCCCAATTGTGGGAACATTAATTCTGAAGGTCTTCAACAGACACTTCCTCATGAATACTTGCTTTATGACAATTCGGTCAATCTTGAAGTTTCATCTTCAGATGAGAGCCACTGGAACCCTCTGTGTGGTCAGAAGACCAAGGAGAAAGAGATCTCATCTTTTGTTGTAACCCACCATGGTGGTCCTCCCCGTGATGATGAATTTCGCTGCAAACGTCATCTCCACAGTAGTGATGCACATTACCCAGAAAATGCTCAAGTGGACAATGTAGTGTCGAGAAATCCCTCTTATCTTGAGAAACTTTCAAATGAAAAACCAGTCATTTCTGATGTTTCATCACTAGCAGGTGAAATACTTTCTAAATCAGAAGATAGCCTAAGGTGTAGGTCATTCTCCGAACCACCCCTAAGTCATGCATCTTCTAGTTTGATCAGTGATTTATCTACCAATATTGTTGAATCTGATGAAGCAACAAGGAAGCACCAGATCTAGTCAAATCAGGTAGAATAATATTCATTGAATGATAAAGAGGAAGTGTCGAACATGAGAGAACAACTGGCGAAGGGTGAAGTGCTAGTCATTTTTTGGCCTCTGGATGACTCTCAGTATGACATTCTAGAGATGTTGACAGAAGATGAGATTCATGATATTCATCTCAACATATGGAAAACTCTTTGTTAGTTGAAAAATAAAGTATTATCTTATGATGAATACGAAAATAATCTTAAGATAATACAATGGTTACAACGTCAGATTGATTTTGCATCTCTATCAGTCTCTTGATATCTGAAGGTTGAAGAGCAGCAGAGAGCCCTTCAGCGTTCATGCTTTGGCACACTAAGAAGATTGTGCCAGTTAATTTTCAATCCCCCATTTGGTATTCATGTTATAGGATGGGGTGTTCATGGAGCACTACATTTCACGGTGCTCTCCAGTCAGCAAAGCCTGCCGAAAATGGTCTCATGCAATGTTATCCCCCATGGATGGCCACAGTCAATGGGCTTTGTTTGTAATCAAAAGAATTCCCAAGAACAGGCCTCAACTAGTTCCTCTCAAAATCAAGAATACAGAGAACAAGTTGTCGAATTACTCCTGCATCAAGCAAACGAGAATATTGAACAGGCCTCTCGTATGGAGCAAACACATCATCAAGTGACAGAAGTGTCAGAAATCATCCAACGGTCTCTCGAACTGGGTGATAATAGTGGATACAGGTTGATGCATCCAGCTAATTTTCGTACTAAGGTCCGCAAGATCAGGAGAGCTTTTAAGAAAGTCTCAGACATAGCATGTCAAGAGCCACCCCAGCATGCTAGACTGGGGACTCTTTTAAACCAACACTCAGAATCAACAAATAAGATTCAAGGAGTTGATCAAAGACAGTAGGAACAGCCCCAGTCCACTAGATTGGGGAGTTTTTCAAATCATCAATCCCCTCCTCAGAGAAAGTCGGTCTTTTCTCCATTGAGTAAGAAGCCTCAAGAGGAACAAATAGCCAAATTATCAAAATATTCTCTCCAAATTACGGTTCGTCAAGAAGTTCCTGAGGGATTGAATCAACAAAAGGCAACATCTCATCAAAGACATGGATAAAGACAATATCATAGAAATGCTGATAGAAGGGATGCGATGATTTATGCATCCATCAATGTCATCAATGTCATTTTTTCTAATCCACCAGATGAGGCTCACTCAGGGGACTCAGATGAAGAGGTTCTTGGTCAGGAATTTGTACGCACAGACACAAATGAAGAAGGTATGTGTACATGAAATCAAAGGTTTACCTAAAATCAAGGTGTTCCTTCAAATAACCCACTTCCCCCACTCCTAAAGGGATCAAACAAGGGGAAGGGAAAGAATCAGGTTACATATCCTTCCTCTGTAGAAGGCCAATAGCTCTCACTAGAGCAAAGATTTGCGCAACAGGAGGAAGAAATGAAAGAATTGAGGAGGTTGAATGCAGAACTACTTCAAGGTAGTCTTCCTCCTAAGCGTGTTGGAGTCAGTCATCCAAGGGAGTTTGTTGCAGCTACTAAGATGGATCAAGAATATCCTCCTTTATCAGTACACCCTCACAGGTCTAATCCTATGGGTCAAGTGAAACAATAATTGGTAGTGCTTCCATCTGTTGCAGTACCATCTTCCACATCTGTCCAAGCTCCAATAATTGCACCTGTTCAGGTCCAAGATCAACCGGATGTTTCTCAAAAGTTAATAACTACCATTGAGTCATTAACAGCTCGGTTAGAGACTATGGAATGGAAGCATGCACAAGTTCAACCAGAAAAGAAATCTTATCCTGAATGAATAGATTCAATCTCTCCCCCATCAAATTTTGGGAACCCTGTATTCCCTATTTTCAATGGATTAGGCGACCCTGAATAGCATTTGATGCATTACGTGTCTTGTTGCGATCTTATGAGGGAAACTCCGGAGTAGCAAGAAGTAGTGAAACTCATATGCTTCGTGCGAACCTTGCAAGGACCAGCCTTTGTCTGGTACACAAGCTTGAAATCCTGGTCAATTACCGGATGGGAAGATCTCCGTCAACGATTTCTTCTTCAATTCAGCTCAACTTCTCCAAAGACAACAGTTTTCAATCTTAAAAACTATAAGAAAAGGTATAATGAAAGAGTCTCTGATTTCATTACTTGTTGGAAGGGATTAACATATTCTCTGAGCTTAGCACTCCCTCAAGAGGAACTGTTGCCAATCTATGTGGAAAATATGTGTGAAGAATTACGCACACCACTGATCCCTATGAAATACACAGGAGGGTTTCGAGACTTTACTTCAATCGCTCAACAAATTTAAGATTCTCTTATACAGACTAAGGCTAAATCTCATGCAATTCCATCAGCTTCAGGAAGGAGAATGGGTAAGCAGAAACTGCTACAGTTATGCTTAAACAAGCACATGTACCTGCTTCTACCTCAAAACCTTCATCTTTTCGAAGGGATCCACCTCCTGAGTGCCAACAACAAAGTCTTTTTCATAAAGATGATCAAAAAGATCAAAGATGAAAACAATTTGAGGATCTGAAGAGCAAAACATACTCTTTTCAAAATGAACAAGTTCCTGGTTACTTCATTTCGGACCTAGAGAATAATTTGGTTCAGCTGCCAAATCCCAAGAGGCCAAACAAGGAAAGAGTTGAAGACCGTCCCAATTATTTCCCCTTTCATCAAATTTTGGGGCATCCCATCCAGGAGTGTTTTGTCTTCAAAGACCTCCTGCAAAATATGGTCGACTCGGGACAAGTCAAACTGAAAGGCTCTTCAGCCCAGGTACCATGTGTCACTGCTACAGTTCCAGAGGAGGAAGGTGAGTGGAAAGAAGTCAAAAGCAAAAATGCACAAAAATATGATAATTGGATTATCAGAAAGGTGATTAACCGAACTTATGCTATTTTGCGAACGCAATTGAAGAAACTAATTGTACCTTCTGCCATGAATGCCGCAGCAAAACCCTCTTCATCAGAGGGAAAATCCACAAAGAAACCGCATGATTCAAAGAAAGAAAAAGAATCAGAATAAGATGAGTATGTGTCAAAACCTATGTTGTCTTTGACTCTGGCAGACTTCATGCTATCTACTTAAAATCAATGGGCACCGCCCCACCAAACGGAATAGCCTAAATTGGATTGTCAGGCAGAATCCTCATCGGATGAAGAGTTGATTTTCGGTTCTGTTAATATGATTCAATTAACAGATTCATATGCCAGTCGCAGTTTCGATTTCGATGAGCCTAAATTCCCTAAATCAAACAGAGGGATTAGAGGAAGTTCCAGAGGATCAGCATACAGGGGAAGACATAGATCTTTCAGAAGCCACTATTCCAATTCTACCCCTTCTAGAACTGTGTACGCAGCAGAAACTCGTGGTAGATCCCTTCAACGTGCTCAGCAAGAACAAGCAAGTTCTTCTAACAATAGCAAATTCTGTCTTGGAACAATTATTTTGGAAGATCGGTTGAAGGTTCCATCTTCTTCCTCTCAGCAAGTAAATAGACCTAATTGGTCTAATCCTCCGAAGCCAGGATTATTACCAACTCCTATCCCGGTACAAGATGCATCAAATTCTAAAGAATCAACTTCCAAGGCACCTGTTAAACCACATGTTCTTGTTGGGAACGTAGACCTCTAGATCAAAAGTATGATGTATTGAAACACTTGGCCCATGTACCAGCCAAGTTATCAATTCTGGATGCTTTGAAACTATCAAAAGATCTTTGGGAGGCACTCATCGAGGCTTTGTCAAGTCCTCAGGAGTTTGAAACTGAAATTCATGCAGCTAAAGTCTATCGCATAGAGAATAATCTTATAGAATTCCATGCAATAATATCTTTTACTGATGAAGATGAAGATGATGTTGTGCATGGGCATATTAGACCTTTTTACATATCTGGTAAGGTCAATGGCATGGACGTCCGAAGAGCTTTCATTGACAATGGTTTAGGAGTCAACATCATGCCCATTCGTACACTTCATCGATTGGTACTCACGAAATCTGATTTATCTCCTTCTACCATGATATTACAAGGATATGATAAAAATGAACAAGAACCACTGGGCGAAGTTACATTCAGAAGTCAGTTTTGAGATCTTATATCCAATTCAGATTTCATGGTTGTTGATCAAGACTCAGGCTTCAACATCCTGCTTGGAAGACCCTGGCTACATCAACATGCGGTTATCCCTTCAGCGTACCATCAATGTCTCAAATATTGTTTTGATGATCAAGTTGGGACATTTTATGGTGATAAGGCCCTATTCAAGACATGTGAGTCTCAATACATTGAGGCAGAATTCTATCACATGAAGTGAAGGGAGAAATCCACAACAAAAGAGATTACCAAAATTAATGCTCTATATGGTTTGGAAAAGATTCCAGTAAATCCATTTGCACATGTGAGTACAGATTATGTGTTTCCTATCAGTCAAATTGACAAGATAGACCCAAATTAAAATAATCTTATGGAAAGATCCATAATGTCAATTATGACAATCAAGCCAGACAATATGGGAGAAATTGGTGATCCTCCAAGCAGTGATGAAAGCCCAAATGGTGACATCTTCATTTCATCTGCTAAAATCCAACAAGTTTATACTTTTCCAATTAGACTAGAAGAAGTTATAGAAACATCAGAGGTGAACAATGATGTCGATTCTCAGTCCAACATCTCCTCTTTATTTCCCAAGGAAGACCTTTCATCATCAATCGGGCCGAAAATGGAAGCTTCTTCTTCAAGATGTGCAAATTTTGACATCTCTTCTGATCAGGAAAATTCTGCTTTATCATCTACTATGCAGGTAGAAACGGAAGAAATAAAACATGATGATGAAGAAGAGGAAGATCTCAGAGATGCTCCTCCAGCATTTGAAGATGGTATCTCTACCACCGTAGATGAACTTAGAGAAATAAATCTAGGTACAAAAGAAGATTCACGCCCCACTTTAATTAGTGCGGCCATGACTCTTAAAGAGAAAGAGATGTATATTTCCTTTCTAAAGCAAAATAGAGATATATTTACTTGGAACTATATAGAAATTCCTGGGCTTGATCCTGATGTTGCTACTCATCATTTGGGTTTACCATAAGAACATCGAGGATTTAAGCAAGCTGCGAGAAGATCACACCCAACTTATGCTTCCAAAATTGAAGCTGAAGTGGATAAGCTTATCAAAGCTAACTTCATCAGAAAAGTTCAATATCCCAAGTGGTTGGATAATATTGTCCCTCTAAAGAAGAGTAACGGAAAAATTAGAGTTTGCATCGATTTCAGAGATCTTAATCGGCATTGTCCTAAGGATGATTTCCCAGTTCCAATTACAGGACTTTTAATTGATGCAACAACTGGCTATGAAGTACTTTCCTTCATGGATGGATATTCCGGATATAATCAAATCTAAATAGCCCTAGAAGATGAGGAATCCATAGCCTTCAGAGCCCCTCAGGGTGTGTTTTGCTACCAGGTAATGCCCTTTGGCTTAAAGAATGCAGGCGCTACATATCAGTGTGCCATGCATCCTATATTCAAACCCTTACTAGGGAAGTTTTTTGAATGCTATGTGGACGATTTGGTGGTCAAATCCAAACAATGTTCTAATCACTTGTCTAATTTGGAAGTCCTATTCCACAAGCTTCGACAACATAATTTGAAGATGAACCCCTTAAAATGTGCTTTTGGGGTAACCTCAGAAAAATTTCTTGGCTTTGTTGTACGCCATCATGGTATTGAAGTCGATCCTGAGAAGACAAAGTCAATCCTTGGTATGTCACCTCCACGAAATTTGAAAGAATTAAGAGGAATTCAAGGACACTTAGCCTATATTCGGCATTTCATCGCCAATTTGGTAGGAAAAAGTTTACCCTTTACCAAATTGATGAAGAAGGGAGTCACTTATCAATGGAATGAAGAATATCAAGAAGCATTCGATATTATCAAGAAATACCTCTTGAGTCCACCGGTACTCATGCCACCTGTGGAAGAAAGACCACTTATCCTCTACGTGACAGCTCTAGAGCAATCATTGGGTGCCTTTCTTGTTCAAAAGAATGAAGATGGGAATGAAAACAGCCTCTACTACCTCAGTCGAACTATGCTTGAAGCAAAAACCCGGTATTCAAGTATTGAGAAGTGCTTCCTAGCATTAATCTTTGCAGTTCAGAAATTAAGACACTACCTGCAACATCACGAGGTCCAATTGGTATCTCGCAATAACCCACTCAAATTCATCCTTAGTCGTCCAATGCTTACAGGACGTCTGGTAAGGTGGGCAGTTATTTTGCAGTAATTTTATATTCAGTATGTGTCTCAAAAGGAAATAAAGGGCCAAGCTCTGGCAGATTTCCTGGCTGAACACCCTTCAGGGGAAGACACATCTTCAAATATTGAACTCACTGATGAGGAAATCGTCTCTATTCAAGAATTTCCTCAGGCATGGGAAATGTATTTTGATGGTGCTTCCAGAAGTCCAACAGGGAGGAAAATGGAAAATCCTAAATTCAACAAAGTTGTCTTAGGAATCGTACACATTTCTCCAGAAAAGGCAGTGTTACCATATTCCTTCTTATTGTGGGAAGGTGGTACCAATAATGAACCAGAATATCAAGCTCTCATCGCAGTCTTGGAATTGTCACTTCAAGCATAAGTAAATCACCTAAAGGTGAAAGGTGATTCAAACCTAGTAATCAAACAAGTCAATGAGGATTATTCCATCAGAAAAGAATAACTAATCCCTTTGTATGATTACTTTAGAGAGTTAATGGAGGAATTCCCTTCGGAACAGACATTATCTTATGTCCCTCTATCACAAAATGCTCAAGATAATGCACTGGATAATATATCCAAAGCTCTGGAAGATCCAAATTGGGAAGAGACAACCATCTGTATTGCCCACCGTCATGCAATTTCAGCTTATGTTCGAATCAGAACAGAGGAAATTAATGAAATTAGTCCCATTCCTGAACCGTATGGTCATATTATAGGATGGATGTCACCTATTAGGGAATACCTTCAAAATAGAACACTTCCACCTGATAGAGCCGAGAAAGAAAAAATCTGGAAATGTGTGGTCAATTTTACTCTTTATGATATCCCAGATCACCTAGTGAAAATTCTTTACAAACGTGGTTTTGATGGAGTTCTCTTCAGATGCATTGGTGGTGAAGAGACAAAGGCTGTCATAAAAGAAGTGCATGCAGGAGTCTGTGGTGCCCACCAGTCTGGACATAGACTTTCTGATCAGATTTGAAGTCTTGGATACTTTTGGCCTTCAATGATACATGATTGCGTTGATTTCACAAAGAAGTTTAATTCATTCCAAGTACATTCCAACTTCATTCATCAACCTCCAGAGTTGATTTATATAGCTAAATACTCGTGGCCATTTGCCACATGGGGAATGGATGTGGTGGGACCTTACCCTTCAGCTATCGCTAAGCAATTTAAGTATATTCTTACTGCTACTAATTTCTTTTCCAAATGGGTAGAGGAAATACCTCTCAAGGAAGTCAGCTCTAAATGAATTATTAGCTTCATCAAGTCTAACATCATTACCAGATTTGGTGTCCCTCATACCATATTGATAGACAATGGCACCAACTTCTATTCATCCGAGGTGAAGAAATTGTATCAAGAATACAACATCAAATCCAAACATTAATCTTGGTATCATACAGCAACCAATGGCCAGATAGAAGCTTTCAACAAGACTCTGTCAAATATACTACAAAAGATGGTGGATAAATATAAGAAATCATGTCCTGATAAACTCTTCCATGCTTTTTGGGCTTATCGGACTACCACCCACACTGCAACTCGGCCAACTACATTTTCATTGGTATATGCAACAGAAGCAGTATTTCCAATTGAAGTTCAACTACACACGCTCATAGTTTCCATTTTTGATCAATCATCTACAGATGAACAATCTCAAAAGTAGTTGAATGAATTGGAACGGTTAGATGAGAAAATATTGTGCACTTTTCACCACTTGGAAGTTTATTAGAATCGAATAGCACGAGCTTTTAAGAAAAAAGTTCATCTTCGTTCATTCACTCAGTGATAATTGGTATTAGTTCTCAGAACTCCAATGATACCAGGAAAGAAACCTCCCAAGCTTGAGCCAAAATGGGAAGGACCTTACTAAATACATAGGGTCTACTTTAATGGGGCTTATTCATTAATCTCGATGGATGGAAAACTCATGACTACTCCAACCAATGCCATATTTTTTAAGAAGTATTTTGTATAAACACAAAATATATTATCCATGGTCCGGTATGACCTTAAACTGCACCACCATCCAGCAAGACGTTAAACTGCATCATCAATGCTCCATGCATATGACCCTAAACTATTTGCACATACGTCCAACATGATGTTAAACTGTGTCCCCTTCATCGTCCTTGCTATATGACGTTACACTATACAGCAACGGTCCATACATATGACCTTAAACTATTTGTATTCCTTTCGTCTCACATGAAGTTAAACTATGACGTCCTAACTACATGACGCTAAATTGTACAGAAGTCCCTTACGTCCATCAAGACATTAAACTGCATCATCTAGGGTCCATACATATAACCTTAAACTATTTGTATTAATTTCGTCACACACGACGTTAAACTGAAAAAAAAATTCCCTAATTTTTCCTCACTGCATGAAATTAAACTTCACAGTCCCCCTTCCATCCAACATTACATTAAACTGCATCATCCACGGTCCACGCATATTACCTTAAACTATTCGCACTTACATCCAACATGACACTAAACTATATCGCCCCTTTTTCGTCCAACATGATGTTAAACTGTGAAAAAGTCCCTAATACGTCCAACATGATGTTAAATGGTGTACACTTTTGTCCTTACTGCATGACATTAAACTGCACAGTCCTCTTTTTGTCCAACATGACAATAAACTGTGTTGTCCCCATCGTCCTAACTACATGACGCTAAACTGTATAGAAAATCCTTTGATACGTCCTACATGACATTAAACTGTTCTTTTTCCCTACTACATGACACTAAAATGTGCAGCACCAGTAGTCCTAACTGCAAGACTTTAAACTGCATAGTCCCTTTATATGTCCTATATGACATTAAACTGTTCATCGTTAAGGTTTTTATTACCTCTTATTTCTCACACCTAGCATGACTCATGTGAGCTAAGAGCAAATTTCAACCATAACACTCTCTCTGGGACACTAACCACGCATAAGTCCCAACATCATTTTTTAGGTCGTTGTCCCCAAGAACAACTTGATCATTAATTCATTATTTAATTGAACTACGCGGACTTTGATCCTTGCCTTCCAGGCTAGGTACGTAGGCAACCTCCCAAGGTTCAGCCCCAAAACCAATCTTTTCACATCAGTTCACCTCCATCTCATATGATTTTGATTCGTCAAACCACCCCTAAAATAAATATCTTTATATTGATTCACTTTCATCCTTGTTATACGAAATTAAACTATACAGCACTATTTTGTCCAGTATGACAATAAACTACAAATATTCTTTGATACCCTGACCTGAGAGGGAACCATTATTTACATTTATTTTTCAATCATGTTTCATTTCAAAAACAACGTGCATACATGGCAATGCCTGAACCTTTTATTTTGGGTTAAACCATCATTGCATTACATTCCCCTTTCACCCTTCACATGTACGAACCAAATTTGTATAGAGGTTAGTTATAGAACTACATGGGCTTGATTCCCATCCTTTTGGGATATGTAGGAATGTTCGAGTGTCCCTCGAATCCATCCCCAAGTCATTGGGCCTAACCCCAAATTCCACTTTCAGTCCCTTGGCTGAAAAGTCCCCATGAAAACACACAATGTGTATTTCTTATAATGGTCTAAGATCTATGCACATAAACTAAGATTTCTAATCCTTTTCTCCCACACAACATTAAACTGTAGTTTAATAACTATGTATGGCTTGATTCCCATCCTTATGGGATACGTAGTGAAGTCCCACATTTCCATTCAGGACCCAGCCACAACATGATTATGGTTAGCATTGATCTGTGTATCTCTGTATACATTGGAAAAAACCCATCTTTATGTGTCATAATCCTAACCTTAAATATTTTCATATCTTCATAACCCTTTTCTTGACTTTTAGTCACAAAAATGTCAAATTTCTGAGAGTTCTTTTACCTGACTATGCAGTGTGTGCCATTAGGTGGCCTTGCATAAACAGTCTCCATAACAGATTTGTTAGCCAAAAGATACTATTATATGACTATGCATCCAATGCCCTTAGGTGGCCCTTCATAATTCAACCCCCTAACGGGTTTTTCAGATACTGGTAACTTCATTATTAGGAAGAAATCCTATTTTGTCCTTATTGGTCTTAAATGACAGTGTGTAGGGATCCACAAAAAAATAGTCATCCTTAACATATTTTTCCCATATCCTTTTCAGGATCTGAAAGTATTCAAGTCTATGGTTTATATTCTCCTTCCCTGCGTTTGGGTCAGACCTTTGTAGGAGTGATATCCATCCAGTTCTTTGATAATCTTGTTTGGAAATATCTTCTCCATATTCAAGTACCCCTTTCCATAGATCAAACTCTATACTTTGGAAAATTTGAATCTCCATAAACTTTCATTGTATTTTTAGAACTAGAAAAGTAAAATTCCGAGAGTTCTTTTGCCTGACTATGCAGCACGTGCCTTTAGGCGGCCTTGTATAAAAAATCTGCATAACATACTTGTTAGCCAAAAGATGCTATTTATTTGACTATGCAGCCAATGCCCTTAGGTGGCCCTGCATAATTCAACCCCATAACGGGTTTGTTAAATAATAGTAACTTCATTCTTGGAAACTACATCTTTTGATGCCTTTTAGCTCTTTTTCATATCATTCCTCAAATTCAAATATTCTTAAGCCATAGTTTACATATTTTCCCTCATACTTGAGTATGGTAATATGTTTTCAGATAAATTGTCAAAGAATTGAGTAAATTCTAATTCATTCTGTCAAAGCTATTTTCGACCATAAACATTAGCCTCTATATGTCCGATGTGCATGATGTTAAACTGCCCACAAAAGACAAAGGAACTCTGAATAAAATTCAAGTTCCAGCTCACTAAACATACATTTTTGTATGATTAGGTAATATTGAGAAATTAAAAGATTCAATGTTTGTAGGGTTATTTAAATTAATCCTATTAAAAATAAAACTATGCTTACTAGGCCCATTGGCTTTAGTAAAATTTAAAGCAGGTAGCAGGAAAATACGTGCACAAATGATTGAAGATAAAAGTGTTTTTCATTGATACACATGATATAGAAGGACATCCACAGACTGGAGTCTCTTCCCTTTTTTAGGAATTACAAAAGGCTTTCAACATAACTCTTCATTTGATTTACGACATCCCGAGCTTCATCAGCAACCACATGTAATTCATTTATTCAACTGGATACAATAAGAGATACAATGATGCCAGCTCTTCTTGGAACAATTGTAAAAGGATGTTCTTGAGTGTGGTTTGAGAAAATTTTCTGCTGATCAAACAGTGACTCTGTTTCTGTCTAAGATACTTGGAAGATGGATACATGGATTTGAGAATTTATCATTGGAAGTAAAGATCCATTTGGAGAGAGTACTCTTTTCATATATTTCTCTAATTCCATCTTTTTCTTCTCTCCACCATCCAGCAGCGGAAAAAATTTCAGCCCATGGGTTTTCCATTTTCATATCTGCAAGGAAATAACATGGAGGAAAAATTTGAAAGTTCACACCAATGTTGTTGCTCTTAATGCACATCATAACCGAAATGGAGGAGTAGTAGTGCAGCTGCATCTCAGGAGTATAGTTCTTTGCATCCGAAACATTTACTCCTTGCAGATGACCATGACTATACAGAGACAGGTAGATGCTCTATGTGAAATTAAGATGATATTTCTTCAAGTATTTAGCCAAATCTAGGAAAGTTATGTCATAGATATTATAGTATTCATGGCCAAAAAAATCCTCATGTCATCAATCTTCTTTCTAGCCAGCTCATCAACCATTCCAATTCTGTTGGGAGCCATTGATTATGCACAAAAGTTGAATAAATAAATTTTTAAGTAAGTTGATTTTTCATAAAATTTGTGAAGTAATTTCAGAAAAATGGAAAAGGAATTAAGGTGCACAAGTCTAAAATTGGTGCACAAGTATGGATGTTCCGCGCAAGTATTTGGTGCAAAAGTATCACCGCGTAGGTCCAGATACCTCTATAGCAGCGCGACATCAAAGAAACAGCGTGAAACAGAGCAACTTGCGCGGAAAATGCAACTTGCGCGGCGAGAGCTCGAAAGTTTCAAATTCATATGCTTTCTACGGAAGTGAGGCCTTCTATTTATAGATGCGGCCATAACCCTACGTGACATACCCTGCGCGACCAAAGGTCGTACCTCTGCACGCCAGACCCTGTGTGCCCGAAGCTCATTTTGCGTGCCCAACCTTGCGCGCCCAAATTTCCTTTTGATTCTCAATTTCCTCAGAGTCAAATCCTCATTTCTTTTGGATCCAAATATGAGGGGGCGGGGGTCTTTTGTTGATTCTCCTTTTCATTACATTGTCTAAAAGAATGTAAAGGGAAATGACTTAGCACAAATTGATGCATCCTTTAAAGAAATCATCAAAAATCGACAAAGGCATGAACAAGGCTTCAAAAGCACAAGGGTCGCGCAAGTTCCATCACTTTCGCGCAAGTATACTTGCGCGCCACCTAATGGTCACGCAAGTGAATTGTGCGCCCTAAAGGATAATCGCCTGGGGTCTTCTCCAGCTTATAAATAGACCCTGTGGGCCCCCCATTTCGGGAGGAATTTTTCCAGAATTCACAGACAGAGCTCTGAACGCCCAATTCTCTTCCTCAGGTCTTCCGAAATCTTCTAAGGTAATTCTTTACCTATAATGGAAGGTCTAAACAGGAGGAGTAAGGTCTAAGTGTTAGAATTCACAAACACTTGCGTGCCTAAGTGTTTTTTCCTTAAGGAAAATGAACGCACTTGTGCGCCGCCGTACTTCTTCATCAGAACTTGTGCGCCATCTTCTGGAAAGCCTCTAGGGATAATACCAAGGGTTTGAGGCAAGTCTCTACCAAGTATTACTCAAGGAATGGAAATTGTGCAAGTACCAATGTGTCACGCAGGTATACATGCACGACTAGGACTTGCGTGCCCACGCAGTACCTGCGCGCCTGCCAAGACTTGCGTGCCCCTACCTTTTTGGGTGTGTTTCCTGCTCATTTCAACCCTGTTATGTCATTCCACCTCTTCTATTGAAGATTTAGTCTTCAAGACACTCTTAAAAGACATTTATGGAATGATTTCTTGATTTTTATTTCTTATCTGAAAGGAACTTCGTGGAACATCTCTCAAAATCTAGTGATTTATAGATCTTTATGTCACTAAAGATTGAGATTTCATTCATTCAACCTCATCCTTTAAGATGATAGAATTCCTTTAACCTGGGCCTCCTTTTAAGGAGTAATCCCCAGTCTCAAATATGGGCATCCTCCTCAGGAGTAATCCCCAAACCTTAATTCCTTTAACCTGGGCCTCCTTTTCAGGAGTAAGCCCCAGTCTCAAATATGGGCATCCTCCTTAGAAGTAAGCCCCAAACCTTAATTCCTTTAACCTGGGTTTCCTTTTCAGGAGTAAGCCCCGATCTCAAAAATGGGCTTCCTTTTTAGGAGTAATCCCCATATCCCCTAACCTGGTCCTCCTTTTCGGGAGTAAGCCCCAGTCCAAATTCTCATTAATATGGGAATCCTCCTTAAGAGTAAGCCCCAAGTCCTCTTTTAACCTGGGCCTCCTTTTCAAGAGTAATCCCCAGTCTCAAATATGGGCATCCTCCTTAGGAGTAATCCCCAACCATAATTCTATTAATGTAACACCCCAAGCTTCTACGATATGCTTCTCTTTGAATAATGTGATAGCGTGTGTTGTACGCAACATCGAGTTCTAACACACCACAACCAATCAAACTAGCCGTTATGAATAGTAATACCTACTTTTTGAAATAATATATATTTTATATTTAAAAATGGACTTCATTTTTGGATTCAGAATATCGAATTTATCCTAAGGTGAAATTATGGTACTTTTTGGATAACTTTAATATTTTGATGAATAGTGAAAATTACTAAATTTTAATTAAAAACAATTTTTTTAATCAAAATAATTAATAGTGATAAATTATGAATTTTAGTGGTTTTAAAGTATATTTAGAATATATTTTTACCATTTAATAAAATTTTGTTCATTGAACATAATTTTACAATTAAACCGGACATAAACAAGTGTCAATCTTTTGATAGTTATTATCTCTTAAAAACACGCTTTTTGTTTTAACAATGGGAATTAATTTTAAATTAATTTCTGCCACTTATGTGTTTTGAATTTGGAAAAATGGATTACATATTTGGAATCAGGATGTTCAAATTGTGTAAATAGGTAACTTTTATTTTTAGACATTTTGAATAATTACTTCGGTAAATATTTTATTTACCATGGTTAAGCGTAAATCCGGTAAATATGGGTTAAAAAATAATATTATAATAATACTAAATTACCTTAAAACGTGTCCTAGACTTATTGGTTGATACATGTTCTACCATAGGCATCTTTGGGTCGATTTTGGGCCCCCATGGAGCCACTTGTAGTTGATAGGGACACTTAATTTAAATTAAGTTAAAATGAATACAAAAATTACACAAGCATATATCTTTTAGCAAAACAATTTTTACATAGGGTTATATATGTTGGATGTTCGAATATAAATATTCATTAGAAAGATAAACCGATTTACTAGATAATTATATTTTATTTATAATTTTTAGAGATTAAATAATTTAACTTATTTATGTCACAATGATGATACAGTAATTACCATAATAGTGAAAATTTAAAATAATTGATATTATAAGTACCCAAATAAATATAATTTGAGACTTTTAATGAATTAAAATACTTTTCTAGGATAGTATGACATATTAGGATTGATTTAATTAACTTAGTTCGAAGTAATAATTCTTCTAGGAGTTTCACAAAAATCAACTATTGAATAGTGTCAAAATTGACATAAAAGACTTTTTAAAACAAATATTATATTATTAATTGATATTAAATTCTTAAAAATCTAAGGATCGGCCAAGAGACTTATCTCATAATAGGTGTATTATTAATGGACCACTTGGTGGTCTCTTGGATGTATATAGTATGTTTATTAACCATATAATATAAAAATACAAAGAGACATTGTAAAAGTGAAACTAATTAACTTAGAGTTAATACTTAAAGATAAGGTTAATATAAGTACCCAAACCTGTCTAAATTATATTGGTTGAGTGGTTTTAGACCTATCCCCACCTTAACCTTTTAATAATCAACTTTGGAGCCATTATAAACCGAATATGAATTTATTATAAATTAATATTTCTAGATTTTCCAAAGGTGCCCCTCACCCCTCTTATAAAAGCTCACTCCTCCTTCTCATTTCTTCACACCTTCAAAGCCTTTTGGTTCGGTCAAACTCTGCCCAAATACTCTCCCAACTTCCTTAACTACAACCTAGAGGCCTTAGTTTGATCAGAAAGCCAACCTACGGAGCCCTTTTGATCAAATCAAAAGGAAGAACCCGATGAAGAGGTAATGATTTCACCACCCTTTTCCAAGTTCCTTTCTTCTTCCACTTCTTCTTCCTTTGTTGTTACCATTCTAAAATAATAACTCCTGTATCATATATATACTGTGATTTTATTATAAATATGGTACAACCATATTCACTATTCTATCCATCCTTTGAGTAACATGTCACCATACGTGTGTACGTATGGCTTACCGTCTCCACGTCGTGGTGTAATTGTTATTCAATAAATTATTATTTGGATGGGTATAATAATGATGTGTAACTAATGAAAATAATAAATATAACATGATAATGATTCTGTATATATGATATACCATCCAATTATATATCATTTTAATGTCAAAAGAATGATATTATCGCTCGTGCGTACGTACGGACTACCGTCTCCACGAACGCGATGAGATTCATTCTCTATCGTATCCATTAAAGTATAATTATCATTTGATGATTTAAAAATGATGTTTAAGGACTTGATATCATTCTGGATATGAATAAGATACAACATATCCATGACAAACATGGCTTATGTAACAAAACATATAAAAAAATGAGTAAGTTAACACCCGAAACGACGACAATTCAAATATATTATTAACAAATCAATGTTAAAAGATCATATATGATATCATATTAATATATATGATTCTTGTATAATTTAATAACAATTATTTCACCATTATACAGGATTTTAACCTACCCCAACCAAGGAAAAGTACTAGGTAAGGGTTATTTCACAATCTCTTCATTATCCGAGTTGTTTATACGTAATAATCTACTGGGATCTCTTTATCATCCACATCCATGTTTCTTAAAAATGTATTTCAAAACATTTTTACTATTTACAAGAATATGGGTTAATGTCATTTATACCCTTTTTTGACTTTTTATAAGAGTTTTATAAAGGAATATTTCCGTCGTTTTCCAAACAAGGTTCTTTTTAACCTTTTCGACAAAATTAAGGTAAGAATGTGTTTTTAACTTATACGGCGGGTGCGGCTATTTTCCGCCGTTATAAAATCGTTGAAGCTTCCCTTACAATATTATAAGAATATTTTAAAAGAAAATGTTTTATTTTATAAACATATGAATCTTAAATTATTTCAAAATAAAAAGAGATATTTCTCTAAAAAGAGTTTTGATTTCATCTATGTCAACATCCTTTGATGGATTTTACGCTTATGTGAAATTGATTTATTATGATACAAAACTTCTGTGTTGTATTTAAGGTTTTGTGGTATGTTTGACTGTGGATGTGCTATTCTTATACCATTCATGGTTTATGGTGAAAGTATTGACATTTCGTATGCTAGTTTTAATACGAATGTTTATATTATGTTTAAACCTTTTCATATGGGAATGCATTGGACTTAATATGTGACGGGTGGAGCCCGCTATAGCTCCTAGATGCATCGGTAGGTCTCATGAGACAAACTAGTGTCTTGGCACAAGGCCTTGACAAAATCTTATTTGTAGTCTTGGCACGAGGCCTTGGCTATGTGGTTATGATAGTCTACCATTATGCATTCCATCATTATGAAAGTGGTTATTGATATTTCATGTTATTATTCAATTTGTAGAATATCCATGTGAATAAGTAAATGGAATTATTTCATTTTATTTTTTCCATACTATGTTGAAGTTCAAGTTTAAAAGGCTTTTGTTTTAGTTATACAGTGCCTTAAATGTTTATTCTAATTTATGAAAGTTTCCGCTATTTTGTTATCCTTACTGGGCATTTGAGGTCACCCATTTTCTATGTTTTATTTAACCAGGATGTGAAGAAGTAAATTATGAATGACTTGCAGGGATATTATGAGGAGTTAATAGTGTGGGATATGGAGACAATATGTTCTTGTAGTAGTTTTTCACTTTATTATGTAATGTAAAACTTTATGAATATATCTAGTGTTTCCAAGGCTACTAAACCAATAGGTCTTTCAAGAATTGATCTTTCTTGTGATCATGCCAATGTTATGTAATAATGCACCGACTCTAGGTAACTAGGGTCGGGGTGTTACAGTTGGTATCAAAGGAAGTTTAGTACAAACCTTGGAAGCTAGATTTAGATAAACTCTGATTAGAGCACGTAGACCTAAGATGAACTTTGAGGATTAGTATAGAAGAACTTCCTAGAATTTTGGTATTGTTGAGATTTTGTGAGATTTCCGAGCAATACATCCCTGTCTGGATACGAGCAGGTAGAGGTGGCTCTGGCATAGATGTACCTAGGGGTAAAACCCGAAAACACCGCTTTGAGCTAGACTCGAATGGGAACTGGTGCACGACAACGGGCCTTGCTGCACTCTTGGTTACGACACTCCCGGGGGATATGCTTAGGATAACTCTCACTTTCTTTACAAATCATTATGAAGGGTTTATGAGTATATACTTCCTCAAAGAAAACATTTTTATGATAATGGATTATATCCGTATATAGTTCAATTTATGTTAAGTGTTTTATAAGTATGGGATTATGTATTTTGATTCATAAACTGATATACTTTATGTCATTGTTTAGAAATGGTGCCTAGTGGAAGAAATGGAAACCATATCAATGCACGTACTCCAAGTAATGATTTCCCTCCTGCTCAAGATAATTATAGTGGAGCTGGTGATGCAACTGGTGCTGATCAGCTAATCACCATACTGGGACAACTCACTCAGGTTATGAATAATAACCTTACCCGTATGGAGCACCCTGATCCACAGCGTGGAGGATTAATGTTAGATCGATTCATGAGGCAACAAACACCAACATTTAATGAGAATACAAATCCATTAGTAGCTGAGCAATGGATATTTTCCCTAGAGAAAATATTTCAGGCTTTGAGGAGTAGTGAAAGGGAAAAAGTTATCATGGCAGTTCACCGCCTCACTGGAGATGCTGATCAATGGTGGTCATTGATTCAAAATACGAAGGAAGATGATGAAGTATCAAATATGGAATAGAGGGAGTTCAAAGATCTGTTTTTAGAAAAATACTTTCCTCGTGACCGTCGAGCAGATATGGAAAGGCAATTTCTAAGTCTAAGACAGAAGGAGGATGAGAATGTCACAAAGTATGAGGCTAACTTTACATGGTTAGCAAGGTATGCTGGTGATTACATACGTAACCCAAGAAGTAATATTGATTGTTTCTTTGATGGGTTAAAATCATTTCTCCGTCGAGCATTAGTCTCACAATCCTTCTCATCATACGAAGACATCGTCTCATGTACTATCAAGACCGAAAAGGAATTCTCTAAGTCTTATGAATTTAAAGCAAAGCAAGAGAAGAAGAGGCATGTTGATCAATCTGGGAATGGAAATAAGGGGAAGAAAGGAAAGGTTGAATATCCATCATGTGGTAAATGTGGGAAGAAACACCCTGGTACTTGCTTGAAGGGAATGGGAGTCTGTTACAAATGTGGTGAAAAAGGCCACCAAGCTCGTGATTGCAAAGGGAAGAAGGAAGCTGCCAATGTTTAGTGCTACAATCTCAGGGAGATGGGGCATTATGCAAATGAATGTCCTAAGCGTCAGGAGAACTTACCACAGAAAAGGCCAAGGGATCAAGGCCAGGCTTATGCTATCACTACTGCTGAGTTAGAAGCTCCGAAAGACGTGGTGGTAGGTAATTTAATGGTTTCCTCAAGTTTAGAAAATGCATTTTTTGATTCTGGATCATCGCATTGTTTCATATCTTCCCAGTTTGCTAAGAAAATTAGATATTTCCAATTTTATTTAACAAGGGAGTTTTCAGTTAAAACCCCTAAGGGAAGTATCATTGCAACAATGTTTTGTGAATCAGTCCCCGTTAGAGCACATAAATGTTTTTATCTTCTGATCTCATCGTCATACCTATGATTGAGTTTGATATAATCCTCGGTATGGACTGGATTTCGGACTATGATGCGAAGATTTATTGTAAGAAGAAAGAGGTTACGATTCTTGATGATAATGATAAGGAACACCTTATCTTTAGAGCAGAATTGTCACCACCTAATTCTTATTTAGATCCACCCCCAGTAGCTCAACTAAATTCAACTATTAGGGAGGAAGAGAATGAAATAACTGTCGGTGAGGAAAGGAATGTTCAAATAGAGGATGTACCTGTTGTGAAAGAATTTTTAGATGTATTTCCGGAAGATTTACCTAGACATCCTCCAGAACAAGAAGTTGAGTTTTCCATTGATTTAATTCCTAAGTCAAGACCTATATAAAATACCCCTTATAGAATGGCCACTGTAGAATTAGTCGAACTAAAGAAACAACTAGAGGAATTGAGTAATAAGGGATTTATTCGCCCTAGTGTTTCTCCATGGGGATCCCCTGTTCTTTTTGTTAAAAAGAAAGGCGGATCTATGAGGTTATGTATCGACTATAGGGAGATCAATGCTATAAAAATAAAGAACAAGTATCCCCTACCACACATTGATGATTTATTTGACCAACTGCATGGAGCTTAATACTTTTCAAAGATTGACCTTCGATCTGGATACCATCAGTTGTGTGTGAAGAAGGAAGATATTCCGAAGACAGCATTTCGAACCAGGTACAGGCATTACGAGTTTACTGTAATGACTTTTGTATTGACTAATGCACCCTATGTATTCATGGATCTGATGAATAGAGTTTTCAAGGAGTATCTTGATGAATTTTTGGTGGTATTTATTGATGATATCTTGGTATACTCCAAAAGCTACGAAGATCATGAAAATCACTTGCGCGTTATCTTGAAGACTCTAAGAAGACATGAATTATATGGGAAGTTTAGGAAGTGTAAATTCTGGCTTCATGAGATTTCTTTTCTTGGCCATATTGTCTCTAAAGATGGAATCTCTGTTGATCCTTCTAAGACCAAGGTGATCCATGAATGGCCATCACCTACGATTATAACTGAGGTACGTAGTTTTATTGGTTTGGCAGGTTATTATTGATGTTTCGTCCAGAATTTTGCCCGATTGGCTAACCCATTAACGAAGCTCACACGTAAAGGGGTTAAATTTGTTTGGACAAAAGAGTGTGAATAATGTTTCAAAGAACTGAAGAGAAGATTATTCAATGCTACTATATTGACTCTACCATCGGGGAATGATGGGTTCGTTATTTATAGTGATGCATCGAAGAAAGGACTTGGTTGTGTCCTTATGCAGAATGATAGATTTATTGCCTATGCATCACGACAGTTGAAAATTCATGAACAAAAATATCCTACTCATGATCTCGAGTTAGCAGTTGTGATCTTTTCTTTGAAGATATGAAGGAACTACCTCTATAGTGAAAAATGTGAGATTTATACTGATCACAAGAGTTTGAAGTATATTTTCTCACAAAAAGAACTCAACATGAGGCAAAGGAGATGGCTTGATTTACTCAAGGATTATGATTGTATGATACACTACCACCCGGGGAAAGCAAACAAGGTGGCAGATGCTTTGAGTATAAAAGACCATGGAGTTTTGAACGTGATGAGAATTGAAAGGGATCCAATTTTTATGGATCTAGTGAAGATGGACATGGGAATAACCAGGGAAGGTGAAATATCAATGCTTTTTCAAATGGTTGCTAAACCATCTTTACTAGAAAGGATTAAGAGTTCTCAGACCGATGATGAAGAATTTCAAAAGAATATTAAAGCTGTGAATGATGGGAGACTGAGAGACTTTGTGTTTGAAGATGGAATTTTGAAATTTTGGAAGAGACTTTGTGTTCCCAATATACCTGATCTAAAAAGGGAATTGATGGATGATGCTCATAGTTCCAATTTCTCTATACACCCTGGGAGCACCAAAATGTATAGAGATTTGAAGGAACATTTTTGGTGGGACAACATGAAGAGAGAGATTTCTGATTTTGTGTCAAGATGTATGGTTTGTCAACAAGTGAAAGCTGGAAGGCAACAGCCTGGAGGATTCATGCAACCTCTTCCCATACCGGAGTGGAAATGGGACATTATTACGATGGACTTTGTCATGGAGCTACCAAAGACTCCTAGAAGGAACGATGCAATATGGGTTATTGTTGATCGTCTTACCAAGTCAGCACATTTTCTTGCTATAAGAGAATATCTACCCCTGGAATGTCTAACAAGGCTATATATTAATGAAGTTTTGAGACTTCATGGAGTACCCCTATCAATTGTTTCTGATCGTGATCCCCGTTTTACTTCAAGATTCTGGAAAAGTCTTCAGAAATCCCTGGATACTGAACATCATTTGAGCACTGCTTACCACCCTCAGACAGACGGACAATCAGAACGAACTATTAAAACCTTAGAAGACATGTTTAGATCTTTCTCACTTGACTTTCAGGGTATGTGAGATCAATATTTACCTCTGGTAGAATTTTCCTATAACAATAGCTTCCATTCGAGTATTCAGATGGCACCATATGAAGTGTTATACGGGAAGAGATGTCGTACACCAACCTGTTGGGATGACGTTGGTGAAAGAAAACTTATAGGCTCAGAACTGGTGGAGGAAACAATGGAAAAGGTGAAGGTAATCCAAAATCACATCAAATCAGCTCAAAGTAGGCAAAAGAGTTATGCCGATAATCGAAGGAAGGATTTGGAATTTCAAGTTGGTGATCATGTTTTCCTGAAGGTATATCCGTGGAAGGGTGTCATACGTTTTGGTAAGAAAGGTAAATTGAGTCCCAGGTATATTGGACCCTTCGAAATTCTAGAACAAATTGGGGTTGTAGCTTACCGATTGGCAATGCCTCCAAGTCTCTCCAAAGTTTACGATGTGTTCCACGTATCTCTGTGGAGGAAATACATGCCTGACCCAATGCATGTACTCACCTATGAGGAATTAGAACTGGAACCCGATCTGTCCTATTGTGAAGAGCCTGTCAAGATTCTTGATACGAGAGAACAAGTACTAAGAAACCGGACGATGCGTCTGGTAAAAGTTTTGTGGAGAAACCATAAGATGGAAGAGGCAACGTGGGAACCCGAGGAACTTATGATGAAGAATCACCCAAGTATTTTCATATGATAACTATTCTAGAAATTTCGAGGATGAAATTATTTGAAGGAGGGGAGAATGTAACACCCCAAGCTTCTACGGTACGCTTCTCTTTGAATAATGTGATAGCGTGTGTTGTACGCAACATCGAGTTCTAACACACCACAACCAATCAAACTAGCCGTTATGAATAGTAATACCTACTTTTTGAAATTATATATATTTTATATTTCAAAATGGACTTCATTTTTGGATTCAGAATATCGAATTTAGCCTAAGGTGAAATTTTGGTACTTTTCAGATTACTTTAATATTTTGATGAATAGTGAAAATTACTAAATTTTAATTAAAAACAACTTTTTTAATCAAAATAATTTATAGTGATAAATTATGAATTTGACTGGTTTTAAAGTATATTTAGAATATATTTTTACCATTTAATACTATTTTGGCCATTGGACATAATTTTACAATTAAACCGGACATAAACACGTGTCAATCTTTTGATAGTTATTATCTCTTAAAAACACGCTTTTTGTTTTAATAATGGGAATTAATTTTAATTTAATTTCTGCCACTTATGTGTTTTGAATTTGGAAAAATGGATTCCATATTTGGAATCAGGATGTTTAAATTGTGTAAATAGGTAACTTTTATTTTTCGACATTTTGAATAATTACTTCAGTAAATGTTTTATTTACCATGGTTAAGGGTAAATCCGGTAAATAAGGGTTAAAAAATAATATTATAATAATACTAAATTACCCTAAAACATATCCTAGCCTTATTGGTTGATACATGTTCGACCATAGGCATCTTTGGGTCGATTTTGGGACCCCATGGAGCCACTTGTAATTGATAGGGACACTTAATTTTAATTAAGTTAAAATGAATACAAAAATGACACAAGCATATATCTTTTAGAAAAACAATTTTTACATAGGGTTATATATGTTGTATGTTTGACTATAAATATTCATTTGAAATCTCAAAAGATATCCTAGATAATTATATTTTATTTATAATTTTTAGAGATTAAATAATTTAACTTATTTATGACACAATGATGATGCATTAATTACCATAATAGTGAAAATTTAAAATAATTGATATTAAAAATACCAAAATAAATATAATTTGAGACTTTTAATGAATTAAAATAATTTTCTAGGATAATATGACATATTAGGATTTATTTAATTAACTTTTTTAGATGTAATAATTCTGTTAGGAGTTTCACAAAAATCAACTATTGAATAGTGTCAAAATTGACATAAAAGAGTTTTTAAAACAAATATTATATTATTAATTGATATTAAATTCCTAAAAATCTAAGGATTGGCCAAGAGACTTATCTCATAATAGGTGTATTATTAATGGACCACTTGGGGGGTCTCTTGGATGTATATAGTAAGTTTATTGACAATATAATATAAAAATACAAAGAGACATTGTAAAAGTGAAACTAATTAACTTAGAGTTAATACTTAAAGATAAGGTTAATATAAGTACCCAAACCTATCTAAATTATATTGGTTGAGTGGTTTTCGACCAATCCCCACCTTAAACTTTGAATAATCAACTTTGTATCCATTAGAAACCTAATATGAATTTATTATAAATTAATATTTCTAGATTTTCCAATGGTGCCCCTCACCCCTCTTATAAAAGGGCACTCCTCTTTCTCATTTCTTCACACCTTCAAAGCCTTTTGGTTCGGCCAAACTCTGACAAAATACTCTCCCAAATTCCCTCACTACAGTCTAGAGGACTTAGTGTGATCAGAAAGCCAACCTAAGGAGCCCTTTTGATCAAATCAAGAGGAAGAACCCGAAGAAGAGGTAATGATTTCACCACCCTTTTCCAAGTTCCTTTCTTCTTCCACTTCTTCTTCCTTTGTTGTTACCATTCTAAAATAATAACTCCAGTATCATATATATACAATGATGTTATTATAAATATGGTACAACCATATTCACTATTCTATCCATCCTTTGAGTAACATGTCACCATACGTGCGTACGTACGGCTTACCGTCTCCACATCGTGGTGTAATTGTTATTCAATAAATTATTATTTGGATGGGTATAATAATGATGTGTAACTCAGAAAAATAATATATATAACATGATAATGATTCTTTATATATGATATACCATCCAATTATATATTATTTTAATGTCAAAAGAATGATATTATCGCTCGTGCGTACGTACGGACTACCGTCTCAACGAACGCGATGAGATTCATTCTCCATCCTATCCATTAAAGTATAATTATCATTTGATTATTTAAAAATGATGTTTAAGGACTTGATATCATTCTGGATATGAATAATATACAACCTATCAATGACAAGCATGGCTTATGTAACAAAACATATAAAAGAAAACGAGTAAGTTAACACCCGAAATGACGATAATTCAAAGATATTATTAACAAATCAATGTTAAAAGATCATATATGATATCATATTAATATATATGATTCTTGTATAATTTAATAACAATTATTTCAAAATTATACAGGAGTTTAACCTACCCCAACCAAGGAAAAGTACAAGGTAAGGGTTATTTTACAATCTCTTCATTATTTGAGGTTGTTTATACGTAATAATCTACTGGGATCTCTTTATCATCCACATCCATGTTTCTTAAAAATGTATTTCAAAACATTTTTACTATTTACAAGAATATGGGTTAAAGTCATTTATACCCTTGTTTGACTTTTTATAAGAGGTTTATAAAGGAATCTTTCCATCGTTTTCCAAACAAGGTGATTTTTAACCTTTTCAACAAAATTAAGGTAAGAATGTTTTTTTAACTTATACGGCGGGTGCGGCTATTTTCTGCCATTATAAAATCGTCGAACCTTCCCTTACAAGCTTATAAGAATATTTTCAAAGAAAATGTTTTATTTTATAAACATATGACTCTTAAATGATTTCAAAATAAAAAGAGATATTTCTCTAAAAAGAGTTTTGATTTCAACTATGTCAACATCCTTTGATGGATTTTATGCTTATGTGAAATTGATTTATTATGATACAAAACTTCTATGTTGTATTTAAGGTTTTGTGGTATGTTTTACTGTGGATGTGCTATTTTTATACCATTCATGGTTTATGGTGAAAGTATTGACATTTCGTATGCTAGTTTTAATACGAATGTTTATATTATGTTTAAACCTTTTCATATGGGAATGCATTGGACTTAATATGTGACGGGTGGAGCCCGCTATAGCTCCTCGATGCATCGGTAGGTCTCATGAGACAAACTAGTGTCTTGGCACAAGGCCTTGACAAAATCTTATTTTTTGTCTTGGCATGAGGCCTTGGCTATGTGGTTATGATAGTCTGGCATTATGCATTCCATCATTATGAAAGTGGTTATTGATATTGCATGTGATTATTTCATTAATAGAATATCCATGTGAATAAGTAAATGGCATTATTTCATTTTATTTTTTCCATAATATGTTGAAGTTCAAGTTTAAAAGGCTTTTGTTTTAGTTATACACTGCCTTAAATGTTTATTCTAATTTATGAAAGTTTCCGCTATTTTGTTATCCTTACTGGGCATTTGAGCTCACCCATTTTCTATGTTTTATTTTCCCAGGATGTGAAGAAGTAAATTATGAATGACCTGCAGGGATATTATGAGGAGTTAATAGTGTGGGATATGGAGACAATATGTTCTTGTAGTAGTTTTTTACTTTATGATGTAATGTAAAACTTTATGAATATATCTATTGTTTCCAAGGCTACTAAACCAATCGGTCTTTAGAGAATTGATCTTTCTTGTGATCATTCCAATGTTATGTAATAATGCACCGACTCTAGGTGACTAGGGTCGGGGCGTTACACTTAACCTAGGCCTCCATTTCAGGAATAAGCCCTAGTCTCAAATATGGGCATCCTCTTCAGGAGTAATCCCCAAGTCCCTTAATTTTTCAAGTCCCTTAAAATGGGCCTCCTTTTTAGGAGTAAGCCCCAGTCTTAATTTCTCTTAACCTGTTCTAATTTACTTTTGATTTGGGGATTCATTATCAGGAGTAAAACCCAATCATAAGTCCCTTCCTAACTTGGGCATCTTCCTTAGGAGTAAGTCTCAAGATTAGAGTATCCAAATCTCCATAAAGTACATATAACTTTATGGACCATGTTCCTGGATTTCTTCCCTAATGTAAATCTTAATCTTCATCTATTTTGGGCATTCATAAACACATAATCCCTACATCATTGCATCTTTCATGGCGCAATTGTCTGGTTTCACCAATACCTCTTGTTTATCACACTGAGCATGACTCACGTGAGCTTAGAGAGTAAAAGTAATCATGACTTTTTTCTTTGAGCCATCAATCATGCATAAGAATCATGCTTCCTTATTTGAACTATGTGGGTTCTGATTCCTTTTTCAAAAAAAAGGATACATAGGTAGCCCATCAACGGGTACGATCCCAATTATGAAATAATCCATGTCCTCCTGAATGACAATAAACTTCAAGTGCCCCACTGAGTGCATTTAAAACTAGTATGGTCATCATAATGACCAAGAGAATTTTATGTATTCTAAGGATACCATCAACTAAGAATCTCTAACAAATACAGATGATTCTTCATCGATGAATAACCTCAAATACATATAAATGATTCTCTGAATTTCTTACATCTCAATCATTGATTGTCAGACTAATGGAAGGCTCATTTTATACTTGTTAATGTTATAAGGATTCATGAACATAACTTAAATATATAAAGAGAGTCCCGGAGTATACAATAATTCTCCTCAAAAAGGTGTGATGAGTTCGACCTCCCATCCTCTCGACCAATGCAAATTCCTAAGCCTCATCAGTTCACAACTAATGAGCTCCTACCTTTGGAAAGTAGGTCCAAATGGATATGGAATCATTGGATGTTTCTGGTTCTACGAACAAACCCATTAGAAACCAATTGGAATGTTTTGAACCTTCAATCAATGAGGTCATCCCCGATTCCAGAGGGAAACATCCATCCATAGGTTTTCTTCATGGAGAACATGATTATTGCCTTATATTTCATATTATAAGTAGGATGTCAGGTTGTGCATGTAGGATTCAATTTTCTATATCTATTGAATCATCGATGATGGAAATCATGTGTGATATTTAGACTAACATTGTACTAGTAACCTCTCGACTATAATGTATTCAAGTGAGGCATGGGTCACCTAAATTTATTTATATAGATATGGTTGGTATCTCATCACATACTCCTAATACGTGAGCCCTCTATCTATGGAATTAGTATCATCCCAACTAAGAGACCAGGAAAGACATGGTTCCTCAATCGAAATTGGTTCAAGTCACAATTTACAAAGAAAAATACTCATTTTGTGTTTTTTGTTGGTATTACAGAGGTTTTAGGAACATAAAATAGATTTATTGGTTAAATTACCAATATTAATACTAAACTAGAATATATTAAAGTTAAAATTTTAAGGGTATTAAACCTAATCAGATTAAAAAAAATTATAAATAATATAAGACATTTAAAGTGAAGGTTGAAAAACAATTCAATAGTTGGAGGAGGTTTGTGTAAGGTATAATATTCCAGGTCTCTATGTTGAATATTATCTCACTATTAAACATGCCTAACTAATTATTAATTAAAATACAGAAAACTTTTAAGGATAGGAAATAGAAAATAAAAGATATGACCTAAGTTGCTTAATTAGTACTCAAATAATCTACAAAGAAACATCCATATATATTGGAAAGTGAATCTTCTTTACATATGATTATAGATCTAAATATCTTAAAGGATATTGATAAGTACAAGGAATGATTAGTGACCAGGTTTTATGATGGGTCACTCAAGATTAGTGGAGCTAGTTTATCTATTAATTGGAGAGCACAAGCCAAATTCTAAGAACAAATTATTTGTAAATGGGTTAAACCACTACTTATTAAGTGTATCTCAACATTTTTATGAATTAAATGAATTGGTATTTTGAAATAATTAATTCATGGTAAATAGGTTGAAAGATGGATGTGTTTTTACTAGTGTAAAGAAAACATTGGGAAACTTGTTTCAGGTTCATGAATTTTTAAAATTCATTCTACTTGAGATTTAGGGAAGAAAATCAATGGTGGTATTGAATAATTATATATCACGGCCATATGAATAAGGTTGATATCACCTAAGGAAAGAATTTATGTTATGTAACTTTTTTGAAGATAGAAATAAATTAGATATTCTCTACATATCAAAAGGAACATATTTTTTATTCTTTTAATAAGATAGTGGAGATTCAAACACATAAATCATTAGATATGATTTATTAGGATGTTTTTGGGACTATGGGGAAGAAATAAACAAATGTATTTAAGTATTTTATTTATTTATTTTTATGAATTCTATCATATTACAAGTATTGGGTTCATGAAACAAAATTTTGAGTCTCTAAAATGTTTAAACAAATTAAAATAAGTATAGAAAAGGTTTTTTGTTCTCCTTTAAGAGGTTTCAGATGGAAAATAGTGATGAATACACAAGTTTCAAATTTTAATCATCTCTTGAAAAAACATGTTATTAATCATCAATTTAGTGCAGCATATACCCCAAAACAAAATAATGATAAAAAAACTTAAGAATAAGAGCTTAGTGGAGATTGATCACACTATGTTGGTGGAGAATAATACTACTTGAATTTTTGGGTTGAAAGTTATTGATACAATGATTAAAATTCAAAATCACTATTTTTATAACCAATTTTAAATATGTCACCATATGAGACATATTATGAGAGATTCGACTTTTTAAATTTTAAAAATATATTATATTAACCCTTTGAGAAAATTTTAATTTATCAAATTAGGATTATTTATTCCGTGAGGAACTTCTTGGTTTCTCATCCTCTTCTTCATTCTCTCTATATTCTTCCAACCTTGGATAGTTGGTAGTAAAATTTCTAATAACAAAAAAAACTAAAGAACTTTATTTCAAAATTTCCAAAATAATTTATTTTCCACTTCTCAAAATTCTATCAGTTAATGATATATGATTTTAAAAATTAATTTTAATATCCAATTATTCATCAAAATATTTTTCTTTAGTGTTATCAATTTTTTCTTCATATATTTCTTCAAATAATTAAAATATATTCCTATATCATCTTGTATCTTCTTCTAGAAATCACTCTCTTTTTTCCATTTCATAAGCAATTAATATGATAGGAAAATATTATAATGTAAGTATGTTGGGATCAGATACTCTAATCACCATGACCTTTTCATCAAACCAGTCTAAGAAAATATTGAGTATATTCTTGATAATCTTAGAATCCTCCAAATTCTGACCAAAAACTTTAATGGTTCTTACCACTTAATTAACTCTAATGAATAATCCACCTACTGATTCAATATCATTCATATTAAGGCCTTCATGTTTAGATATCTAAATTTATGTCTCGTCTTGATTTACTTTGACATTACCTTCATAGATACTTTTCAATTTATCATAAACACCCTTTGTTCTTTTCTGTAGCATCCCCTAGTCCAGGGTTGTTAATCGGTACTCAGACTGAAGATCATTACATAACCTTATGCATATAGCCCCATATACCAGATACTATTAACTCGTAGTAAGGGTCTATAAAATTATAGTGTTAAGAATATAAAATCAATACTAGAGTACAATATCAGTGAAAATAATAAAAAAATATAGATAATCATCTAGATAAAATATTAAAAAAATTAACCCAAAAAGTTTTGACATATAAGTATAAATAAAAATATAAAATGATGTATACATGTCAAAGGGAAAAGAATAAGAATCAAAACCAACCCAAAGAATAGAATAAAAAACAATAATATTATAAATAAATAGTTCTAAAATCCCTTGCTTCATCCTAGGAGGCTAGATCTTACATCAGCCATAAGGAAATTTCCCTTATCCAATCCAGTAGTCATGAATTCTACTCGGGTACCAATGATATCCTGAGAGGGGTGTGAGTATAACTTTGTAGTCCACCAATAATGTCATCTATAAAAATAACAGGTCAGAGTTAGTGCATGAAGAAGTAATGATTATATCTAAGTATAATAGATAAATAGTAAATAAAAAAATAATCTTAATTGTTTAAACTATTTTATAGTGACACTAGAGTCCAACCATACCTTCCTCGTCTAGTGTCAGATGTCTCTAGAAAATAATCATCACACTAAGGAAATAAACCCATCCAAAATTATAAGTCATGTCGGGGGAAATATACTCATTTGGGAACATAAAAATTACTTGGAAAAATATATCAACCCTAGAAAACACATAAAACTCAAGGAAATATACTCATCCTAGTAACATAATTATCCACTTAAAGGAAAAACATCAATGAAACCATAGAATAACTCCACTGTCTAAACCATCCTGAGATCCATGAATTTAATCTATTCATAATTGTCAAAACCATTTCATAAAATATACTTTGGCATTTATTAATTACACTTTCATTTCAAAATAAACTAATACCAATTTCACCTCATAAAAAGGACATGCATTAATAATTCCCCTACCATACTCTACCAATCTATCAAAATTTCATTAAAAATTTCATTACTAACCGTTTTTACTATTTATATTGGCATTATTGACTATTCACCATTTTACTTTTTAAGTTTGAATTAACCCATTTTTTTATAGAATAAGGGGATGTAATTAAAATAAATTCAATGAATTAAGATGTATGATTTATTTATAGTTATAATGCATAATAAATGATGTGACCACACAACTGAAGCACTAAGAAAATTTTATAACTTATAGGAAAATTTATAAACCACCAACCATGAATGCATTGAATATGAAGGTTTAACTCATGACCTTATAGATATAAGATCTCAATTACATTACTTCAATAAAACTCAAACAATATTTATTAAACCATGACGCAAACCAAAGATTTATGTGTGACGACCTCAATCTGGGGATCCCGTCAAATGTAAACAAAAAAAACAAGATTCTTACCTTTGATACCTAGGTTACAAAATTATATGATATGGTGAGATCAACCTCTAAAGTGTGATAATTCATCAAAGTCTCCTATAGGAGAGATAAATTTTATAATCTGAGTTCTTGAAGTAAAATGAGAGTTTTTTGTGTGTTTTGGGATAAAAATTAAATTTTATATCTCATATACACCACTTCAGACTATTAGGTTGCACAGTTTAGAAAACTGTAATCCAACCATGCCAAATAGCCCTATAATACTTAAGCATGATTTTCATAGTTACCTAGAGAAACCAAAAAGGTTTGAAAAGTTATTTACCTTCCTCTTTCCCTATACACAGTTAGCTTCATGATTATACACAAGCATGTGCCCCTACTATAACCCCAAATCTGATTATTCTAGGGGC
This sequence comes from Viscum album, assembly GCA_963277665.1. Taxonomy (NCBI): domain Eukaryota; kingdom Viridiplantae; phylum Streptophyta; class Magnoliopsida; order Santalales; family Viscaceae; genus Viscum; species Viscum album. The sequence goes on from OY728138.1 coordinate 1,072,842,007, forward strand.
CCAAACTCCCATAACACTCTCAGATCCTTCCCAGATTCTATAACCACATATATCACATTTAAAACATAAAAAGAACTAGGTTATATTAAAATTTAAATAGGAATGTTCCTCAACAAAATTTTTGGGTTTTACAAACTCCCCACCTTAGAGAAAAGAACCCTTTAGTTTCACTTTAAAAACGTCATTGATACTCATCAGTGAAAAGATTCAGCCACTAATTTTTCATGTCTTATTATAATTATCGATTTTCCTACTAGTTACAGTTGTGCTACCACTACACTCACACTATAGTAACTATCTTTCCATCAAGATACTTATCACTCAGATCAATTATGCATATTAGAAACGATTCAAAGGATGAATCAGCCTCAAGATCAATATAATCTATTTCAATCATGTAAGATATCCAGATGGTTTCACCTAGATTGTGATATGTAGAAAATTCCATTAATATAATTGAAACATTTCGGAAGAACCAACTGGTATGCTATGAGACCAATCCTCTCCACTATCTCGAATGACCCCTCTAACTCAAGTAAAAATTTTCCCCACCATTGAATCTAATGTTTCCCAAACCTCAATAAAACTCACAAGAACACTAGTTACTCTGAATAAGATCTACCTTAATTATAATTAGTATCCAAACACTTTCATAATAACTTCACATGCTCCAACATCTCTTGTATAAGACTCAAATAGATCAATGTTTTCTCACCATCTTCCACCTAACATAGAGAAAAGTGACATGGTATACCACACAAATACTTATAAGTTTTCATATATATAGAAGAATAAAAATTTTAGTTAAAAGAGAAATCATTGAAGGAAAATTCGTTCTCACAAGAATCTCATAAATTGAAGACATGTTCCCTCTTCATTTCATCTAGCGTCTGGATAGTCAGATCAAATTGTCAATTAGTCGGGGTATGGTAAATGTTTCTCAAATACACTTGAATGCCCAGCCCTTTCTACAATACCTACTATAATCACAATTTGAAATTATAATCTCTATCTAAAAAATATCTTGAGGGACCTCAGGAAAGTTTAATATATTTAAAAAATATGGCTTACTCATAATGTCTACTAAAAAGGTCTCTTTGATTAAAAAAACAGTAATTCACTTTTTCAGTCAGTCCACTATCACCCATAATACATTGTTACCCCAGGGCATTCTCATTAATCCCATCACAAATTATATAGTAAAATCATCCCATTTTTCATGTAAGAATAGGAAATTTCAGAAAAATATAGTAGGCCACTAGTGATCGGACCTCACTGCATAATGGTGGATCGCCACATAACAAAACTTTTGACATCCTTATTCAATTGATGACATCATAAATATAGGTACATGTATCAGTACATATTCATTAAGACAACATATACTACATATTTTGAGTCATACAACTCACACATAAACTCTTCATGAACTCCCATGGAAACAAATACATGAAGGTAAACATGGAGAATCTCATACTCATATGACGTCTAAAATGGTGGTAGTAACACACCATATATTACTGAGTAAGTAAAGATATATAAAAAAATAATTAAGGTGTTGTCGACCTTAATTCTCCAAAAAAATTAAAATGCATCTCCGTGGAAAGATTTATCAATTTCCACTCATTTCTAGACTCCTAAACTACATAAGACTAATTCTTCTGAACTAAATATTCTATAATAACAAATCTTTTTCAAGTATTAAAATCCATCTCAAAGTTGAAATATTATAAACAATTAAACCACCTTCATTGTAGAAGGATCAGTTCTTATTGGTAGAATATATGTTTCAGACTTTTTTGGAATGTATACACCAAGTATATCACCCCAAACAAGTAGTAACTTCAAAATATCAATCCATGCACCCCTCTTTCAAGCTTCAAGTGTAACAACCCTGACTAGAGTAACCTAAAGTCAATGTATACTTTATTACATTGGCATAGCTACACGGGAAAATATTAAAGGATTGAATAATTTAGTAGTATTGAACAACTATATACATTAATTATACCCATTTTACATTGGGTATAATACATAGAACATTAAAAAAGAAAATGTTTGGAATCCTTGAAATTCATTCAAAAAAAATATTCTTCATATCCTGGAAAATGAAATAAAATTATGGTGGGATCAAATGCTCAATAAGGGTTATGTATAGTGGAATATGTCATAAAAAATAAATAATAATCAATAAGTAATAATCAATATGTCATGTTAAATATATGAAAACACATTCCTTTTAATCAATAATGTGATCATGAAATAAGGAATATTAAATATTTCAAGGTAAATAAGTGAACATGCATTCCATTTAATCAATAAACTGAGAATGATATAAATATAGAGAAAATATTAATAAAAATATATCATAGATAATGATAATAATAATAATAATAATAACTAAATTCTTAATGTAGGAAATTCTTAATTATTGTATGTCATGACCTTAGGATTCATGATGCCTTTACTATCAATACCTTTCACAAGACAATTTAAAACTATGTGTAAAACCCCATTTAATTTGGAAAACAGATTTATCTCATGAGACTTGTCAATACATCGAGGGGATATAAAATTCAATACCCCACCCACTACTATATTTATAATTCATCCCTCATATATATAATAATATATTTAATTCACGAATAACATATCTTGTTAATGAATCTTCATATTGAGTAAAGCATATGAATTTATCAATATTTCCACAGTTAATCAAATAAATTATAAAGTAAAAATTGTACGATGTATTTATATAAGGTTTAAGAAATAATCATATCCATGATACAATAATATATATATTTATGATAAATTTAATTTCCAATAAAAATATCACTATAAGGTGATTTCTTTAAGAGAAAGTTAACAACCACAAAAGAAGGTGAGATTGTACAATAAGTTTAACCTATAGGGTAACTTTTAAATTGTCACCCCATAAATAATAAAATTGAAAAAAAAACATGTAAATAAATTGGAATTCATGTTAAATGCATAAAATGGTAAATATATGCACCATATAAAAGTTAACAGGTGTATATTAAGAAATATGTCTCAACAAAATTAAAATTGAGATGAAATCTATTACCTTTCCCTTTCCTTTGGTCGAACATGATTTAAACTCAAGTATAATGGTTTAAAGCATGTTATTAGTTTATACCAAAACCACTTTCAAATTTATAATATCATATATTATCCTATTATAACATTTTACCACCCATTTGTTAATAATATTTCATTATTTTCATTGTTTTGGGTGTTAATTGATTTGTTTTCCAAAGATAGTTTTCTTATAAAAGTTATGATTCTTGTATATAGGATATAGATCCGTAATCTAAAGAATTATATTAACATTTTAAATATCATATTTCCTCATTATATTCATTTTTATAATCATAATTGAAGGTTTAACATGAAAAACGAATTGCATCAATTTGTGCAGACGGTAGGTCGTACGTAAGCATGAGCGATGATATCATTCACTTAATGGGTGAAAGGGTAAGAAATTTAGTGATATATTAATTTAAAAAATCAATATAATTTCACATATATCACATATATCCATTATATTTATCCTTATTACCTTCCATGTAAAGTGTAAGTGAAAATAAATACATCACTTCGCAAGGTGGTAGTTCACCATACACACAAGCGATGAAATGATCTTTTAAATGGAATGCAATTTGAGAAGGTATATATGATATTATAATAACATAAGAATAATTATATAATAAATATCATATATATAAATTAAATCCATCATTTTATCTTACCATTATAAGTATTAAAGGAAAATTAATTACATCGGTTTGGGAGGCGGTAGTCTTTCATACACATGATCAATGATTTTTCATTCCATTTGATAGAAGAAGGTATGAATATAGGTTATGACACTAACATAATAAAATTTAATTATATTTTAGATAATGTTTTTATAATATTGGAATTTTTAATACATAATTGAAGGTTATAAAAGAAGAAATAAAAAAGAAAGAGCTTCATTAAGATAATTACCTTCTCATAGAAAAAATTCATTTTAATCTCCTATTAAGGATCCTAAGGTTGGTCTTTTGGAAATAAAATTACCTCCTTAATGTGGATAAGGATATTTTCGAGATATTTTGGTAGGGTTTTTTTATCCAAATATCTTTATAGGTGAGAATAATTCAAGGAAGGGAGTTCCATTTTATAATTGAGGAGAAGTGGTAATTTTATAAATGCCCAAAACTATTCAACAATGGAAAGTCGCTCTCAGCCCAAGTGCCTAAAAAATTAATAAATAATATATTTCATGGATTCTAATGTCTATACACAAGTCCAAAACATTAAAATATTCATGTTTTATACATTTTCTTCCCTTATCCTCTAAGTTTAGATACTTTTACCATTTTAGTTTTCACCCTGGTAACCAGTTATTTAACCTCAAAAATTAATTATTAAAGTCAAAAATAAAATGATACTTATTATATAATATGGAAAAAATGATTTTAAATATTATTAATAATTTATTAAATAAAAAATATATCTTTGTGTAAAATTAATTTTAAGAAAAGTGCATGTAATGCGCAAAACCTTGGTTTAACCTTAATGGATGTAATTAATTTTTTATGTATCTTCTAATCATTAGGGAAAAAAATTAAGTTAAACTTATTACATAAAATTAATCATCATTATTCTAAATATGAAACCCATTTTAATAAATACAACCCATATATTTATCAAAATTTAATTTAAAATAATCCGGTAATTCGTGTCAAAAAACAGGTTTTCAAGAAATGTATTTTTCAAGCATAAGACGGTCTTATTTTAAATATATATATATATAGTAATAATTCACAGATATAATTAAATTAATATTTTTATATATATAGTATATAAATTAAATATAAATCATTCAAAATTAAATAATATTTTAATTAATTATACTAGATATACATTATTCCTTTTTAAACAAAAATATCTACCTAGAAAATAATCAGTTTCCAAAATAATATTTATTTTTATCTCCAAATGTTGTTATCTTATTTTATATAAAATATATAGTTAAAAATATTTTATTACACATATTATAATACATCATAATAAATAAAATTAGTAATAGTTAAATAATGTATTTGTGATTATTCCTAAAATATTATTTCTATGGTAGAATTTCAAAAATTCATTATAGACTTATTTTGACCAAGTAAGTTCAAAATTAATATTAATCCTATAAAATTAAAAACAATTACATGAAATGTTAAAATGTGTATCGTTTTTTCGTTTTGTTAAAATATAATGTTTACTTACTATAATTGAAGCTCGGAGTTGTGTGTATCGATGGTTATCAAATATCTTGAATTTATTTAAAAGGAAATATATTGTAAAGTATCGAGGTGATACATTCTTCCCAACAACAGAAATATATTCCTTAAAATTTCATGTATATTACCTTCTAAAAAATTAGGATAGTTACTATTTATAAAATACTCTGGTTCCCACATTGCTTCCTCCATTTTATAATTTCTACAGAGTATGATTATCATTCATGTCATCTGATTCCTAAACACATTCTTTGTGGTATCAATAATCTAGACTGGATATTCATAATAAGATATATCATCTCCTAGTTATATTTATTCATAGGCAAGAACATGTGTTGGGTCTGTCTTGTACTTCTTTAACAATGAAATATTTAACACGTAATTTACTTTTGAGAGGCTTGGTGGAATTTCCAATCAATAAGACACAACTCCAATTCTTTCTATAATTTTAAAGGTTCGAATGTAACTGGGGATCAACTTTCCATTCATACCAAATATTACAACACCCTTCCATGGATTTACTTTCAAGAAAAAATTATACCCCACTTGAAATTTCAAATCATTCCCCTAATTGTCAGCATAACTCTTTTTATTACTTTTAGCTTCTTTAATATGAGCCTAAATATTCCTTACCATTGTTTTTGTCTCTTCAACAATTTTTGGTCCTATAAGTTCCCTTTCAACAAATTAATCTCAAAAACATGAAGTATGACATCTTTTTCCATATAATTCATCATACATCACCATTTTAATACTTTAATGGAAACTATTATTATAAGAAAACTCTACATAATATAAATATTGATCCTACATATATCGAAAGTCAATTGATCACAATATCAACATGTGTTAGAATTTCTAAATAGTCCTTTCAGATTATCCATCAATTTGAGGATGGTTGGTGGTGCCCAAATGTAGCTCAGTATTAAGATCCATCAGAATTATTTTCCAAAATATTGATGTAAATTGGGGATAATGATCAGAATCAATTAAAAGTGGTTCACCATGAAGTCTTAAAACTCCATTAATATATATTTATTTAAGGTGATCAAGAGATAAATTTTTTCTTTTATTAATTAAATATGCATATTTGGTAAAGCGATCAATAATAACAAATATTTCATCATTCTTTCATGGATTTTTTGGTAGTTCTATGATAATGTCCACTTAAATGTCATCCCATTTCCACATAGGATTAAGGAGAGGTTTCATGACTCATATATTATTCTTCCCCTCAAAATTTACCTATTGACAAACCAAACATCTAGATGCATAATTATAAATTTCTCAATTCATGATATCCCACAAAAAAAAATCCCTCAAATTGATATACATCTTAGTGCTTCCAGGGTGTGTATAGAAATTCAAACTATATGCATCATCCAAAAATTCCATCTTCAACTAATGTATATATGGATCATGTAGACTCTTCCCAAATTTGGTAATACCATCTTCAAAAATGAAATCTTTAAATTTTCATCATTCACTATTTCAATTTTCTTCTGAAAATTCCCATCATCAGATTGAGAAATGTTTATCTTTTCTAATAAATATGGTTTCACAAACATTTTAAAAAGGGGTGATGCATCCCCATCCTTAATAATTCCCACATACATCTTTACTATATCCATGAACAAAGGATCCTTTTCAATCCTCGTTTGGTCCAAGACACCATGATCCTTCTTTCTCAGAGCTTCTTCTACATTATTTTCCTTCCTTGGATGCTATTTTATTGAGGAATCATAATATTTGAGTAGATCGAGCAATTTTATCTCCATTATATTGTGTTCTTTATATGAAAAGATTAATTTTTGGACTTTATAATCCATTTATATATCAAATATTTCACCATAGAGATAATGTATTCATATATTCAAAACAAATATTACAAAATCCAACAAAAAATCATGGGTTGGATTATTCTATGTGTGAGCCTTTAACTACCTTGAAGCATATGTAATAAATTTATCATTCTTCATAAGGACATAACCAAGTCCCTTCTTTTATTCAACATTGTATATCACAAACCCAACATTTCCTGATGATAATATCAAAATATGAGGATTGATCAATCTCCTCTTTAATTCTTTAAAAAATTATTAACATTCCATTTTCTATATGAACTTCTACCCTTTATACGTAAGATTTGTTAATGGGTTAACCGATCATGAAAAATTATGGTTGAATATTTGATATTAAATATCCAATACAACGAAACTATATTTATTAGTTATGTTCTCGAGTAGAGAAAATTATTTTTATGATGTTGTCTTTGAAGGATCAACTGATATTCCATCATGGGAGATAATATGGACAAGAAACAAATTCTTAAAGCCAAAAATCACATTTGATAAATTTACCACACCACTATTTTACTCTAAGTGTCCCAATAATTTGATTCTCACAATCCTTATAGCTTTTAAAATACAAAAATATGTCATTAATGAATACCATACAAAATTATCAAGATATTCCATAGACACTCTATTTATTAGAATAATAAAAAGATAGGGTAAACTAGTTAATCATAATGGAATTGTCGTAAACTCATTATGTCCATAAGTTGTTTAGAATACTGTCTCTATAATATCTTCCATATTTAATACAAATTGATAATCCCCATAATGAAGGTCAATCTTTGAAAAATATTGAGCTCCATGAAGTTTATCGAATAAGTCATCAATGTAAGGCAGAGTGTACTTTTTTCTATCATAATTGCATTGTTTTCCGTATAATCAATGTGCAGAATCATGGATCCATCTTTATTCTCAATGAATATAATAGAATATTACCATAGTGAAATACTAGGGTGATTAAATACCTTGTCACATAATCCCTCTAGTTTTTTATTCATCTCAAATAAAACCATAGTTATCATTCTATAGGGAGCCTTTGACATTAGTCTTACATCAGGGAATAAATTAATGGAAAACTCAACTTCATGCTCTAGTGGATGTCTAGATAATTACTTAGAAAGTACATCAATGTATTCTAGAGCAATAAGAACAACCTCAAGTTGAATATTACCTTCTCCATAAATAGATCTTATTTTACTTCTTCCCTGAGAATATCATTCAAAAGAGCTCCTAGGTGTGTATATAGACATGAATCAAATTAGGAAGTCTCAAAAAAGTAATTCTATATCTTCATCATGAATCATACTTACTTTCTCTTTATAATAAATTTTTTCATCACTTTTTTAAATCCAATCTATACCATTGATTATATTAGAGTCTCCCATAGGTATGATAACAAATTTAGAAAATAGGGCATGTTTATATATCATAATGGGTACTTCTTGATAGATCATTTTTTAATGAGACTTCTACAAGGAAAGATTACTAAAAAATACCTTCTTCAGGTGATAGGAAAATAACTGATTTTCTTGGAAAACATGGAATATATAAAAGAGTGGGAAGATAAAGAATAAAAAAGATCATCAGCAAAATTTTAGGATGCGATTAAATTACCTTCCACCACTTTATTCGGTACTTCAACCTCTGAAATAGTGATCACATAATCTTAAACTTATTCCCTTATCCTCTTCTATGAAAGAATACATACATGCCTAGGAAATTGGTTTGAATAATTCCCAATTTATTTATATTTAAAGAACTGGATAGCAGTGTTTTCTTTATTCCCATTTAATTATTAACCTGATTACACTTATCACTACCCTTATAACAAAATTTCATTCCCTTCAAGCGTTTCCTAGGATGATTCATTCCACATTTCTCATAATATATAAATTACTATGTTCTCTTTTTCTTTTTTAATACATTCCCTTTTTATTGGTTCTCATTTGACCTATTATTTTCTTGATTTCCCTTGAACAAATAGGATCTAAAAAATTCCATATCTATTTTTATGGAATATAAAACTATTTCATCATATGATGAAAAAATATGAGTGTCTACTTCCCTTCAGTGACTTGGCTTATTCCCTTCAAAGAAATGTTCAATAACAAATTTCATGTTTCATATACAATCCATATTATACCTAGATATCCTTGTAATGATATCCAAATACTCAAAAACACTTTATTTTTCCTTTTATGTTAAGATGAGGAAATTTCTCTTCATTATAGTCATTTTCTCAGGAGGGAAATAATTATTGAATAATTTTTCTTTAAATGATTTCTATTCCTATTGTTTCATTTCCAATAACTATCTAGTTTTATAGATCAATGGCCACCATTGATTAGAATATCCCTTGATATAGTATACTTATAGTAAAAAAATTTCTTTTTCATCACTTCTTAGGTCAAAAAATATCTTTTCAAGGGACTTAATCCACTTCATAGCTACAACTAGAACAGTAATCCCCCTAAAGGATGTGGGATTCTATCGTATGAACCAGTCCAAAATAGGAGAATCAAATATTTTAACAATCAGTTTATTCATTCAAAAAATGTTAGTTTTCATAAACTCATTAAGATTCCCTAATATATCAATGATCTATTTAGTTCCAATACTGGCTATATTGTCTTGGTCAGTATGGCAATATCTATATTTTCAGGGAGTATTGATACCTTTATTTCTTCTACGAATCATTTCTAAATAATGTAATATTATATATTAGTTCATAAAATTTTGAATTTCAAATCATAATGTATAATTCCAAATTTCACATAACACAGAATATAAATTGAAAATTTACGCATTTTTAATATTAGAATAATAAACAAGGTTTCTTCATGAATAAAATCATATATCTTATAATGGTTCATAAAAAAATGTAAATTAACCAAAGCATATACCTATAAATTCCAAACATGGTGTGTCATAAGGTATTTTGTTATGTACTGGGTAATGATCAAGTCAAGCTCGATGAGCCTTTTTCGAAGTTATTACCCCTAGGTTCATATGTTCTAAAACCACGTCCACTTTAAGTATCCATATTAGCGTGTATTTCAAGGTAAACCACATAAAATATTTCTTCCAAAATATTCTTGATATTTTCCTACAAGTATACATATCCTCAAATTTTATCATAGGTTTTTATTCTCAAATCTATGTTTAAAAAATTTAGTTCCCAAGGTTTCAACTAAACTTCATCAAATTCCAAATATAACAACCCCAACTCTAGAAAACGAACTGAGTGTCTACTTTATTACATTGGGATGGATGAAAGGGTAAAATCGCAAAGGATTGAAAATTCATATCATCTTAAAGAACTAGACACATACACGATACCCATTTTACATTGGGAATAAAACATAGAACTTATCAAAATCAAATATTCATCATTCTTGAAACTTATTCAAAGAAATGTTCTTCATATCCTTGATAAAGGAAACAAAATGAGGGTGATCTAAAATTCTCAACAAGTGTTACATAGAGTGGAATCTAACATGAGTCAATAAATAATAATCAATTGTTCATAATAAATATAGATATTTAAATATATTAACACACATTTCATTTAATCAATAAATTGAGCATGTAATAATTTATAATATGTATAGAAAGGTAATTAACTGAACACGCAATTCATTTAATCAATAAACTAGGAATAAAATTCCTCCAAATATAATATCAATGGGAAAATATAATCTATAATTATAATAACCAATTTCCAAATTAATTAAATTCATAATTATTAGATTTCTTGATCTTAGACATCATGATACCTCAACTATCAAGACCTTTCACAAGACAGTTTAAAACTATAAGTAAAAGCCTATTTAATTTGGCCAATTGATTTGTCTCATGAGACTTATTGATGCATAGAGGAGATATATAATTTTAGACTCCACCCATCAATTCATTTTTAAATCATTCCTCGTATATTAACAAATCAATTTAATTTATGAATAATATTTGTTACTAATAAATATCTATATTGAGTAAAGGATACATATTTATCAATATTACCTCAATTAATCAAATAACTTTGAAAGTAAAAAACACACATAATAATGACAAAAGGATTCATAAATAATCATATCAATGATATAAGAATATGGATATTTAATATAAATTTAATTTCTATTGACAAATAAGTACAATAAATTGATGTTTTCCAGATAAAGTTAACAACCACCAAAGAAAGTTATATTGTACAATAATTTCTAAAAATTTGGTAACTTTTAAATTATAAAACATTGATGAATAAAATTTAAATAAAACATTAATAATCATGAATAAATATTTATTAATTTTAAAAACATAAAATGGTTATTTTATACACCACATAAATGTGAATAGGTGCATATTATCAAATATATCTCAATGAAATGAAAATGGAGAGGAAATACCTTACCTCACATTTACCTTTGGTTGAAATTTAATTAAAATATTATATGATGGTTTAAATAATGTTATTAATTTATAAAAGAACCATATTAAATTTTATAATATCATATATGATCCTATTATAACATTTTACTACCCATTTATTAATGATATTTCATTATTGTCATTATTTTGTGTGTTAATAGCCATGTTTTCTCATGCATGTTTTGTTATAAGACATCCAATTATTGAACATATTATATAGATAAATAATATAAATAATTATATTAATGTCATAAATATCATATTTACTCATTATATTCATTTTTATAATCATTATTTAAGGTTCAATATGGAAAATGAATCACATCGCTTCGTAGAGATGATATGTCGTACATATGCACGATCGATGATATCATTACCTTATCAAGTGAAAGGGTAAGGAATTATATGATATATTAATATTTTATAATCAATATCATGTCATATATATCACATATATTTATTAAATTTATCCTTATTACCTTCCATGTAAATCGTAAGTAAAAAATGAATCACATCGCTTCGTGAGATGGTAGTCTACTGTACACACAAGCGACGTTATCATATTTTAAACTGGATGTAAAGTAAGAATTTATATGTGATATTATAATTAAAGAAGTATAATTATATCATAAATATTATATATATACATTAAATCCATCATTATACCCAACCATGAGAAGTGTTGGTGGAAAACGAGTTACGTCGGTTCGTGAGGAGGTAGTCAGTCGTACACACGATCGATGATTTTTTTTCCTATGTGATGGTAGAAGAGATGAATATAGGATAATAAATAAACGTAATAATATATTATAATATGTTATATACCTTTTTTATTATATTTTAAGATTTATGATATATTTTAAATTTTTAAAAGAAGAAAAAAAGGGCTTCATTAAGACGACTACCTTCACTTAGAGAAACCTCCTTCAGATCTCCTCCTAAGGACCATAGGGTTGGTATTTTTGGGAAGCACAACACATCTATAATGTGTATAATTATTTTTTGGAGATATTATTTTAAGTATTTTTTTAATCCAATGGGCTTTATATGTGTGAATAAGTGAAGGGAGGTTGTTACCTTTTATAATGGAGGAGCGACATTTTTGTAAATACACAAAACTATTCAATAATTGGAAGTCACTCTCACCCAAAGTGCCTCAAAAATTGATAACTAATATATTTTCTGACATTTATGGTCTATCCACACACCCAAAACATATAAATATACATTTTTTAATCATGTTATTACCTTATCCTCTAAGAATACTTACTTTTACCATTTTAGTTTTCACCATAGTAACTAGTTTTTTAACATAGGTAATTAATACATAAAGGATAAAATAAAATGAAAAATATTATATAATTTAGACCCACTTATTATAAACATTAAATCTAATTTGTGAAATAAAAATCCTATATTTTTATAAAATTAATTTTAACACAAGCACATGCAGCACACAAAACATCGTTTTATACTTAAACGATGTAATTAATTATTAATATCATTTATAATCATTATCGGAAAAAATAGGCTATACTTATTACCTAATTTTAATTGTTATTATTAATATTTATTAAATTTTATTGAATTAAACTCACATATTTTGAAAATTTTATTTTAAGATAATCCTCCAATTAATTTCAAAAAAATAGTTTTTCAATAAATGCATTTTTCAAGAATAAGATGATCTTATTTTAACTATATTGATAGAAATAATAATTAGATTGATTTAAATTAGTATATATATATATATATAATATAAATTTAATATAAATCATTCAATATTAATGATTATTTTAATTAATTAGGGTGAATAAATATTATGCCTTTTAAAAAAAACTCTTTCGTGGAAAATAGTCATTTTTCTAAAAAAAACTATTTCTTTTTACCTCAAAAGGTACTTATACTTTTTTATATCAAATTGATATTTAATAAATTTTAAATTCAAAATATTATAAAGAATTATCATAAATAAAAGTATAAATACTTAACTGCAATATGTTTTATTATTCCTAAAATCTTATTTCTAAATGAAAATTTCAAGAATTCATTCAAGGATTATTTTGAAAAAGTAAGATCAAAATTTATATTCATCCTAGTAAATTTTAATTTTTTTTCCATAAAATATTAAAATGTGTTTTGTATTATAATTTTTTTTAAAATAGAATGTTTACTTTCTATAATTGAGGTTTGTATTTGTGTATATCATAATCTATCTAAGAGCATGAATTTATTTAAGAGAAAATTTAACATAAAGTCTCAGGTTGTTACACTAGTTCATGGGTTAGATAATTTCACTAATGTGGTATCAACTACCTAGAACTATAAACAACTACACTACCTATCTTCATAAATAATTCTCCCAGCCTAACTCCAAACATGTCATGGTATACGGTTTACTCCTTAATAGATTTGGGTGGGGTCCAGACCAGTGTTGTAGTCAACCTTTCCTTAAACATATAAAAAGATTCATCATAAGCATTAGATCAATTCAAATTCTCTCTATTCTTTATTAAGATAATCATTGGTGCTTCCAGAAAAAAATTATACATTATCCTTGGTTAATACATTTATAAACCCATAAAGTTATGTATGTCAAAAAAATTATTAGGCTGATACTGGGAAATAACTTCTCAGACCTTTTTTGTGTCCATGGATATATCAGCATCAAAAAAACCTGGTCAAAAAAAATTTACATTATCAATCTAAAAGTGTCACTTATATAAATTAGATTATATATAATGTTCTCAAACTGAGGAAAATAAGATATTGGGGTGTTACTCAGGATTCATACTCATCTTGGAGTACATGATAATGTAATCCATGAAGTAAACTACAAAAGTGTCCAAATACTTATGGAAAAGTTTATTCATCAAAGTCATCAGTGCATTTTTAAACTCAAAAGAAATCGCTAGGTACTCATATAGAGTATACCATATCTTAAAAAAATTATGTGGCATGTTCGAAGGCCACACCCTTAGCTGGTGATACCTTGATCTTAGATCAATATTTGAAAATAATCGGGTACATCACAACTAATAAAATAGATTGTAAATTCATCAAAGAGAATACATATTTTTAGGGATTTATCATTCTTGGGTCACCTGGTCCTAGGTATACAGGTCAACCCATATATGGTATTGTGAAGGGGGGGTTTTCCTCATGGTTGGGAAACTTTTGGCCCAATGAACTACAACCCCAAACTAAGACCAAGGAACTAAAAATGGTCCCCATTATGGTTATAGGTTATGAACACACCATGAATCAGGTTATATGTGGTGCTCCTCCAATGTTCCATAGGTCATTCCCACTAGTAACCATGTGGATTTTTCTTTCCAAAATATTATAAATGTAATTAATTTTTTTATAGTGTCTATTTGACACCAATTAATAGTCAATTTTATTCATTTTTTCTTGTACAAAAAATGGTTATAATATTAAAATAAATTTAGGCCATATAATGGTATATTTAGTTAATATAAATATTTATAAAATGAATTTATGAGGTCTTTTCCCTGAATGATTTTGAGAGTACCATTGTGTATGTTTTTTATGGTAAAATACAATTGTATATTCCCCTAAATAATTTGAATCTCTTAAGTTAGTGAGTTTTATAAAAACATATTTTAGATATAGATGTGTTTGAGTGTATTCCAATGATAGTTTGTAGGGAGGAAAACTTATGAAGCTCGCCTAGTGGGTCCTACAAGGAATTCATATTCTTCTTGCACCATTTAAATTAGTATCAAATAGGTTTAGGTTTCCTTTTAATATGTATTAGCTACTTAGATTTTGGTGAAAATAGGTTCCTCTATTTTTTAATTTGAGTTTACTCTAAATTTCCATTTTATAATAGATCAAATTAATATAATGAACAATAAGGGGATTATAATATTCTCTCTAAATAATTATTAAATATGTAAAGATAGAAAGTTCTTATATATATTATCCATTGGATTGGATGTGCTTAAAGTGACAACAAATAGGTATATCCCTTGTATAAAAAATATTGTGATAATATCCATTGATAGATAGAATATTGAGAATGATAGATGAGATCATAATATAATTATTTCATCACTGCCAAATAAGTAACTGATAAAATTTAAGTTTATATAGAAAAGAAAAATATTTGGTATAAATTATAGAATATCTAGGAAGAAAATTTGGAGGCAAAAGAAATAAAACTACAGTTTCATCAGTTAAAGTGTGAAGATATTTTAATATATGATAAATTATTTGTTAATTTACTCTTCATAAAATTCAATGAATTGGTTATCACTATTAGATGTCATGGTGTGACTATTTAAGAATCATTGGAGGATAAAAGATATTATACTTATTGTCAGAAAAATTTTATGCAACAATATTATCACTTGAAGAAAGGGATTCTAAAACACTTTCATTGGATGGTCTATATAGAATATTTAAAGATTGTGAAATAATTCAAGTAAGTTATTTAAGAATAAAAGTCAGTGAAATAAGGAAAAATACTTTAATGATTTCAAAAAATAGAAGGCTAGGAAAAAAAATCTTGAAGAAGAATAATATTTTTCTAAAGTGAAGTATATTGAAATTAAATTTGAAAAAAACATTCCATTTAATTAATGAATTTTTAGAATATTAAAAGGAAAGTATTAGGTAAATATTCCACTAAAGTGTTTAAGTTTTGGATCTATTGAACATTATATAAAAAAATACTAAAATTAAAAGAATATTAAGATATTGATGGTGAGGATGAGAAGCCAATGAATTACTTAATTAAGAAAGAAAAAAAATTTGGAGATATAAAGTTTTATTCAAAGAAAAGGGTAATATTTTCTATAAACCTTTGTTTAAAGATGTTTATAGAAATAAAGATCAGCTGTAAGTTGATACCTCTAGTGAAATTGATGAAAACAATTAATTGAAAACGTGAATAAGAAATTGTTTTATAGTGATGATAGTAGTAATATTTTAAGTAAAGAAGAAACAAAAAAATAATTCATTCTAAATAGGTAACTTAAGGAATATATCTCAAAAAAATATAAAATTAGATAAGGAGAATAAGAATTAAAATAAGGATTTTAAATCATCCCGAAACAATGATACCATATATACTAAAAATGAGTCAATGTTGTTAAATTATATTGATAACCTAAATAAATTACATAATAAATATGTGAAATTTAATAGTGTTATTGTAACAACCTAAGAATTAAAAATATTTTCTCATTAATAAATTTGATGTATTTGATAGCTTATGAAGCATGAAACACCAAACATAAGTGAATAATTATTTACTACTATAAAAAATGGAAGACAATATTAGATAGTTAAATGAAATGACCTCGTAAAATTATCTTAAATTCACTTAAGGATATACAAGTGATTCTAAAGAGATTATTTTGAATTTTTTTAATAATTAATTTTCATTAAATTTAATACCTTAAAAAATCAATAAACTATATTGATAAAATTAAAATAATTATTATACAAATAAATTATAAAATCTATATAATGATTAAAAAACTATAAGGAATGAAAATTTAATTATTCATGGCTGAATAAAAACTTTTTTTAAAACATTGTTTTTAATTTATATTATATACGTTTTATTTAAAAACTAAATTTTTAAATTTTGGAATTTAAATTTAAAAAATAAACTTCATTTTTTATTTCATAATTACAAAATTTACTTAAGGGGACTTTTGGATATTTTTCAGAAACTATTGATTTTTGGGTTAATAGTGCAAAATGCCAATTTTTCATATATTTTTATTTTATGACATTTTCATGATATGAGAATGAAATTAAAGTTTATGAAACATTTTTTATAGAAAAAATATATTTTAAAGAATTAATATAATTCATTTAAAAATACAATTTTGAACATAGACATCTATGTTTGGAATTTAGGAAGTCTAAGTAATGTTTTTATTTAAATAAAAACTATTTTTGGTTCTTCAATTCAATTTAAGTATTTAAAAGGTTAATTATAATTACAGTTTTTTTAATTAAAATAATTCTAATTTTATTAAACATAATATAATTTATTCCATGTTAATTATAAATATACTTTATTTTGGTGTAAAATCGTTTTTATGCATAAAAGGAATTCTTTTAAAGGCAGTTTTTCATTGTGTTGTGAAAAATTATATTAAGTGTAATTTTTAAAAATTCTAGAAATTGAATATTTGAAAATCGATTCCATATTCGGGATCAACATATTAAAATTATTTAATAAGTCCAATTTCAATTGTTAGTCCTAATGAATAGTTACCATGGTAAAATATTTGTTACCATGGTAAAGGTTAGAAGGGTTAATAGGGGTTAAACTAAGTAATAATACTGAAAATATATCTAAAAATATCTAACTTTAATTGGTTTAGTGGATTTAGACCATACCAAATCCTATAATTGAAATTGCACTAAATTGTAGAAACTTTCTTTGAGAATGCAATCCTATTTTAGGGATAGAATAAAGGTAGAGATCATGTCATCCTCTATAAAGGATTGATGGAAGTTTTAGTCTTGTTATAATAGGAAGTGTTTATGGGGTTATATAATTCCCCATTGTTAATTAATACTATATTATAAATGATTTATAAATACCTTCGATGTAATTTTTGATGATTAGGAATGAATCTGAGTGTTGTTGAGTTTGTTTCTTGATGCCTTAACTATTAGTAGGTGAATGTGGAGCCCCAGATACTTGTGGGTTTGGACTAACACCTTAAGGTTATAGAGTGTAATTGGGGTGGTATATTAATGGATTTTGTGAAAAGTATTATAATATCGATGAGGGTTCATGAAACTTTCTAGGATATTATTTACATATTGTTCAAGTCTTCTAACTTCCTTTCCATTCATTAGTGATTTCCGTGGAGAGCATGGAGTGATTCGATCTGTAAGATACTTCCCAGTTTCATCGGGTCCCATAAATGATTGTCACCAACCGTGATTCCCAATTCATGTCCCAATTTTTTAGGGGATTTCAGGAGGATTTCAAGACCTAGTTACAGATGACTAATGTTTTCAACCTTCAAACTAATGTTTATATATAGCGAACAATTTATTTTATTAAATGAATATTGAGAAAAATCATGTTTGGCTTTATTCAAAGCTTAGAGGATCATTTTTTACTTGGTTGATTCTTCTTACGAAAACATATACCTATCTACTATCAATATGGAAGCATTTGAGACCTTATATGTATGAACTCATAGGTCACCCTTATGATTTTTGAATATGGGAGAGTTTTTACTCATGGGGTTAAAGCTAGTATAGGTGATGACAGAAAAGGTACAGTTGATTTAGGATTGGATAAGGACATTTCATATCTATCAAAATTCTTACATGTATCATCATTAGATTCATTTAGTGTTTTAGGAGGGATACCATATATTTTTAAATATATTTCTTCAAAATATACTGAAAATGTTTAGTTTCGGTGGTAACTTATCCTCGATATTCATCAGGATATTCTAGATCCCACACAGGATGGTAAAGGTTATATACCACCTAAAATTTACCCTATAGTAATCTTAGTTAGATTACGTCTTCCACGTACCAAAACTGAAGAGATATGTATATAACACATCACATATTATTGAATGGGGAAAACATATATTGAGGGAAGATCCACCTTTTCATAATACACAGTGGGGATCTAGGATTAGTGTGAGAGGACCACTCTAGGGTGATCCATCCCTATGTTGTGTATAATTTGAAAGCATGGGAACCTCCACGAAAGCTCATCGGAGTATAAAAACAATATATGGCCTCACTACCCCCACCTCCTTAACTAAGTCATTATTTTTGGGTTTAAAATCCTCAAAGGTGGGGAGGATGTAATGAAAATATTTTTTACCCTTTGAATATGTTTTTAAGTATATAAAATTAAAAAAATTATTTATTAATTCCATGTATTAATTTTTGTAAATGATTTTTTATCTTTTAAATGGATTCATAGTTTTGGAAACTATGAATACAGTTGAGTCTATAATTTTGTGTTTAAAATAGGCAAGACATAAATTCCATTCACATTGAACCCCAAGATAGTGTTAATTCATGTTATAATTAAAGGTAATTAAGTGAATAATAAATTAAAAGTTTCTGATTAATTATCTAAACCTATCAAATTCTTATTTAATCCCTTATTCAGAAAATATCAACGGTTATACATCTAACTAGGAGAGATTTGAGTGGGAGGGGTTTTCGAATGGGATCTGAGAATAAAAGGATAAATGATGAACTTCATGATATTACCAATGATGTAATCATGAATTCAATCATCATTAATAATTAATCCATGGTTGAGGTAAGATATCATTATTTTTTGTATTCACCTGTTTTCCAATGATTTTTTTATCATTGTGGATTAAGTTTTCCCAGATTCTATCAAATTTACTATTTTACAGTTATAATTTGGGATTTATTGATCAAGAACATACATTGTTCAAAAAAATTTATCTTTGTTCTTTATACCATGGTCATTGTTTAGGTTTTTAGGGGACACTAAATTTATCCACTTCTATTGTCTCATTAATGTCTCTCCCACTACTTCAAGTATTCTTTATCATCCATGATTTGGATGGAGATTTAAAAAATAAAAGTACAATTCAAAAAAATAATGAATATTATACTTTGTTTTGTGTTTTTTGATCAGTGATTGGAATTTGAAAGAATCATAGAGTGGACAAAAATTATGAGAAGATGATGTTGGGTTTCGGATTACCAAGATTACGAACACAAAGGTGGTGGAATTTAATGTGGATATCCATTTTGGGTGATCATTGGTTGATAATTGAGCTTCAGGGGTGCTATTTATATGAACAACATGTCTAATGAAGATCTAAGTGAGATCAACAGTTTTAGTGAATATTTTGGGATTTGTGTTGAATCGTTTTTGGGAAATCTAACAACATGGAATGTAGTTTAGATGAACCCACACAGTGTACACTGGGTGTTGTGGTGGATAGGGATTTGGTCTAAGATAAATAGAACACATTGTGTGATTGATTCAAATGTCTTGTATCCCTACAAACCCAAATGGCATATCTAGGGTGTATGTTCCTAGAATGTCATTTGTATCTACACACCATGTGGGTTATACCTTCATGTTGTGTAGATTGAATCCACATAGAAAAGGATACTATGTAACACATTGGTACTATCATGATGCAGATGCTGGGGAGGGGCAGTTCCTTGTAGATAGTCGGGTTGAATTCCCTAAGATATTTCGGTCATGTAATCTCCTAAGCCAATGGGCCATGTAATCTCTGATCCTACGAGCCTTTTAAGGGTTCCCCCTCATCCCTTTAAAGGGGGTTATCAAAAAAATCAATAAAAATGAATAAGGGTTATACATCATGTACCATAAGTCACACATTGTGTGTTTTTTACGACCCACCAACAAGTTGTATCTTCTTATATTAGATTAGATTTGGATATTCAAGTAGTCCATTGTTGAAGCTCCTTTTCATTACATTGTCTAAAAGAATGGAAAGGGAAATGACTTAGCACAAATTGATTCATCCTTTAAAGAAATCATCAAAAATCAACAAAGGCATCAACAAGGCTTCAAAATCACAAGGGTCGCGCAAGTTCCATCAGTATCGTGCCAGTATACTTACGCGCCACCTAATGGTCGCGCAAGTGACTTGCGCACCCTAAAGGATAATCGCCCGGGGTCTTCTCCTGCCTATAAATAGACCCTATGGGCCCCCCATTTCGGGAGGAATTTTTCTAGAATTCACAGATAGAGCTCTGAATGCCCAAGTCTCTTCGTCAGGTCTTCTGAACTCTTCTAAGGTAATTCTTTACCTATAATGGAAGGTATAAACAAGAGGAGTAAGGTATAAGTGTTAGAATTCCCAAAAACTTGCACACCTAAGTGTTTTACCCTTAATGTAAATGAACACACTTGCGTGTCGCCCTACTTATTCATCAGAACTTGCGTTCCATCTTCTGGAAAGCCTCTAGGGATAATACCAATGGTTTGAGCCAAGTCTCTCCCAAGTATTACTCAAGGACTGAAAATCGCGCAAGTACCAATGTGTCGCGTAGGTATACCTACACTGCCAGGACTTGCACGCCCACACAGTACATATGCTCCTGCCAAGACGTGTGCGCCCCTACCATTTTGGGTGCCTTTCCTGCTCATTTCAGACCTCTTATGTCATTCCACCTCTCCTATTCAAGATTCAGACTTCATGACACTCTTCAAAGCCATTTATGGCATGATTTATTGATTTGGCTCCTTTATCTGAAAGGAACTCCATGGAACATCTCTCAAAATCTAGTGATTTATAGATCTTTATGTCACTAAAGATTGATATTTCATTCATTCAACCTCATCCTTTAAGATGAGAGAATTCCTTTAACCAGTGCCTCCTTTTTTAGGAGTAAGACCCAGTCTCAAATATGGGAATCCTCCTCAGGAGTAAGCCCCAAACCTTAATTCCTTTAACATGGGCCTCCTTTTAAGGAGTAATCCCCAGTCTCAAATATGGGCATCCTCCTCAGGAGTAAGCCCCAAACATTAATTCCTTTAACCTAGACTTCCTTTTCCGGAGTAAGCCCCAATCTCAAATATGGGCTTCCTTTTCAGGAGTAAGCCCCAGATCCCCTAACCTGGGCCTCCTTTTCAGGAGTAATCCCCAGTCCAAATTCTCATTAATATGGTAATCCTCCTTAGGAGTAAGCCCCAAGTCCTCTTTTAACCTGGGCCTCTTTTTCAGGAGTAAACCCCAGTCTCAAATATGGGTATCCTCTTTATGAGTAATCCCAAACCATAATTCTCTTAACCTGGGCCTCCTTTTCAAGAATAATCCCTAGTCTCAAATATAGGCATCCTCTTCAGGAGTAAGCCCCTAGTCCTTTAATTTTTCAAGTCCCTTAAACTGGGCCCATTTTCAAGAGTAATCCCCAGTCTTAATTTCTCATAACTAGTTCTAATTTACTTTTTATTTGGGGCTTCTTTCTTAGGAGTAAAACCCAATCATAAGTCCCTTTCTAACTTGGGCATCTTCCTTAGGAGTAAGTATCAAGATTAGAGTATCCAAGTCTCCATAAAGTACATATACCTTTATGGACCCTGTTTTTGGATTTCTTCCCTAAAGTAAATCTTAATCTTCATCTATTTTGGGCAGTCATAAACACATAATCCCCACATTGTTGCATCTTTCGTGGAACAATTGTCTGGTTTCACCAATACCTCTTGTTTCTCACACCGAGCATGAATCACGTGAGCTTAGAGTGTAAAAGTAATCATGAATTCTTTCTTTGAGTGATCAATCATGCACAAGCATCATACTCTCATATTCAAACTACATGGGTTTTGATTCCTTTTTCAAAATAAAGGATACGTAGGTAGCCCATAAATGGGTATGATCCCAATTATGAAATAATCCATGTCCTCCTGAATGAAAATAAACATAAAGTGCCCCACTGAGTGGATTTAAAACCAGTATGGTCATCATAATGACCAAGATACTTTTATTTATTTTAAGGATACCATCAACTAAGAATCGCTAACAAATACAGATGATTCTTCATCGATGAAGAACCTCGAATGCATATAAAATATTCTCTGAATTTCTTACATATCAATAATTGATTGTCAGACTAAAGGAAATCTCATTTTATACTTGGTAATGTAATAAGTATTCACGAACATAACTTAAATCTATAAAGAGAGTCCAGGAGTAGAAAATAATTCCCCTCAAAAAGGTGTGATGAGTCTGACCTCCCATCCTCTAGACCAATGCAAATTCCTAAGCCTCATTAGTTCAGAACTAATGAGTGCCTACCTTTGTAAAGTAGGTCCAAATGGATATGGAATCATTGGATGTTTCTGGTTCTATGAACAAACCCGTTAGAAACCGATTGGAATGTTTTGAACCATCAATCAATGGGGTCATCCCCGATTCTAGAGGGCAACAAAAAATGGTGAACCCTATGTGAATCCATAACCAAGTTAAAATAATGTTTTGCTTATTTGTTAGGCCCCTATTATAAACTCAATGAGAGGGCCAACAAAACAATCATTGACATATGTACTCATCCAAAAGATGTATTTGTTGAATTTATCTTGATTACGTCTGTTATATCAAACAGGCACTCCTTTTCAAGATTTTCTGCATTCTAAGAAATGGTTGCCCTCAAGTTCACACCTATGAATACCACTGCTATGAATACCGCTGCTGCAAATGTCACTGCTGCAACTCCTGCTGGATAGTCATCCGCTCTGAGGATGACATCACCTACTCAGCGTCTTCAATGCTGGGTATCAAATGCGTTGGTTTAGGAGTATCATCAACACGGTACCATTCCAACTCTGGAGGCTGCTCGACAAACCCTCCAAGTGAACAATTCACCCTGGTCATCCAGACATAGATGACAAACGATCAAGAAGCAGGCGGTGCTAACTACCGCCTCCAACCATTTCGGGTCATTATCCCCGGAACGCAATCATCATTCACTCCCATATTCTGGGGAGGTGAATGAGCAGGTCCCTAGGGACCTTTATTCCAAGAAGCAGGAGTCCTTCCTGAGGGATCCTATCAACAATCGCCGCCAAACTCGTGCGGCAGTACGCCCTCAACATGATGAGGGTACCGACTCCAGGCATTCATCTCAGGTTCCTTGAACCCGAGCAGTCAAGACGAACCGCCAGAGACGGAATCCGGTCAACAGTGAGCAGGTTCTCATCTTTGTCATCTCGAGAGAAGTCCACCAACCTAAATTGGTGGAAAGAAACAAGTGGGGACTGATTAGTCACTGAAAGTGGCTAATATTCAATGTTAATATCTTAATATTAATGTGTTTAAATGTTCATAAACATCAATTTTATTCCAATTCATAAATTGAACTTCATCTCCCATCATTGTGCAATTCATGCTTAAAGTGTCAATTTGGGACCACTCAATAATTTGCGTATGGAAATTACAATATTCATCATTTTAATTTGATATTTTGATATATGATTCATCACTTTATTTGGAACATTTTTTCTTTTATGTCTGATGGATTAATCACAAGTGAAGATGGAGATTTTTGTACCTGAAGACAGAAACTTGCTGGAAAAAGCATAATATTCCAAAGGCCCATCAAAAGAATGTGGGGCCCAGAAACCAAGTCCAATAAAGATAAAATTTATACAATAGAAAGATAAAAATATCAGGATCATTTTATTCAACTTTGGCCAGAGATAATTCTGAGTTTTTCATGATTATAAAGGGATCTGAAGTTGAGATTTAAATGGTGGACCCGAAATTAATGCACAAAAATCCTTCTACCATTTCGACCATAACATCCAAAAAGCTGAGCCAAATTTCCTGAAATTTTTAAATACCATAGAGGACATATGGAAGAAGATATTTCTCTTCTTCAACCCATCCGTATTTGGCTTTCTTTAATTAAAAATGCACATTTCAATGTGGTGGACGAATCTGGACATTTTTCGGGTCAAATTTGAAACGCCAATTTCCTTTTCATTATTCACCATCCTTTTGACTCTATTAATTGTTGGGGGTGAATTAATTGTTGGATTATGGACCTAAGGCTCCTAATATACCTATATAAAGATCTATTGGTGAAGGGAATAGGGGTGGATATTTTTATTATCATCTTTTGTTTCTTGTTTCATTGTAAGGTTATGCTTCCAAATTTCCTTTGTAATGTTTTCCATTTCCATGTAAGTTTCTTTTTTGTATCTTTAAGTTCTTAATAAACTGATTTCTCTTATATATTTTCCATTTCATTTATTAAAACTTAATTATCACAAAGCACAGTGATATCTCTGTGTTGTTGTGAATTATTTCACACATAGGTGTGAATTTCCTTCACACACACGGAGGAGTGCTCGTTATTTCTGTGGTTTTAATTTCTTCAATCCAATTCTTGTTAGTCATATTCCACCCACCATTGAGAGTATACCATAAATGGAGGGCTAACCTTTTAATAGGTTGATCTTAGGAGGATTCAAAGTCTGGATTTAATGTTATTTTATGAACGGATTGTTGTTAATTGGATAATTAATTTAAGAAATCCATTCTTCAGTAATTTCTACTCTTCATATTTACTATGTTTGAGCAAACTAAATTCAATTACTAAATGACCATATACCTCGGATAGATCATTAATTTGGTTCTCTAAGTGTATAGGGGGTTAGTAATTGTGTTTAGTAAGCACCAAACCAGAAAATGATGAAGGTAGTGTTATTTTTGAAGAATGGATTCATCAAGAATTAATAAAACCAAAATTGTCTAAAGAAGTAAAATTCATTCAATCCACCCCGAGCATAATCCTAAGATCAAACCATTTTCTTTTAATTGAATTCACTTAGGTTTCTTAGTGTTCATTAAACCATCCAAAATCAAACCCAAAGTTGGCTACTTCAAAGCCCATCCTTCACCAAATCATAGCATCTCAAGGTTACTTCTTCGATCCCTGAGGTTTTGACCCCTACATGTACTACATCGACCGCTTTTACCAGTAGGGTAAATTTGGGCGCAACCAAATTTTGGCACCATTTCTGGGGACCCAAGTAAGTTTTCTTAGACACTTACCTTCTATTCTCACCTAACTTCTCTTTTCTCACCTATATTTCTCTTTTCTTTTCCCCTTTCTGTTTTCGAGTGTCCAAAAAAATCCAAATCCAAATTTCATTCAAATCCAATGGAGTATCATTAACAATTTCCTTTCATAAACTTGGGTTGGAATCAAATAAAAAATCAAAAATGGGAATCCCCTCACATAGAAAATTACTTTGATCAACACTTGAATGATTACCCCACACCCGATAACATGAACGATCTTTGTGATGATGAATGTTTCAAAGATAAATTCTCATACCTATCAAGAATGATTGAAAAGATAAATATTGAGGAAGAACATGATGTCCAAACATATATCAATCATAATCCAGAAAAGTTTCTTCAAAAATTGTGTGAACAAATGGAAAAAATGAATTCAGAGGTATCGAGTTTGAGACTAGAACTACAAAGCATTAAAACTTGTGTGGACCCCATTCCCACTCAAACCATCCCTTCCTCAATATTTATTGAAGAATATTGTAACACACAAACCTCCTATGAATTGAAAAAAGAACTAACATTTGTATATGGTATAACTGAACAAGATAAAGGAAATATTGAAGGGTATTTAAATCCGGAGGAAATTAATTTTTTGGATTCACAAGGGGAAAATTTGTCTTCATGGATTGAGTGTACAGAATATCGCTCCAATAACATTTTTTTAGAATCACAGATCATTGAACCATTGGGATATATAACGATTAGTTAGTCCATACCCACTCATGAAATTCAAATGGAAAATTTTGGGGATGAATCATATTTTAAAAAGGAACAAATTCTTTCAAAATGTTTTGTAGAAGAAACAAATTTGGATTCAAATTTCCATTCATCTTTGGGAAAATTCAATGAAACTAAACTCAAAATTATAATCCTTCCTTCCCCACTCAAGAATACCTCCATTAATGATAACCTAGACAATTCAATTATCATCAATTTTCATCAAGAATCTCACCAAGTAGGAATGAACCTTGAAATCTTAGAAAATACTCCAGATAAAACACGATCAACCATTTTAGATATTCCTTGGATTTTACCAATCATTGTAGAAAATAGGATTTCATACGAAACAAATTTCAAAAAAAAACTCAATCTCAATCTTGTTGAAGTGGAGAAATATGGGTTAATTTAAATTTTGAAGGTTGGAATTGGATAAGTTGTGGGTTTCAAGTCGAGCTAACGATGATAAAAAATCACTGCATGGGAGGAAACCCATGGTTTTCGTGTTTTCTAATTATTTTGAATCATTTTTTTCATATAATAAATTTCCATAGACTGTTGAACTGTTCTTCTTTTATGAGTAAGGATGGGTATGAAAGAGGAGCACCATATTCATCTGTGTCACATGGCGTGATCTCTGAGTAATACCTTAACCAGAAATCTAAAAAGAAGACAATGTATCATCAGTTTGTTTTGTTTAGTTTATTTTTATGTTTTTATAGGTTAAAAAAATATAAAAGGACATGTAGTAAGTCATAAGGAAAATCCATTCACCACCATCCAAGCCACTGAGACTCAAATCCAGGATTGAAGGGAGACTGTGGCATGCGCTATCATCATCAACCACAGGTGAATTCATTCCATGATTATCATTTTAAATTTCCTCTTTGAACAACCCCCCCCCCCCCATACCCCCTTATATGTTTTCTTTAAACACTGGGGACAATGTTATTCTATGTTGGGGGGAGATGAAATAAAAAATGATTTTTTTTTGTGAATAAGAACATGCATGAAAAGAAAAATTCCATGAACCTTGAACATGATAACACACATTACAAACTCAAAAATTGTATATCAAATAATTTTGTATGCCATGATTCTGATTTTAATGCAAGTTTAAGTTCATGATCATTGTTTTTGGAAAGTGCGGTTGTCTGATGTGATTTTTCAAATTTTACATTTTCATCCTCTTAATGAAAATTCCACAATGCACCTCTACTGGATTGTAGGTGTAAATTTGAGTTCTCGGGTCCCCTTTATTATAGAATAAGGTTCTGGGGTCACGTTTAGTTTAATTTGAGTATCCAAAAAAAATTGACCACATAGAGCAATGTTTTTTCAAATGTGTGGAATCCAACACTTGGGGATCGTGACTCCATAGTTGTCTTGCCCGGATTTAGGCTTTATATCTCTATTGTAGAGCATGAAATTGACAATATGTGTGGTGTCCGGCACTTGGGGATCGTAACTCCATAGTTTTCTTGGCCAGAGTTAGTCTTTTCATATCTATTGTGGATAAAAAAATCTTCAAAAAAAATCAAAAAAAAATGGATACTCGTATTAAGTTTTAATGTGATTCCAACCTAGCGCTTCCATTTTTTCCCCTTGAACAATAAAATGGGCCCCATATCTTTTGTGATGCACAAAACTTCATCATTCTTAATTGAAATTGGATGAAGTTTGGAAATGAATTTGAAAAAAGTAATGGGCTTGGGATTGGGATATGATTATGGACCTACCTTGTTTTAAATGATTTTTATGGGTTCCGTAATTTTTTTGGTATGAGGTCTTTAGGTGAGAAATGTGTATTAAAATGTTTTTGGAAAAGGGGATTTGAATTTCATATTTGTAATATATTTTTCTCAGGACTAGAAAAACTCAAGTTGGAGGGTGTGATTAGTCACTGAAAGTGGCTAATATTAATTTTTAAGATCTTAATATTAATGCATTTAAATGTTCATAAACATCAATTTTATTCCAATTCAGAAATTGAACTTCATTTCCCATCATTGTGCAATTCATGCTTAAAGTGTCAATTTGGGACCACTCAATAATTTGCGTATGGAAATTACAATATTCATCATTTTAATTTGATATTTTTATATATGATTCATCACTTTATTTGGAACATTTTTTTTAGGTCTGATGGATGAATGACAGGTGAAGATGGAGATTTTTGTACCGGAAGGCAGAAACTTGCTGGAAAAAGCATAATGGGCCTAAGGCCCATCAAAAGAATGCGGGGCCCAGAAACCAAGCCCAATGAAGCTCAAATTTATACAGTAGAAAGATAAAAATATGAGGATCATTTTATTCATCTGTGGACATAGCTAATTCTGATGTTTTCATGATGATAAAGGGATCTGAAGTTGAGATTTAAATGGTGGACCCGACATTAATGCACAGAAATCCTCCCACCATTTCGACCATAACATCCAAACAGCTAAGCCAAATTTCCTGAAATTTTTAAATCTCGTAGAGTACAGATGGAAGAAGATATTTCTCTTCTATAACCCCTCCGGATGCGGCCTTATTCAATTACAAATTCACATGTCAATATGGTGGACGAATCTGGACAGTTTTTCGGGTCAAATTTGAAACGCCAATTTCCTTTTGATTATTCACCATCCTTTTGACTCTATTAATTGTTGGGAGGGGAATTAATTGTTGGGGGGTGGACCTAAGGCTCCTAATATGCCTATATAAGGATCTAGTGGTGAAGGGAATAGGGGTGGATATTTTTATTATCATCTTTTGTTGCTTGTTTCATTATAAGGTTACGCTTCCAAATTTCCTTTGTAATGTTTTCCATTTCCATGTAAGTTTCTTTTTTGTATCTTTAAGTTATTAATCAACTTATTTCTCTTATATATTTTCCATTTCATTTATTATAACTTTATTATCACAAATCACAGTGATATCTCTGTGTTGTGAATTATTTCACATATAGGTGTGAATTTCATTCACACACACGGAGGAGTGCTCGTTATTTCTGCGGTTTTAATTTCTTCAATCCAATTATTGTTAGTCATCTTTCGCCCATCATTGAGAGTATACCATCAATGGAGGGATAACCCTTTAATGGGTTGATCTTAGGAGGATTCAAAGGCTAGATTGAATGTTGTTTTATGAACGGATTATTGTTAATTGGATAATTAATTTAATAAATCCATTCTTCAGTAATTTCTACTCTTCATATTTACTGTGTTTGAGCAAACTAAATTGAATTACTAAATGACAATATACCTCGTTGAGATCATGAATTTGGTTCTCTAAGTGTATAGGGGATTAGTAATTGTGTTTAGTAAGCACAAAATCAGAAAATTATGAAGGTAGTGTTATTTTTGAAGAATGGATTCATCAAGAATTAATAAAACCAAAATTGTCTAAAGAAGTAAAATCCATTCAATCCACCCCGAGCATAATCCTAAGATCAACCCATTTTCATTGAATTGAATTCACTTAGGTTTCTTAGTGTTCTTTAAACCATCCAAAATCAAACCCAAAGTTGGCTACTTCAAAGCCCATCCTTCACCAAATCATAGCGTCTCAAGGTTACTTCTTCGGTCCCTGTGGATTAGACCCCTACATGTACTACATCGACTGCTTTTACCAGTAGGGTAAATTTTGGCGCAACTAAATTTTGGCGCTGTTTCCGGGGACCCAAGTAAGTTTTCTTAGACACCCACCTTCTATTCTCACCTAACTTCTCTTTTCTCACCTATATTTATCTTTTCTTTTCCCCTTTCTGTTTTCGTGTGTCCAAAAAAATCCAAATCCAAATTTCATTCAAATCTAATAGAGTATCATCAACAATTTCCTTTAATAAACTTGGGCTGGAATCAAATAAAAAATCTATAATGGTAATCCCCTCACATAAAAAATTGCTTTGATCAACACTTGAATGATTACCCCACACCCGATAACATGAATAATCTTTGTGATGATGAATGTTTAAAAGATAAATTTCCATACCTATCAATAATGATTGAAAAGATAAATATTGAGGAAGAAAATGATGTCCAAGCATCTATCAATCATAATCCTGAAAATATTCTTCAAAAATTGTGTGAGAAAATGGAAAAAATGAATTCAGAGGTATCAAGTTTGAGACTAGAACAACAAAGAATTAAAACTTGTGTGGACCCCATTCCCACTCAAACCATCCCTTACTCAATATTGATTGAAGAATATTGTAACACAAAAACCTCCCATGAATTGAAAAAAGAACTAACCTTTGGATATGGGATAACTGAACAAGATAAAGGAAATGTTGAAGGGTATTTAAATCAGGAGGAAATTAATTTTTTGGATTCACATGGGGAAAATTTGTCTTCATGGATTGAGTGTCCAGAATATTGCTCCAATAACATTTTTTTAGAATCACCGATCATTGAACCATTGGGAGATATAATGAATATTGAGTCCATACCCACTCATGAAATTCAAATGGAAAATTTTGGGGATGAATAATATTTTAAAAAGGAAGAAATTCTTTCAAAATGTTCTGTAGAAGAAACAAATTTGGATTTAAATTTCCATTCATCTTTGGGAAAATCCAATGAAAATGAACTCAAAATTATAATCCTTCCTTCCCCCACTCAAGAATACCTCCATTTATGATAACCTAGACCATTCAATTATCATCAATTTTCATCAATAATCTCACCAAGTAGGAATGAACCGTGAAATCTTAGGAAATACTCCAGATAAAACGCGATCAACAATTTTAGATATTCCTTGGATTTTACCAATAATTTAAGAAAATAGGATTTCATATGAAACAAATTTCAAAAAAACAATCAATCTCAATCTTGTTGAAGTGGAGAAAGATGGGTTAATTAAAATTTTGAAGGTTGGAATTGGATACGTTGGGGGGTTCAAGTCAAGCTAACGACGTTAAACAAAAGCACTGCATGGGAGGAAACCCATGGTTTTCATGTTTTCTAATTATTTTGAATCATTTTTTTTATATAATAAATTACCATAGACTGTTGACCTGTTCTTCTTTTATGAGTAATGATGGGTATGAAAGGGGAGCACCATATTCATCTGTGTCAGGTGGCGTGATCCTTGAGTAATACCTTACCCAGAAATCTAAAAAAAAGACAATGTAACATTAGTTTATTTTTTTATTTTATTTTTATTTTTTTTATAGGTTAAAAAATATATAAAAGGACATGTACTAAGTCATAAAGAAAATCCATTCACCACCATCCAAGCCGCTGAGACTCAAATCCAGGATTGAAGGGAGACTGTGGCATGCGCTATCATCATCAACCACAGGTGACTTCATTCCATGATTATCATTGTAAATTTCCTCTTTGAACAACCCCCCATACCCCCTTCTATGTTTTCTTTAAACACTGGGGACTGTGTTATTCTATGTTGGGGGGAGATGAAATAAAAAATGATTTTTTTTGTGAATAATAACATGCACGAAAAGAAAAATTCCATGATCCTTGAACATGATAACACACATCTCAAACTCTAAAATTGGATATCAAATAATTTTGTATGCCTTGATTCTGATTTTAATAAAAGTTTAAGTTCATGAGCATTGTTTTTGGAAAGTGCGGTTTTCCGATGTGATTTTTCAAAGTTTACATTTTCATTCCCTTAATAAAAATGTCACAATGCACGTCTACTAGATTGTGGGTGTAAATTTGAGTTCCTGGGTCCCTTTCATTATAGAATAGGGTTCTAGGGTCACTTTTAGTTTAATTTGAGTATCCAAAAATAATAATAATAATAATTTGACCACATAGAGCGATGTTTTTTCAAATGTGTGGCATGCGACACTTGGGGATCGTGACTCCATATTTGTCTTTCCCAGAGTTAGGCTTTATATCTCTATTGTAGAGCATTAAATTGAAAATATGGGTGGCGTCCGGCACTTGGGGTTTGTGACTCCATAGTTGCCTTGCCCAGAGTTAGGCTTTTCATATATATTGTGGATAAAAAAATCATCAAAAAAATAAAAAAAAATTGGATACTCATATTAAGGTTTAATGTGATTCCCACCTAGCGCTTCCATTTTTTCCCCTTGAACAATAAAATGTGCCCCATATCTTTTGTGATGCATAATACTTCATCTTGCTTAATTTAAATTGGATGAAATGTGGCGATGAATTTGAACAATGTAATGGGCTTGGGCTTGGGATATGCTTATGAACCTAGCTTTTTTTAAATGATTTTTATGGGTTCCATAATGTTTTTGGTATGAGGTCTTTGGGTGAGCAATGTGTATCAAAATGTTTTTGGAAAAGGGGATTTCAATTTCATATTTGTAATATATTTTTCTCGGGACTAGCAAAACTCAAGTTGGGGGGTTTAATTAGTCACTGAAAATGGCTAATATTCATTGTTAATATCTTAATATTAATGTTTTTAAATGTTCGTAAATATCAATTTTATTCCAATTCAGAAATTGAACTTCATCTCCCATCATTGTGCAATTCATGCTTAAAGTGTCAATTTGGGCCCACTCAGTAATTTGCGTATGGAAATTACAATATTCATCATTTTAATTTGATATTTTGATATATTATTTATCACTTTATTTGGAACATTTTTTATTTTAGGTCTGATGGATAAATCACAAGTGAAGATGGAGATTTTTGTACCTGAAGGCAGAAACTTGCTGGAAAAAGCATAATGGGCCTAAGGCCAATCAAAAGAATGTGGGGCCCAGAAACCAAGCCCAATGAAGCTCAAATTTATATATTAAAAAGATAAAAATATTAGGATCATTTTATTCAACTGTGTCCAGATCTAATTCTGATGTTTTCATAATGATAAAGAGATCTAAAGTTGAGATTTAAATGGTGGACCCGACATTAATGCACAGAAATCCTCCCACCATTTCGACCATAACATCCAAAAAGCTGAGACAAATTTCCTGAAATTTTTAAATATCATATAGGACAGATGTAAGAATATATTTATCTTCTAAAACCCCTCCTGATTCGGCCTTCTTCAATTACAATTTCACATGTCAATATGGTGGACGAATCTGGACAGTTTTCCGGGTAAAATTTGAAACGCCAATTTCCTTTTGATTATTCACCATCCTTTTGACTCTATTAATCGTTGGGGGTGAATTAATTGTTGGGGGTGGACCTAAGGATCATAATATGCCTATATAAGAATCTAGTGGTGAAGGTAATAGGGGTGTATATTTTTATTATCATCTTTTGTTGCTTGTTTCATTGTAAGGTTATGCTTCCAAATTTCCTTTGTAATGTTTTCCATTTCCATGTAAGTTTATTTTTTGTATCTTTAAGTTCTTAATAAACTTATTTCTCTTATATATTTTCCATTTCATTTATTAAAACTTTATTATCACAAAGTGCATTGATATCTCTGTTTTTTTGTGAATTAGTTCACACATAGGTGTGAATTTCATTCACACACACGGCGGAGTGCTCGTTATTTCCGCGGTTTTAATTTCTTCAATCCAATTCTTGTTAGTCATCTTCCGCCCACCATTGAGAGTATACCATAAATGGAGGGCTAACCCTTTAATGGGTTGATCTTAGAAGGATGAAAAGGCTGGATTGAATGTTATTTTATGAACTTATTGTTGTTAATTGGATAATTAATTTAAGAAATCCATTCTTCAGTAATTTCTACTCTTCATATTTACTGTGTTTGAGCAAACTAAATTCAATTACTGAATTACCATATACCTCGGAGAGATCATGAATTTGGTTCTCTAAGTGTATAGTGGATTAGTAATTGTTTTTAGTAAGCACTAAACCAGAAAATGATGAAGGTGGTGTTATTTTTGAAGAATGGATTCATCAAGAATTAATAAAAGAAAAATTGTCTAAAGAAGTAAAATTCATTAAATCCACCCTGAGCATAATCCTAAGATCAACCCATTTTCTTTGAATTCAATTCACTTAGGTTTCTTAGTGTTCTTTAAACCATCCAAAATCAAACCCAAAGTTGGCTACTTCAAATCCCATCCTTCACCAAATCATAGCATCTCAAGGTTACTTCTATGGTCCCGGTGGATTCGACCCCTACATGTACTACATCGACCGCTTTTACCAGTAGGGTAAATTAGGGCACAACCAGGCACATACACCTGCCCATTTTAATTCCACTGTCGAGCAGACTCGTCTGGCAGCATCACATCAATCCCGCTAGGCAATTCCAGCAGAGTACTATAGGCAGGAACATACACCTATTTATACATCATCAGCTAGTCAGCAGGCTCATTTGACTACATATGATGGAGCTTGTCAACCACGTTCGGTGAAGTACAATCAGCAGGAACATACACCTGCTTGTATTAATCAAGCCTACCAATAGTCTCGCTTGGTAGCACATGGAGAAGTCAGTCGGAAAGCTCCAGTGACAAACAGGAGGCAGACTCAACTCTCTGCCCATGCATTTGAGTACTGCCAGGATTCACTGACAGGAAAAGGAGGGCAGGAGCAGGCACATACACCTACTCCAATCACGGAATGGACTTATATCCCTATTCCGGCAGCTGAAGTCACCAAGCATATTTTATCAATGGTGAAAGAGAAGAAGAAAATCCCTGCTCATATTCTAGATGCTTTCCAGAATATTATAACAGCTTCAGCAGCATCTAAGGGAAAGACACAAATCTATCCCTACTAGCGGAGTGACACATCAACAGTTAACTCCGGAGCAGACACACACATCTTTTCCAGTCCAAGAGGGTTGTGGGGCATACTCCCCAATATCATATGGACAACCAAGTCAGGTACATACAACTGATTTGAGTGGAGATTGTCAGCCTAACCTGGCCATATCTCCTGATCAGGCACATACACCTGCTCAGAGTAGCCACTTTCACCAACAAGTGGTTTCCAAGGCAAGTAAAAAGGAGTCTAAGAAGAAGACCCTCCCAACACAGTCAGGAGATCAAGAGCCAATATGTTACAAGACCTTGCTCGATGCTGGAGTTCTTGAAGACCTCAGACAGTTATCTGTTGGAATTCAAGATTATACTCCCTCATTTCCCAATAGTGGGAACATTAATTCTGAAGGTCTTCAACAGACACTTCCTCATGAAGTCTTGCTTCATGACAATTTGGTCAATCTTGAAGTTTTATCTTCAGATGAGAGCCACCGGAACCGTCTGTGTGGTCAGAAGACCAAGGATCAAGAGATCTCATCTTTTGTTGTAACCCACCATGGTGGTCCTCCCCATGATGATGAATTTCGCTGCAAAAGTCCTCTCCACAGTAGTGATGCACATTGACCAGAAAATGCTCCAGTGGACAATGTAGTGCCGAGAAATCCCTCTTATCTTGAGGAAATTGCAAATGAAAAACCAGTCATGTCTGATGTTTCATCACTAGCAGGTGAAATACTTTCTAAATCAGAATATAGCCCAAAGTGTAGGTCATTATCTGAACCACCCCTAAGTCATGCATCTTCTAGTTTGATCATTGATTTATCTACCAATCTTGTTGAATCTGATGAAGCAACAAGGAAGCACCAGATCTAGTCAAATCAGGTAGAATAATATTCATTGAATGATAAAGAGGAAGTGTTGAACATGAGAGAACAAATAGCGAAGGGTGAAGTGCCAGTCATTTTTTGGCCTCTGGCTGACTCTCAGTATGAAATTCCAGAGATGTTGACAGAAGATGAGATTCATGATATTCATCTCAACATATGGAAAACTCTTTTTCAGTTGAAAAATAAAGTATTATCTTATGATGAATATGAAAATTATCTTAAGATAATAGAATGGTTACAACGTCCGATTGATTTTACATCTCTATCAGTCTCTCCATATCTAAAGTTTGAAAAGCAGCAGAGAGCCCTTCAGCGTTCATGCTTTGGCGCACTAAGAAGATTGTGCCAGTTAATTTCCAATGCCCCATTTGGTATTCATGTTAGAGGATGGGGTGTTCATGGAGCACTACATTTCACGGTGCTCTCCAGTCAGCAAAGCCTTCCAAAAATGGTCTCATGCAATATTATTCCCCATGGACGTCCACAGTCAATGGGATTTGTTTGTAATCAAAAGCATTCCCAAGAACAGGCCTCAACTAGTTCCTCTCAAAATCAAGAATACAGAGAACAAGTTGTCGAATTACTCCTGCATCAAGCAAACGAGAATATTGAACAGGCCTCTCGTATGGAGCAAACACATCATCAAGTGACAGAAGTGTCAGAAATCATCCAATGGTCTCTCGAACTGGGTGATAATAGTGGATACAGGTTGATGCATCCAGCTAATTTTCAGACTAAGGTCTGCAAGATCAGGAGAGCTTTTAAGAAAGTCTCAGACATAGCATGTCAAGAGCCACCCCAGCTTGCTAGACTGGGGAATCTTTTAAACCAACACTCGGAATCAACAAATAAGATTCAAGGAGTTGATCAAAGATAGCAGGAGCAGCCCCAGTCCACCAGACTGGGGACTTTTTCAAATCATCAATCCCCTCCTCAGAGAAAGTCGGTCTTTTCTCCATTGAGTAAGAAGCCTCAAGAGGAACGAAGATCCAAATTATCAAAAGATTCTCTACAAATTACGGTTCGTCAAGAAGTTCCTGAGGGATTGAATCGACAAAAGGCAACATCTCATCAAAGACATGGACGATGAAAATATCATAGAAATGCTGATAGAATGGATGCGATGAGTTATGCATCAATCAATGTCATCAATGTCATTTTTGCTGATCCACCAGATGAGGCTCACTCAGGGGACTCAGATGAAGAGGTTCCTGCTCAGGAAGTTGTACGCACAGACACAGATGAAGAAGGTGTGCGTACATGAAATCAAAGTTTTACCTAGAATCTGGGTGTTCCTTCAAATAACCCACTTCCCCCTCTCCTAAAGGGATCAAACAAGGGGAAGGGAAAGAATCAGGTTACGTATCCTTCCTCTGGAGAAGGCCAATCGCTCTCACTAGTGCAAAGATTTGCGCAACAGGAGGAAGAAATGAAATAATTGAGGAGGTTGAATGCAGAACTACTTCAAGGTAGTCTTCCTCCTAAGTGTGTTGGAGTCAGTCATCCAAGGGAGTTTGTTGCAGCTACTAAGATGGATCAAGAATATCCTCCTTTATCAGTACACCCTCACAGGTCTAATCCTATGGGTCAAGTGAAACAACAATTGGTAGTGCTTCCATCTGTTGCAGTACCAGCTTCCGCATCTGTCCAAGCTCCAATCATAGCACCAGTTCAGGTCCAAGCTCAACCGGATATTTCTCAAAAGTTAATAACTACCATTGAGTCATTAACAGCTTGGTTAGAGACTATGGAAGGGAAGCATGCACAAGTTCAACTGGAAAAGAAATCTTATCCTGAATGGGTAGATTCAATCTCTCCGCCATCAAATTTTGGGAACCCTGTATTCCCTATTTTCAATGGATTAGGCGACCCTGAATAGCATTTGACGCATTACCTGTCTTGTTGCGATCCTATGAGAGAAACTTCGGAGTAGCAAGAAGCAGTGAAACTCATATGCTTCGTGTGAACCTTGCAAGGACCAGCCTTTGTCTGGTACACAAGCTTGAAATCCTGGTCAATTACCAGATGGGAAGATCTCCGTCAACGATTTCTTCTTCAATTTAGCTCAACTTTTCCAAAGACAACAGTTTTCGATCTTAAAAACTGTAAGAAAAGGGATAATGAAAGAGTCTCTAATTTCATTACTCGTTGGAAGGGATTAACATATTCCCTGAGCTTAGCACTCCCTCAAGAGGAACTGTTGCCAATCTGTGTGGCAAATCTGTGTGACGAATTACGCACACCACTGATCCCTATGAAATACACAGGAGGGTTTTGAGACCTTACTTCAATCGCTCAACAAATTGAAGATTCTCTTATACAGACTAAGGCTAAATCTCGTGAAATTCCATCAGCTCCAGGAAGGAGAATGGGTAAAGCAGAAACTGCTATAGTTATGCTTAAACAAGCACATGTACCTGCTTCTACCTCAAAACCTTCATCTTTTCGAAGGGCTCCACCTCCTGAGTGCCAACAACAAAGTCGGTTTCATCAAGACGATCAAAAAGATAAAAGATGAAAACAATTTGAGGATCTGAAGAGAAAAACATACTCTTTTCAAAATGAACAAGTTCCTGGTTACTTCATTTTGGCCCTAGAGAATAATTTGGTTCAGCTGCCAAAGCCCAAGAGGCCAAACAAGGAAGGAGTTGAAGACCATCCCAATTATTTCTCCTTTCATCAAATGTTGGGGCATCCCATCCAGGAGTGTTTTGTCTTCAAAGACCACCTGCAAAAGATGGTCGACTCAAGACAAGTCAAACTGAAAGGCTCTTCAACCCAGGTACCATGTGTCACTGCTACAGTTCCAGAGGAGGAAGGTGAGTGGAAAGAAGTCAAAAGAAAAAATGCACAAAAATATGATAATTGGCTTATCAGAAAGGCGAT
The DNA here is from genome assembly GCA_963277665.1 of Viscum album. Lineage (NCBI taxonomy): Eukaryota > Viridiplantae > Streptophyta > Magnoliopsida > Santalales > Viscaceae > Viscum > Viscum album. Next base: position 1,072,881,280 of record OY728138.1, read on the forward strand.
TAACTGAACTCATGCTACTTTGCGAACGCAATTGAAGAAACCAATTGTACATTCTTCCATGAATGTCGCAGCAAAACCCTCTTCATCAGAGGGAAAATCCTAAAAGAAACCGCATGATTCAAAGAAAGAAAAATAATCAGAAAAAGATGAGTATGTGTCAAAACCTAAGTTGTTTTTGACTCTGGCAGACTCCATGCCATCTACTTCAAATCAATGGGCACCGCCCCACCAAACGGCAAAGCCTAAATTGGATAGTCAGGCAGAATCCTCATCGGATGAAGAGTTGATTTTTGGTTCTTTTAATATGATTTAATTAACAGATTCATATGCCATTCGCAGTTTTGATTTCGATGAGCCTGAATTCCCTGTATCAAACAGAGGGATCAGAGGAAGTTCCAGAGGCTCAGGATACAGGGGAAGATGTAGATCATTCAGAAGCCACTATTCCAATTCTACCCCTGCTAGAACTGTGTACGCAACAGAAACTCGTGGTAGATCCCTTCAACATGCTCAGCAAGAACAATCACGTTCTTCTAACAATAGAAAATTCCATCCTGGAATAGTTATTTTGGAAGCTCGGTTGAAGGTTCCATCTTCTTCCTCTCAACAAGTAAATAGACCTAATTGGTCTAATCTTCCAAATCCAGGATTATTACCAACTCCTATCCCGGTACAAGATGCATCAAATTCTAAAGCATCAACTTCCAAGGCACCTGTTAAACCACATGTTCTTGTTGGGAACGTAGACCTCTATATCAAAAGAATGATGTATTGAAACACTTGGCCCAAGTACCAGCCAAGTTATCAATTCTGGATGCTTTGAATCTGTCAAAAGATCTTTGGGAGGCACTCATCGAGGCTTTGTCAAGTCCTCAGGAGTTTGAAACTGAAATTGCTGCAGCTAAAGTCCATCACATAGAGAATAATCCGGAAGAATTCCATGCAATAATATCTTTTACTGATGAAGATGAAGATGATGTTGTGCATGGGAATATTATACCTTTTTACATATCTGGTAAGGTCAATGGCATGGACGTCCGAAGAGCTTTCATTGACAATGGTTCAGGAGTCAACATCATGCCCATTCGTACACTTCATCGATTGGGACTCACGAAATCTGATTTGTCTCCTTCTACCATGATGTTACAAGGATATGATAAAAATGAACAAGAACTACTGGGCGAAGTTACACTCAGAACTCAGTTTGGAGATCTTATATCCAATTCATATTTCATGGTTGTTGATCAAGACTCAGGCTTCAACATCCTGCTTGGAAGACCCTGGCTACATCAACATACGGTTATCCCTTCATCGTACCATCAATGTCTCAAATATTGTTTTGATGGTCAAGTTGGGACATTTTATGGTGATAAGGCCCCGTTCAAGACATGTGAGTCTCAATACATTGAGGAAGAATTCTATCACATGAAGGGAAGGGAGAAATCCACAACAAAGGAGATTACCAAAATTAATGCTCTATATGGTTTGGAAAAGATTCCGGCAAATCCATTTGTACATGTGAGTACAGATTTTGTGTTTCCAATCAGTCAAATTGAAAAGATAGACCCAAATTAAAATAATCTTATGGAAAGATCCATAATGTCAATTACGACAATCAAGCCAGACAACATGGGAGAAATTGGTGATCCTCCAAGCAGTGATAAAAGCCCAAATGGTGACATCTTCATTTCATCTCCTGAAATCCAACAAGTCTATACTTTTCCAATCAGGCCAGAAGAAGTTATAGCAACATCAGAGGTGAACAATGATGTCGATTCCCAGTCCAACATCTCCTCTTTATTTCCGAAGGAAGACCCTTCACCATCAATCGGGTCGAAAATGGAAGCTTCTTCTTCAAGATGTGCAAATTTTGACATCTCTTCTGATCATGAAAATTCTGCTTTATCATCTACTATGCAGGTAGAAATGGAAGAAATAAAACATGATGATGAAGAAGAGGAAGATCTCAGAGATGCTCCTCCAGCATTTGAAGATGGTATCTCTACCACCGTGGATTAACATAGAGAAATAAATCTAGGTACAAAGGAAGATCCACGCCCCACTTTAATTAGTGCGGCCATGACTCTTAAAGAGAAAGAGATGTATATTTCCTTTCTAAAGAAAAATAGAGATATATTTGCTTGGAACTATACAGAAATTCCTAGGCTTGATCCTGATGTTGCTACTCATCATTTGGGTTTACCAGAAGAACATTGAGGATTTAAGCAAGCTGCGAGAAGATCACACCCAACTTACACTTCCAAAATTGAAGCAGAAGTGGATAAGCTTATCAAATCTAACTTCATCAGAGAAGTTCAATATCTCAAGTGGTTGGATAATATTGTCCCTGTAAAGAAGAGTAACGGAAAAATTAGAGTTTGCATCGATTTCAGAGATCTTAATCGGCATTTTCCTAAGGATGATTTCCCAGTTCCAATTACAGAACTTTTAATTGATGAAACAGCTGGCTATGAAGTACTTTCCTTCATGGATGGATATTAAGGATATAATCAAATCTAAATGGACCCAGAAGATGAAGAATCCATAGCCTTCATAGCCCCTCAGGGTGTGTTTTTCTACCAGGTAATGCCCTTTGGCTTAAAGAATGCAGGCGCTACATATCAGCGTGCCATGCATCGTATATTCAAACCCTTTATAGGGAAGTTTTTTGAATGCTATGTGGATGATTTGGTGGTCAAATCCAAACAACGTTCTAATCACTTGGCTAATTTGGAATTCATATTCCACAAGCTTCGACAACATAATTCGAAGATGAACCCCTTAAAATGTGCTTTTGGGGTAACCTCAGGAAAATTTCTTGGCTTTGTTGTACGCCATCATGGTATAAAAGTCGATCCTGAGAAGACAAAGTCAATCCTTGGTATGTCACCTCCACGAAATTTGAAATAATTAAGAGGAATTCAAGGACACTTAGCTTATATTCGGCGTTTCATCGCCAATTTGGAAGGCAAAAGTTTACCCTTCACCAAATTGATGAAGAAGGGAGTCACATATCAATGGACTGAAGAATATCAAGAAGCATTCGATATTATCAAGAAATACCTCTTGAGTCCACCGGTACTCATGCCAACTGTGGAAGGAAGACCACTTATCCACTACGTGACAGCTCTAGAGCGATCATTGGGTGCCTTTCTTGTTCAGAAGAATGAAGATGGGAATGAAAACAGCCTCTAATACCTCAGTCGAACTATGCTAGAAGCAAAAACCCGGTATTCAAGTATTGAGAAGTGCTTCCTAGCATTAATATTTGCAGTTCAGAAATTGAGACACTACCTGCAACATCATGAGGTCCAATTGGTATCTCGCAATATCCCACTCAAATTCATCCTTAGTTGTCCAATACTAACAGGACATATGGTAAGGTGGGCAGTTATTTTGCAGCAATTTGATATTCAGTATGTGTCTCAAAAGGCAATAAAGGGCCAAGCTCTGGCTGATTTCCTGGCTGAACACCCTTCAGTGGAAGACACATCTTCAAATATTGAACTCCCCGATGAGGAAATCTTCTCTATTCAAGAAAGTCCTCAGGCATGGGAAATGTATTTTGATGGCGCTTCCAGAATTCCAACAGGGAGGAAAATGGAAAATCCTAAATTCAACAAAGTTGTCTTAGGAATTGTGCTCATTTCTCCAGAAAAGGCAGTGTTACCATATTCCTTCTTATTGTGGGAAGGTGGTACCAATAATGAAGCAGAATATCAAGCTCTCATCGCAGGCTTGGAATTGGCACTTCAAGCATAAGTGAATCACTTAAAGGTGAAAGGTGATTCAAACCTAGTAATCAAACAAGTCAATGGGGATTATGCCATCAGAAAAGAAGAACTAATCCCTTTGTATGATTACTTCAAAGAGTTAGTGGAGGAATTCCCATCGAAACCGACATTTTCTTATGTCCCTCGATCACAAAATGCCCAAGATAATGCACTGGCTAATATAGCCAAAGCTCTGGCAGATCCAAATCAGGATGAGACAATCATCTATATTGCCCACCGTCATGCAATTTCAGCTTATGTTTGAATCAGAACAGAGGAAATTAATGAAATTAGTCCCATTACTGAACCGTATGTTCATATTATAGGATAGATGTCACCTATTAGGGAATACCTTCAAAATGGAACACTTCCACCTAATAGAGCCGAGAAAGAAGAAATCTAGAAATGTGTGGTCAATTTTACTCTTTATGATATCCCAGATCACCTAGAGAAAATTCTTTACAAATGTGGTTTTGATGGAGTTCTCTTCAGATGCATTGATGGTGAAGAGACAAAGGCTGTCATAAAAGAAGTGCATGCAGGATTCTGTGGTGCCCACTAGTCTGGACATAGACTTTCTGATCAGATTTGAAGGCTTGGATACTTTTGGCCTTCAATGATACAAGATTGTGTTGATTTCACAAAGAAGTTTAATTCATTCGAAGTACATTCCAACTTCATTCATCAACCTCCAGAGTTGCTTCATATAGATAAATACTCATGGCCATTTGCCACATGGGTAATGGATGTGGTGGGACCTTACCCTTCAGCTACCGCTAATCAATTTAAGTATATTCTTACTACTACTGATTTCTTTTCCAAATGGGTAGAGAAAATACCTCTCAAGGAAGTCAGCTCTAAATGAATTGTTAGCTTCATCAAGTCTAACATCATTACCAGATTTGGTGTCCCTCATACCATATTGACAGACAATGGCACCAACTTCTATTCATCCGAGGTGAAGAAATTGTATCAAGAATACAACATCAAATCCAACCACTAATCTCGGTATCATGCAGCAACCAATGGACAGATAGAAGCTTTCAACAAGACTCTATCAAATATACTGCAAAAGATGGTGGATAAAGATAAGAAATCATGGCATGATAAACTCTTCCATGCTTTATGGGCTTATCGGACTACCACCCACACTGCAACTTGGCCAACTCCATATTCATTGGTATATGCAACAGAAGCAGTATTTCCAATTGAAGTTCAACTACACACGCTCATAGTTTCCATTTGTGATCAATCAACTACAGATGAACAATCTCAAAAACGATTGAATGAATTGGAACGGTTAGATGAGAAAAGATTGTGCACTTTTCACCACTTGGAAGTTTATCAGAATCGAATAGCACGAGCTTTTAAAAAAAAGTTCATCTTTGTTCATTCACTCAGTGAGAATTGGTATTAGTTCTCAGAACTCCAATGATACCAGGAAAAAAACCTCCCAAGTTTGAGCCAAAATGGGAAGGACCTTACTAAATACATAGGGTCTACTTTAATGGGGCTTATTCATTAATCTCGATGGATGGAGAACTCATGACTACTCCAACCAATGCCATATTTTTTAAGAAGTATTTTGTATAAACACAAAATATATCATCCATGGTCCGGTATGACCTTAAATTGCACCACCATCCAGCAAGACGTTAAACTGCATCATCAACGCTCCATGCATATGACCCTAATCTATTTGCACATACGTCTAACATGACATTAAACCGTGTCCCCTTCAGCGTCCTTTCTATATGACGTTAAAAAATACAGCAACGGTCCATACATATGACCTTAAACTATTTGTATTATTTTCGTCTCACATGACGTTAAACTATGACGTCCTAACTACATGACGCTAAACTGTACAGAAGTCCCTTACGTCCAGCAAGACGTTAAACTACATCATCTAGGGTCCATACATATAACCGTAAACTATTTGTATTAATTTCGTCCCACACGACGTTAAACTGAAAAAAAAATTCCCTAATTTGTCCTCACTGCATGACATTAAACTTCACAGTCCCCCTTCCATCCAGCATTACATTAAACTGCATCATCCACGGTCCATGCATATGACCTTAAACTATTCGCACTTTCATCCAACATGACACTAAACTATATCATCCCTTTTTCGTCCAACATGACTTTAAACTGCGAAAAAGTCCCTAATATGTCCAACATTATGTTAAATTGTGTATACTTTTGTCCTTACTACATGACATTAAACTGCACAGTCCTATTTTTGTCCAACATGACAATAAACTGTGTTTTACCCATCATCCTAACTACATGACGCTAAACTCTATAGAAAATCCTTTGACACATCCTACATGACATTAAACTGTGCTTTTTCCCTGCTACATGACACTAAACTGTGCAGCACCAGTAGTCCTAACTGCAAGACATTAAACTGCATAGTCCCTTTATATGTCCTATATGACATTAAACTGTTCATCGTTAAGGTTGTTGTTACCTCTTATTTCTCACACCTAGTATGACTCACGTGAGCTTAGAGAAAATTTCAACCATAACACTCTCTCTGGGATGCTAACCACGCATAAGTCCCAACATCATTTTTTTAGGTCGTTGTCCCCAAGAACAACTTGATCATTAATTAATTATTTAATTAAACTATGCGGACTTTGATCCTTGCCTTCCAGGCTAGGTACGTTGGCAACCTCCCAAGGTTCAGGCCCAAAACCAATCGTTTCACATCGGTTCACCTCCATCTCATACGATGTTGATTCGTCAAACTGCCCCTAGAATCAATATCTTTATATTGATTCACTTTCATCCTTGATATACGACATTAAACTATACAGCACTGTTTTGTCCAATATGATAATAAACTACAAATATTCTTTGATACCCTCACCTGAGAGGGAACCATTATTTACATTTATTTTTCAATCATGTTTCATTTCAAAAACTACGTGCATACATGGCAATGCCTGAACCTTTTATTTTGGGTTAAACCATCATTGCATTAAAGTCCCCATTCACCCTTCACATGTACGAACCAAATTTGTACAGAGGGTAGTTATAGAACTACATGGTCTTGATTCCCATCCTTCTGGGATACGTAGGAACGTTCGAGTGTCCCTCGAATCCATCCCCAAGACTTTTGGCCTAACCCTAAATTCCACTTTCAGTCCCTTGGCTGAAAAGTCCCCATGAAAACACACAATGTTTATTTCTTATAATGGTCTAAGATCTATGACCATAAACTAAGATCTCTAATCCTTTTGTCCCACACGACGTTAAACTGTAGTTTAAGAACTACGTATGGCTTGATTCCCATCCTTATGGGATACGTAGTGAAGTCCCACATTTCCATCCAGGACCCAGCCACAACATGATTATGGTTAGCATTGATCTTTGTATCTCTGTATACATTGGAAAAAACCCATCTTTATGTGTCATAATCCTAACCTTAAATATTTTCATATCTTCATAACCCTTTTCTTGACTTTTAGTCACAAAAATGTCAAATTTCTGAGAGTTCTTTTACCTGACTATGCAGTGTGTGCCCTTAGGTGGCCTTGCATAAACAGTCTCCATTACAGATTTGTTAGCCAAAAGATACTATTATCTGACTATGCATCCAATGCCCTTAGGTGGCCCTACAAAATTCAACCCCCTAACGGGTTTGTCAGATACTGGTAACTTCATTCTTAGGAAGAAAGCCTATTTTTTCCTTATTGGTCTTAAATGACAGTATGTAGGGATCCGCAAAAAAATAGTCATCCTTAACATATTTGTCCCATATCCTTTTCAGGATCAAAAAATATTCAAGTCTATGGTCTATATTCTCCTTCCCTGCGTTTGGGTGAGACCTTTGTAGGAGTTATATCCATCCAGTTCTTTGATAATCTTGTTTGGAAATATCTTCTCCATATTCAAGTACCCCTTTCCATACAGAAAACTCTATACTTTGGAAAATTTGAATCTCCATAAACATTCATTGGATTTTTAGCACTAGAAAAGTAAAATTCCGAGAGTTCTTTTACCTGACTATGCAGCACTTGCCCTTAGGCGGCCTTGCATAAACAGTCTGCATAACATACTTGTTAGCCAAAAGATGCTATTTTTTTGACTATGCAGCCAATACCCTTAGGTGGCCCTGTATAATTCAACCCCCTAACGGGTTTGTTAAATAATAGTAACTTCATTCTTGGAAACTACATCTTCTTATGCCATTTAGCTATTTTTCATATCATTCCTCAAATTCAAATATTCTTAAGCCATAGTTTACATATTTTCCCTCATACTTGAGTATGGTAATATGTTTTCAGATAAATTGTCAAATAATTGAGTCAATTCTAATTCATTCTGTCAAAGCTATTTTCGACCATAAACATTATCCTCTGTATGTCCGATGTGCATGACGTTAAACTGCCTACAAAAGACAAAGGAACTCTGAATAAAATTCAAGTTCCAGCTTACTAAACATACATTTTTTATGATTAGGTAATATTGAGCAATTAAAAGATCCAATGTTTGTAGGGTTATTTACATTAATCCTATTAAAAATCAAACTATGCTTACTAGGCCCATTGGCTTCAGTAAAATTTAAAGCAGGTAGCAGGAAAATACATGCACAAATGATTGAAGATGAAAGTGCTTTTCAATGATACACATGATATAGAAGGACATCCAAAAACTGGAGTCTCTTCCCTTTTTTAGGAATTACAAAAGGCTTTCAACATAACTCTTCATTTGATTTACGACATCCCGAGCTTCATCAGCAACCACCTGGAATTCATTCATTCAACTGGATACAATAAGAGATACAGTGATTCCATCTCTTCTTGGAACAATTGTAAAAGGATGTTCTTGAGTGTGGTTTGAGAAAATTTTCTGTTGATCAAATAGTGACTCTGTTTCTGTCCAAGAGACTTGGAAGATGGATACATGGATTTGAGAATTTATCATTGGAAGTAAAGATCCATTTGGAGAGAGTACTCTTTTCAGATATTGCTCTAATTCCATGTTTTTCTTCTCTCCACCAACCAGCAGCGGAAAAAATTTCAGCCCATGGGTTTTCCATTTTCATATCTGCAAGGAAATAACATGGAGGAAAAATTTGAAAGTTCACACCAATGTTGTTGCTCTTAATGCACAGCATAACCGAAATGGAGGAGTAGCAGTGCAACTACATCTTAGGCATATAGTTCTTTGCATCTGAAACATTGACTCCTTGCAAATGACCATGACTATACAGAGACAGGTAGATGCTCTGTGTGAAATTAAGATGATATTTCTTCAAGTATTTAGCCGAATCTAGGAAAGTGTTGTCATAGATATTATAGTATTCATGGCCAACAAAAATACTCATGTCATCAATCTTCTTTCTAACCAGGTCATCAACCATTCCAATTCTTTTGGGAGCCATTGATTATGCACAAAAGTTGAATAAATTAATTTTTAAGTAAGTTGATTTTTCATAAAATTTGTGAAGGAATTTCAGAAAAATGGAAAAGGCATTAAGGTGCGCAAGTCTAAAATTGGCGCACAAGTATGGATGTGTCGCGCAAGTATTCGGCACACAAGTATCACCGCGCAGGTCCAGATACCTCTATAGCAGCGCGACATCAAAGAAACAGCGGGAAACAGAGCAACTTGCGCGGCAAATGCAACTTGCGCGGCGAGAGCTCAAAAGTTTCAAATTCCTATGATTTCTACGAAAGTGAGGCCTTCTATTTATAGATGTGGCCATAACCCTACATTCCATACCCTGCGCGACCAAAGGTCGTACCTCTGCACGCCAGACCCTGTGCGCCTGAAGCTCATTTTGCGTGCCCAACCTTGCACGCCCAAATTTCCTTTTGATTCTCGATTTCCTCAGAGTCAAATCCTCATTTATTTCGGATCCAACTCTGAGGGGGGGTCTTTTTTTTATGATTCTTTTCGTTACATTGTCTAAAAGAATGTAAAGGGAAATGACTTAGCACAAATTGATTCATCCTTTAAAGAAATCATCAAAAATCGACAAAGGCATGAACAAGGATTCAAAAGCACAAGGGTCGCGCAAGTTCCATCACTTTCACGCAAGTATACTTGAGCGCCACCTAATGGTCACGCAAGTGACTTGCGCGCCCTAAAGGATAATCGCCCGGGGTCTTATCCAGCTTATAAATAGACCCTGTGGGCCCCCCATTTCGGGAGGAATTTTTCCAGAATTCAGAGACAGAGCTCTGAATGCCCAAGTCTCTTCCTCAAATCTTCCGAACTCTTATAAGGTAATTCTTTACCTAGAATGGAAGGTCTAAACCAGAGGAGTAAGGTCTAAGTGTTAGAATTCACTAACACTTGCACGCCTAAGTGTTTTTTCCTTAAGGAAAATAAACACACTTGTGTGCCGCCCTACTTCTTCATCAGAACTTGCGCGCCATCTTCTGGAAAGCCTCTAGGGATAATACCAAGGGTTTGAGGCAAGTATCTAACAAGTATTACTCAAGGAATGAAAATTGTTCAAGTACCAATGTGTCGCGCAGGTATACCTGCGTGACCAGGACTTGCGTGTCCACGCAGTACCTGCGCGCCTGCCAAGACTTGCGTGCCCCTACCTTTTTGGGTGCCTTTCCTGCTCATTTCAACCCTCTTATGTCATTCCACCTCTTCTATTCAAGATTCAGTCTTCAAGACACTCTTCAAAGACATTTATGGAATGATTTCTTGATTTGGATTCCTTATCTGAAAGGAACTCCATGGAACATCTCTCAAAATCTAGTGATTTATAGATCTTTATGTCACTAAAGATTGAGATTTCCTTCATTCAACTTCATCCTTTAAGATGATAGAATTCCTTTAACCTGGGAATCCTTTTAAGGAGTAAGCCGCAGTCTCAAATATGGGCATCCTCCTCAGGAGTAAGCCCCAAACCTTAATTCCTTTAACCTGGGCCTCCTTTTCAGGAGTAAGCCCCAGTCTCAAATATGGGCATCCTCTTTAGAAGTAAGCCCCAAACCTTAATTCCTTTAACCTGGGTTTCCTTTTCAGGAGTAAGCCCCAATCTCAAATATGGGCTTCCTTTTCAGGAGTAATCCCCAGATCCCCTAACCTGGGCCTCCTTTTCAGGAGTAAGCCCCAGTCCAAATTCTCATTAATATGGGAATCCTCCTTAGGATTAAGCCCCAAGTACTCTTTTAACCTGGGCCTCCTTTTCAAGAGTAAGCCCCAGTTTCAAATATGGGCATCCTCCTTAGGAGTAAGCCCCAACCATAATTCTCTTAACCTAGGCCTCCTTTTCAGGAATAAGCCCTAGTCTCAAATATGGGCATCCTCTTCAGGAGTAATCTCCAAATCCCTTAATTTTTCAAGTCCCTTAAAATGGACCTCCTTTTTAGGAGTAAGCCCCAGTCTTAATTTCTCTTAACCAGTTCTAATTTACTTTTGATTTGGGGATTCATTATCAGGAGTAAAACCCAATCATAAGTCCCTTCCTAACTTGGGCATCTTCCTTAGGAGTAAGTCTCAAGATTAGAGTATCCAAATCTCCATAAAGTACATATACCTTTATGAACCCTGTTCCTAGATTTCTTCCCTAAATTAAATATTAATTTTCATCTATTTGGGGAAGTCATAAACACATAATCCCCACATCATTGCATCTTTCATGGCACAATTGTCTGGTTTCACCAATACCTCTTGTTTATCGCACTGAGCATGACCCACGTGAGCTTAGAGAGTAAAAGTAATCATGACTTCTTTCTTTGAGCCGTCAATCATGCATAAGAATAATACTCCCTTATTTGAACTATGTGGGTTCTGATTCCTTTTTCAAAATAAAGGATACGTAGGTAGCCCATCAACGGGTACGATCCCAATTCTGAAATAATCCATGTCCTCCTGAATGACAATAAACTTCAAGTGCCCCACTGAGTGCATTTAAAACCAGTATGGCCATCATAATGACCAAGAGACTTTTATGTATTTTAAGGATACCATCAACTAAGAATCTATAACAAATACAGATGATTCTTCATCGATGAAGAATCTCAAATACATATAAAAGATTCTCTGAATTTCTTACATATCAATCATTGATTGTCAGACTAATGGAAAGCTAATTTTGTACTTGTTAATGTAATAAGGATTCATGAACATAACTTAAATCTATAAACAGAGTCCCGGAGTATACAATAATTCCCCTCAAAAAGGTGTGATGAGTCCGACCTCCCATCCTCTCGACCAATGCAAATTCCTAAGCCTCATCAGTTCACAACTAATGAGTGTCTACCTTTGGAAAGTAGGTCCAAATGGATATGGAATCATTGGATGTTTCCGGTTCTATGAACAAACCCGTTAGAAACCGATTGGAATGTTTTGAACCTTCAATCAATGAGGTCATCCCCGATTCCATAGGGAAACATCCATCCATAGGTTTTCTTCATAGAGAACATGATTATTGCCTTATATTTCATATTATAAGTAGGATGTCAGGTTGTACATGTAGGCTTCAATTTTCTATATCTATTGAATCATCGATGATGGAAATCATGTGTGATATTTAGACTAACATTGGACTAGTAACCTCTCGACTATAATGTATTCAAGTGAGGCATGGGTCACCTAAATTTATTTATATAGATATGGTTGGTATCCCATCACATACTCCTAGGACGTGAGTCCTCTATCTATGGAATTAGTATCATCCCAACTAAGAGACCAGGAAAGACATGGTTCCTCAATCGAAATTGGTTCAAGTCACAATTTACAAATAAAAATTCTCATTTTGTGTTTTTTGTTGGTATTACAGTGGTTTTAGGAACATAAAAAGGATCTATTGGTTAAATTACCAATATTAATACTAAACTAGAATATATTAAAGTTAAAATTTTAAGGGTATTCAACCTAATCAGAATAAAAAAAACTATAAATAATATAAGACATTTAAAGTGAAGGTTGAAAAAAATTTCAATAGTTGGAGGAGGTTTGTGTAAGGTATAATCTTCCCGGTCTCTATGTTGAATATTATCTCACTATTAAACATGCCTAACAAATTATTAATTAAAATACAGAAAACTTTTAAGGATAGGAAATAGACAATAAAAGATATGACCTAAGTTGCTTAATTAGTACTCAAATAATCTACAAAGAAACATCCATATATATTGGAAAGTGAATCTTCTTTACATATGATTATAGATCTAAATATCTTAAAGGATATAGATAAGTACAAGGAATGATTAGTGACCAGGTTTTATGATGGGTCACTCAAGATTAGTGGAGCTAGTTTATCTATTAATTGGAGAGCACAAGCCAAATTCTAAGAACAAATTATTTGTAAATGGGTTAAACCACTACTTATTAAGTGTATCTCAACATTTTTATGAATTAAATGAATTGGTTTTTTGAAATAATTAATTCATGGTAAATATGTTGAAAGATGTATGTGTTTTTGCTAGTGTAAAAAAACATGGGGAAACTTCTTTCAGGTTCATGAATTTTGAAAATTCATTCTACTTGAGATTTAGGGAAGAAAATAAATGGTGGTATTGAATAATTATCTATCACGGCCATATGAATAAGGTTGAGATCACCTAAGGAAAGAATTTATGTTATGTAACTTTGTTGAAGATAGAAATAAATTAGATATTCTCTACATATCAAAAGGTACATATTGTTTACTGTTTTAATAAGATAGTGGAGATTCAAACACATAAATCATTAGATATGATTTATTAGGATGTTTTTGGGACTATGGGGAAGAAATAAACAAATGGATTTAAGTATTTTATTTATTTATTTTTATGAATTCTATCATATTACATGCATTGGGTTCATGAAACATAATTTCGAGTCTCTAAAATTTTTAAACAAATTAAAATAAGTATAGAAAAGGGTTTTTTTCTCCTTTAAGAGGTTTTAGATGGCAAATAGTGATGAATACACAAGTTTCAAATTTTAATCATCTCTTGAAAAAACATGTTATTAATCATCAATTTAGTGCAGCATATACCCCAAAACAAAATAATGATAAAAAAACTTAAGAATAAGAGCTTAGTGGAGATTGATCACACTATGTTGGTGGAGCATAATACTACTTGAATTTTAGGGTTCAAAGTTATTGATACAATGATTAAAATTCAAAATAACTATTTTTATAACCAATTTTAAATATGTCACCATATGAGACATATTATGAGAGATTCGAATTTTTAAATTTTAAAAATATATTATATTAACCCTTTGATAAAATTTTGATTTATCAAATCAGGATTATTTATTCCGTGAGGAACTTCTTGGTTTCTCATCCTATTCTTGATTCTCTCCATATTCTTCCAACCTTGGATAGTTGGTAGTAAAATTTCTAATAACAAAAAAAACTAAAGAACTTTATTTCAAAATTTCCAAAATAATTTTTTTCCACTTCTCAAAATTCTAGAAATTAATGATATATGATTTTAAAATTTAGTTTTAATATCCAATTATTCATAAAAATATTTTTCTTTAGTGTTATCAATTTTTTTCTTCATATATTTCTTCAAATAATTAAAATATATTCCTATATCATCTTGTATCTTCTCCTTGAAATCACTCTCTTTTTTCCATTTCATAAGAAATTAATATGATAGGAAAATATTATAATGGAAGTATGTTGGGATCAGATAATCTAATCACCATGACCTTTTCATCAAACCAGTCTAAAAAAATATTGAGTATATTCTTGATAATCTTAGAATCCTCCAAATTCTGACCAAAAACTTTAATGGTGCTTACCACTTAATTAACTCTAATGAATAATCCACCTGCTGATTCATTATCATTCATATTAAGGTCTTCATGTTTTAATATCTAAATTTATGTCTCGTCTTGATTTACTTTGACATTACCTTCATAGATACTTTTCAATTTATCATAAACACCCTTTGTTCTTTTCTGTAGCATCCCCTAGTCCAGGGTTGCTAATCGGTACCCAGACTGGAGATCATTACATAACCTTATGCATATAGCCCCATATACCAGATACTATTAACTCGTAGTAAGGGTCTATAAAATTATAGTGTTAAGAATATAAAATCAATACTAGAGTACAATATCAGTGAAAATAATAAAAAATTTAGATAATCATCTAGATAAAATAGTAAAAAAATTAACCCAAAAAGTTTTGACATATAAGTATAAATCAAAATATAAAATGATGTATACATGTCAAAGGGAAAAGAATAAGAATCAAAACCAACCCAAAGAATAGAATAAAAAACAAGAATATTATAAATAAATAGTTCTAAAATCCCTTACTTCATCCTAGGAGGCTAGATCTTACATCAGCCATAAGGAACTTTCCCTTATCCAATCCAGTAGTCACGAATTCTACTCGGGTACCAATGATATCCTGAGAGGGGTGTGAGTATAACTTTGTAGTCAACCAATAATGTCATCTATAAAAATAATGGGTCTGAGTTAGTGCATGAAGAAGTAATGATTATATCTAAGTATAATATATAAATAGTAAATAAAAAAAATAATCTTAATTGTTTAACCTATTTTATAGTGACACTAGAGTCCAACCATACCTTCCTCGTCTAGTGTCAGATGTCTCTAGAAAATAATCATCACACTAAGGAAATAAACCCATCCAAAATTATAAGTCATGTCGGGGGAAATATACTCATTTGGGAACATAAAAATTACTTGGAAAATATATCAATCCTAGAAAACACATAAAAATAAAGGAAATATACTAATCCTAGTAACATAATTGTCCACTTAAAGGAAAAACATCAATGAAACCATAGAATAACTCCACTGTCTACACCATCCTGAGATCCATGAATTTAATCTATTCATAATTGTCAAAATCATTTCATAAAATATAATTTGGCATTTATTAATTACACTTTCATTTCAAAATAAACTAATACCAATTTCACCTCATAAAAAGGACATGTATTAATAATTCCCCTACCATACTCTACCAATCTATCAAAATTTCATTAAAAATTTCATTACTAACAGTTCTTACTATTTATATTGGCATTATTGACTATTCACCATTTTCCTTTTTAAGTTTGAATTAACCCATTTTTTTATAGAATAAGGGGATGTAATTAAAATAAATTCAATGAATTAAGATGTATGATTTATTTATAGTTATAATGCATAATAAATGATGTGACCACACAACTAAATCACAAAGAAAATTTTATAACTTATAGGAAAATTTATAAACCACCAACCATGAATGCATTGAATATGAAGGTTTAACTCATGACCTTTTAGATATAAGATCTCCATTACATTACTTCAATAAAACTCAAACAATGTTTATTAAACCATGACTCAAACCCAAGATTTATGTGTGACAGCCTCAATCTAGGGATCCCGTCAAATGTAAACAAAAAAACAAGATTCTTACCTTTGATACCTAGGTTACAAAATTCTATGATATGGTGAGATCAACCTCTACAATGTGATAATTCATCAAAGTCTCATATAGGAGAGATAAATTTTATAATCTGAGTTCTTGAAGTAAAATGAGAGTTTTGTGTGTGTTTTGGGATAAAAATTAAATTTTATATCTCATATACACCACTTCAGACTATTAGGTTGCACAGTTTAGAAAACTGTAATCCAACCATGCCAAATAGCCCTATAATACTTAAGCATGATTTTCATAGTTACCTAGAGAAACCAACAAGGTTTGAAAAGTTATTTACCTTCCTCTTTCCCTCTACACAGTTAGCTTCATGATTATACACAAGCATGTGCCCCTACTATAACCCTAAATCTGATAATTCTAGGGGCCCAAACTCCCATAACACTCTTAGATCCTTCCCAGCTTCTATAACCACATATATCACATTTAAAACATAAAAAGAACTAGGTTATATTAAAATTTAAATAGGAATGTTCCTCAACAAAATTTTTGGGTTTTACAAACTCCCTGCCATAGAGAAAAGCACCCTTTAATTTCACTTTAAAAACGTCATTGATACTCATCAGTGAAAAGCTTCAGCCACTAATTTTTCATGTCTTATTATAATTATCGATTTTCCTACTAGTTACAGTTGTGCTACCACTACACTCACACTCTAGGAACTATATTTCCATTAAGATACTTCTCACTCAGATCAATTATTCATATTAGAAACAATTCAAAGGATGAATCAGCCTCAAGATCAATATAATCTATTTCAATCATGTAAGATATCCAGATGGTTTCACCTAGATTGTGATATGTAGAAAATTCCATTAATATAATTGAAACATTGTGGAAGAACCAACTGGTATGCTATGAGACCAATCCTCTCCATTATCTCGAATGACCCCTCTAACTCAAGTAAAAATTTTCCCCACCATTGAATCTAATGTTGCCCAAACCTCAATAAAACTCACAAGAACACTAGTTACTCTGAATAAGATCTACCTTAATTATAATTAGTATCCAAACACTTTCATAATAACTTTACATGCTCCAACATCTCTTGTATAAGACTCAAATAGATCAATGTTTTCTCACCATCTTCCACCTAACATAGAGAAAAATGACATGGTCTACCACACAAATACTTATAAGTTTTCATATATATAGAAGAATAAAAATTTTAGTTAAAAGAGAAATCATTGAAGGAAAATTGGTTCTCACAAGAATCTCATAAATTGAAGACATGTTCCCTCTTCATTTCATCTAGCGTCTGAATAGTCAGATCAAATTGTCAATTAGTCGGGGTATGGTAAATGGTTCTCAAATACACTTGAATGCCCAACCCTTTCTACAATACCTACTACAATCACAATTTGAAATTATAATCTCTATCTAAAAAATAGCTTGAGGGACCCCAGGAAAGTGTAATATATCTAAAAAATACGGCTTACTCATAATGTCTACTGAAAAGGTCTCTTTGATTAAAAAAACATTTATTCACCTTTTCAGTCAGTCCACTATCACCCAAAATACATTGTTACCCCAGGGCATTCTCATTAATCCCATCACAAATTCTATAGTAAAATCATCCCATTTTTCATGTAAGAATAGGAAATTTCAGAAAAATATAGTAGGCCACTAGTGATCGAACCTCACTGCATAATGGTGGATCTCCACATAACAAAACTTTTGACATCTTTATTAAATTGAGGACATCATAAATATAGGTACATGTATCAGTACATATTCATTAAGACAACATATACTACATATTTTGAGTCATACAACTTACACATAAACTCTTCATGAACTCCCATGGAAACAAAAACATGAAGGTGAACATGGAGAATATCATACTCATCTGACGTCTAAAATGGTGGTAGTAACACACCATATATTACTGAGTAAGTAAATATATATAGAAAAATAATTAAGGTGTTGTAGACCTTAATTCTCCAAAAAAATTAAAATGCATCTCCGTGGAAAGATTCATCAATTTCCACTCATTTCTAGACTCCTAAACTACATATAACTAATTCTTCTGAACTAAATATTCTATTATAAAAAATATTTTTCAAGTATTAAAATCTATCTCAAAGTTGACATATTATAAACAATCAAACCACCTTCATTGTAGAAGGATCATTTCTTATTGGGAGAATATATATTTCAGACTTTTTTGGAATGTATGCACCAAATATATCACCCCAAACAAGTAGTAACTTCAAAATATCAATCTGTGCACCCCTTTTTCAAGCTTCAAGTGTAACAACCCTGACTAGAGTAACCTAAAGTCAATGTATACTTTATTACATTGGCATAGATACATGGGAAAATATTAAAGGATTTAATATTTTAGTAGTATTAAAGAACTATATACATGAATTATACCCATTTTACATTGGGAATAATACATAAAACATTAAAAAAGAAATTTTTTGGAATCCTTGAAATTCATTCAAAAAACAATATTCTTCATATCCTGGAAAATGAAATAAAATTATGGTGGGCTCAAAGGCTCAATAAGGGTTATGTATAGTGGAATATGTCATAAAAAATAAATAATAATCAATAAGGAATAATCAATATATCAAGTTAAATATCTGAAAACACATTCCATTTAATCAATAATGTGATCATGAAATAAGGAATATTAAATATTTCCAGGTAAATAAGTGAACATGAATTCCATTTAATCAATAAACTGAGAATGATATAAATATAGAGAAAATATTAATAAAAATATATCATAGATAATAATAATAATAATAATAATAACTAAATTCTTAATGTAGGAAATTCTTAATTATTGTATGTCATGACCTTAGGATTCATGATGCCTTTACTATCAATACCTTTCACAAGACAATTTAAAACTATGCGTAAAATCCCATTTAATTTGGAAAATAGATTTATCTCATGAGACTTGTCAATACATCGAGGGGATATAAAATTATATACCCCACCCACTACTATATTTATAATTCATCACTCATATATATAATAATATATTTAATTCACGAATAACTTATCTTGTTAATAAATCTTCATATTGAGTAAAGCATATGAATTTATCAATATTTCCAGAGTTAATCAAATAAATTATAAAGTAAACATTGTATGATGTAATTATATAAGGGTTAAGAAATAATAATATCCATGATACAATAATATATATATTTAAGATAAATTTAATTACCAATAAAAATATCACTATAAGGTGATTTCTTTAAGAGAAAGTTAACAACCACAAAAGAAGGTGAGATTGTACAATAATTTTAACCTATAGGGCAACTTTTAAATTGTCACCCCATAAATAATAAAATTGAAAAAAAAACTCGTAAATAAATTGGAATTCATGTTGAATGCATAAAATGGTAAATATATGCACCATATAAAAGTTAACAGGTGTATATTAAGAAATATGTCTCAACAAAATTAAAATTGAGATGAAATCTATTACCTTTCCCTTCCCTTTGGTCGAACATGATTTAAACTCAAGTATAATGGTTTAAAGCATGTTATTAGTTTATACCAAAACCACTTTCAAATTTATAATATCATATATTATCCTATTATAACATCTTACCACCCATTTGTTAATAATATTTCATTATTTTCATTGTTTTGGGTGTTAATTGCTTTGTTTTCCAAAGATAGTTTTGTTATAAAAGTTATGATTCTTGTATATAGGATATAGATACGTAATCTAAAGAATTATATTCACATTTTAAATATCATATTTACTCATTATATTCATTTTTATAATCATTATTTAAGGTTTAACATGAAAAACGAATTGCATCACTTTGTGGAGACGGTAGGTCGTACGTAAGCATGAGCGATGATATCATTCACTTAATGGGTGAAAGGGTAATAAATTTAGGGATATATTAATTTTAAAAAATCAATATAATTTCATATATATCACATATATTCATTAAATGTATCCTTATTACCTTCCATTTAAAGTGTAAGTGAAAATAAACACATCACTTCGCAAGGTGGTAGTTCACCATACACACAAGCGATGTAATGATCTTTTAAATGGAATGCAAATTGAGAAGGTATATATGATATTATAATAACATAATAATAATTATATAATAAATATGATATATATAAATTAAATCCATCATTATATCTTGCCATTATAGGTATTAAAGGAAAATTAATTACATCGGTTTGGGAGGCGGTAGTCTTTCATACACATGATCGATGATTTTGCTTTCCATTTGATAGAAGAAGGTATGAATATAGGTTATGACACTAACATAATAAAATTTATTTATATTTTAGATAATGTTTTTATAATATTGGAATTTTTAATACATAATTTAAGGTTATAAAAGAAGAAATAAAAAAGAAAGAGCTTCATTAAGATAATTACCTTCTCATAGAGAAAATTCATTTTAATCTCCAATTAAGGATCCTAAGGTTGGTCTTTTGGAAATAAAATTACCTCCTTAATGTGGATAAGGATACTTTCTGAGATATTTTGGTAGGGTTTTTTTATCCAAATATCTTTATAGGTGAGAATAATTGAAGGAAGGGAGTTCCATTTTATAATTGAGGAGAAGTGGTAATTTTATAAATGCCCAAAACTATTCAATAATGCGAAGTCACTCTCAACCCAAGTGCCTAAAAAATTAATAAATAATATATTTCATGGATTTTAATTTCTATACACACGTCCAAAACATTAAAATATTCATGTTTTATACATTTTCTTCCCTTATCCTCTAAGTTTAGATACTTTTACCATTTTAGTTTTCACCCTGGTAACTAGTTATTTAACCTCAGAAATTAATTATTTAAGTCAAAAATAAAATGATCCTTATTATATAATTTGGAACAAATGATTATAAATATTATTAATAATTTATTAAATAAAGAATATATCTTTGTGTAAAATTAATTTTAACAAAAGTGCATGTAATGCGCAAAACCTTGTTTTAACCCTAATGGATGTAATTAATTTTTAATGTATCTTCTAATAATTAGGGAAAAAAATTAAGTTAAACTTATTACATAAAATTAATCATCATTATTCTAAATATGAAACCCATTTTAATAAATTCAACCCATATATTTATCAAAATTTAATTTAAAATAATCCAGTAATTTGTGTCAAAAAACAGGTTTTCAAGAAATGTATTTTTCAAGTATAAGACGATCTTATTTTAAATATATATATATAGTAATAATTCAAAGATATAATTAAATTAATATTTTTATATATATAGTATATAAATTTAATATAAATCATTCAAAATTAAATAATATTTTAATTAATTAAACTAGATATACATTATTCCTTTTTAAACAAAAATAGCTACCTAGAAAATAATCAGTTTCCAAAATAATATTTATTTTTATCTCCAAATGTTATTATCTTATTTTATATAAAATATATAGTTAAAAAAAATTTATTACACATATTATAATACATCATAATAAATAAAATTAGTAATAGTTAAATACTGTATTTTTGATTATTCATAAAATATTATTTCTATGGTAGAATTTCAAAAATTCATTATAGACTTATTTTGACCAAGTAAGATCAAAATTAATATTAATCCTATAAAATTAAAAACAATTACATGAAATGTTAAAATGTGTATTGTTTTGTAGTTTTGTTAAAATATAATGTTTACGTACTATAATTGAAGATCGGAGTTGTGTGTATCGATGGTTATCAAATATCTTGAATTTATTTAAAAGGAAATATATTGTAAAGTATCGAGGTGTTACAATCTTCCCAACAACAGAAATATATTCCTCAAAATTTCATGTATATTAACTTCTAAAAAAATTAGGATAGTTACTATTTATAACATACTCTGGTTCCCACATTGCTTCCTCCATTTTATAATTTCTACAGAGTATGATTATCATTCATGTCATCTGATTCCTAAACACATTCTCTGTGGTATTAACAATCAAGACTGGATATTCATAATAAGATATATCATCTCCTAGTTATATTTATTCATAGCCAAGAACATGTTTTGGGTCTGTCTTGTACTTATTTAATAATGATATATTGAACACGTAATTTACTTTTGAGAGGCTTGGTGGCATTTCCAATCAATAAGATAAAACTCTAATTCTTTCTATAATTTTAAAGGTTCGAATGTACCTGGGGATCAGCTTTACATTCATACCAAATATTACAACACCCTTCCATGAATTTACTTTCAAGAAAAAATTATACCCCACTTGAAATTTCAAATCATTCCCCTAATTGTCAGCATAACATTTTTTCTTACTTTTAGCTTCTTTAATATGAGCCTGAATATTCCTTACCATTGTTTTTGTCTCTTAAACAATTTTTGGTCCTATAAGTTCCCTTTCAACAAATTAATCTCAAAAACATGATGTATGACATCTCTTTCCATATAATTCATCATACATCAACATTTTAATACTTTAATGGAAACTATTATTATAAGAAAACTCTACATAATATAAATATTGATCGTACATATATTGAAAGTCAATTGATCACAATATCAACATGTATTAGAATTTCTAAATAGTCCTTTCAGAATATCCATCAATTTGAGGATGGTTAGTGGTGCCCAAATGTAGCTCAATATTAAGATCCATCAGAATTCTATTCCAAAATATTGATGTAAATTGGGGATAATGATCAGAATCAATTAAAAGTGGTTCACCATGAAGTCTTAAGACTCAATTAATATCTATTTATTTAAGGTGATAAAGAGATAAATTTTTTCTTTTATTAATTAAATATGCATATTTGGTAAAGCGATCAATAATAACAAATATTTCATTATTCTTTCATGGATTTTTTGGTAGTTCTATGATAATGTCCACATAAATGTCATCCCATTTCCACATAGGAATAAGAAGAGGTTTCATGACTCATCTATTATTCTTCCTCTCATAATTTACTTATTGACAAACCAAACATCTAGATGCATAATTATAAATTTCTCAATTCATGATATCCCACAAAAAAATTCCCTCAAATTGATATACATATTAGTGATTCCAGGGTGTGTATAGAAATTCAAACTATATGCATCATCCAAAAATTCCCTCTTCAACTAATGTATATATGGATCATGTGGACTCTTCCCAAATTTGGTAATACCATCTTCAAAAATGAAATCTTTAAATTTCCATCATTCACTATTTAAATTTTCTTCTGAAAATTTCCATCATCAGATTGAGAAATGTTTATCTTTTCTAATAAATATGGTTTCACAAACATTTTAAAAAGGAGTGATGCATCCCCATCCTTAATAATTCCCACATACATCTTTACTATATCCATGAACAAAGGATCCTAGTCAATCCTCATTTGATCCAAGACTCCATGATCGTTCTTTCTCAAAGCTTCTTCTACATTATTTTCCTTCCTTGGATGATATTTTATTGAGGAATCATAATATTTGAGTAGATCGAGAAATTTTATCTCCCTTATATTGTGTTCTTTATATGAAAAGATTAATTTTTGGACTTTATAATCCATGTATATATCAAATATTTCACCATAGAGATAATGTATTCATATCTTCAAAACAAATATTACAAATGCCAACAAAAAATCATGGGTTGGATTGTTCTATGTGTGAGCCTTTAACTACCTTGAAGCATATGTAATAAATTTATCATTTTTCATAAGGACATAACCAAGTCCCTTCTTTTATTCAACATTGTATATCACAAACCCAATATTTCCTGATGATAGTATCAAAATATGAGGATTGATCAGTCTCCTCTTTAATTCTTTAAAAAATTATTAACATTACATTTTCTATATGAACTTATACCCTTTATACGTAAGCTTTGTTAATGGGTTAACCGATCATGAAAAATTATGGTTGAATATTTGATATTAAATATCTAACACAACGAAACTACATTCATTAGTTATGTTCTCGAGTAGAGGAAATTATTTTACTGATGTTGTCTTTGAAGGATCAACTGATATTCCATCATGGGAGATAATATGTACAAGAAACAAATTATTAAAGCCAAAAATCACATTTGATAAATTTACCACACCACTATTTTACTCTAAGTGTCCCAATAATTTGATTCTCACAATCCTTATAGCTTTTAAAATACAAAAATATGTCATTAATGAATACCATAAAAAATTATGAAGATATTCCATAGACACTCTATTTATTAGAATAATAAAAAGATAGGGTAAACTAGTTAATCCTAATGGAATTGTCGTAAACTCGTTATGTCCATAAGTTGTTTAGAATATTGTCTCTGTAATATCTTCCATATTTAATACAAATTGATAATCCCCATAATGAAGGTCAATCTTTGAAAAATATTGAGCTCCATGAAGTTTATCGAATAAGTCATCAATGTGAGGCAGAGTGTACTTTTTTCTATCATAATAACATTGTTTTCCGTATAATCAATGTGCAGAATCATGGATCCATATTTATTCTCAATTAATATAATAGAATATTACCATAGTGAAATACTAGGTTGATTAAATACCTTGTCACATAATCCCTCTAGTTTTTTATTTATCTCAAATAAAACCATAGTTATAATTCTATAGGGAGCCTTTGACATTAGTCTTACATCAGGGAATAAATTAATGGAAAACTCAACTTCATGCTCTAGTGGATGTCTAGATAATTACTTAGAAAGTACATCAATGTATTCTAGAGCAATAATAACAACCTCAAGTTGAATATTACCTTCTCCATAAATAGATCTTATTTTACTTCTTCCCTGAGAATATCATTCAAAAGAGCTCCTAGGTGTGTATATAGACATGAATCAAATTAGGAAGTCTCAAAAAAGTAATTCTATATCTTCATCATGAATCATACTTACTTTCTATTTATAATAAATTTTTTCATCACTTTTTTAAATCCAATCTATACCAATGATTATATTACAGTCTCCCATAGGTATGATAACAAATTTAGAAAATAGGGCATGTTTATATATCATAATGGGTACTTCTTGATAGATCATTTTTTAATGAGACTTCTACAAGGTATGATGACTAAAAAATACCTTCTTCAGGTGATAGGAAAATAACTGATTTTCTTGGAAAACATGGAATATATAAAAGAGTGGGAAGATAAAGAATAAAAAAGATCATCCACAAAATTTTAGGATGCGATTAAATTACCTTCCACCACTTTATTCGGTACTTCAACCTCTGAAATAGTTATCACATAATATTAAACTTATTCCCTAATCCTCTTCTATGAAAGAATACATACATGCCTAGGAAATTGGTTTGAATAATTCCCCATTTATTTATATTTAAAGAACTGGATAGCAGTGTTTTCTTTATTCCCATTTAATTATTAACCTGATTACACTTATCACTACCCTTATAACAAAATTTCATTCCCTTCAAGCGTTTCCTAGGATGATTCATTCCACATTTCTCATAATATATAAATTACTATGTTCTCTTTTTCTTTATTGATACATTCCCTTTTTCTTGGTTCTCAGTTGACCTATTATTTTCTTGATTTCCCTTTAACAAATAGGATCTAAAAAATTCCATATCTATTTTTATGGAATATAAAACTATTTCATCATATGATGAAAAAATATGAGTGTCTAGTTCCCTTCAGTGACTTGGCTTATTCCATTCAAAGAAATGTTCAATAACAAATTTCATGTTTCATATACAATCCATATTATACCTAGATATCCTTGTAACAATATCCAAACACTCAAAAACACTTTATTTTTCATTTTATGTTAAGATGAGTAAATTTCTCTTCATTATAGTCATTTTCTCAGGAGGGAAATAATTATTGAATAATTTTTCTTTAAATGATTTCTATTACTATTGTTTCATTTCCTATAACTATCTAGTTTTATAGATCAATGGCCACCATTGATTAGAATATTCCTTGATATAGTATACTTATAGTAAAAAAATTTCTGTTTCATCACTTCTTAGGTCAAAAAATATCTTTTCAAGGGACTTAATCCACTTCATAGCTACAACTAGAACAGTAATCCCCCTAAAGGATGTGGGATTCTGTCGTATAAACCAGTCCAAAATAGGAGAATCAAATATTTTAAAAATCAGTTTATTCATTCAAAAAATGTTAGTTCTCATAAACTCATTAAGATTCCCTAATATATCAATGATCTATTCAGTTCCAATACTGGCTATATTGTCTTGGTCAGTATGGGAATATCTATATTTTCAATGAGTATTGATACCTTTATTTCTTCTAGGAATCATTTCTAAATAATGTAATATTATATATTAGTTTATAAAATTTTTAATTTCAAATCGTAATGTATAATTCCAAATTTCACATAACACAGAATATAAATTGAAAATTTACGCATTTTTAATCATAGAATAATAAACAAGGTTTCTTCAGGAATAAAATCATATATCTTATAATGGTTCATAAAAAATGTAAATTAACCAAAGAATATACCTATAAATTCCAAACATGGTGTGTAATAAGGTCTTTTGTTATGTACTAGGTAATGATCAAGTCAAGATCGATGATCCTTTTTCGAAGTTATTACCCCTAGGTACATATGTTCTAAAACCACGTCCACTTTAAGTATCCATATTAGCGTGTATTTCAAGGTAAACCACATAAACTATTTCTTCCAAAATATTCTTGATATTTTCCTACAATTATACATATCCTCAAATTTTATCATAGGTTTTTATTCTCAAATCTATGTTTAAAAAAATTAGTTCCCAAGGTTTCAACTAAACTTCATCAAATTCCAAATATAACAACCCCAACTCTAGAAAACGAACTGAGTGTCTACTTTATTACATTGGGTTGGATGAAAGGGTAAAATCGCAAAGGATTGAAAAGCCATATCATCTTGAAGAACTAGACACATACATGATACCCATTTTACATTGGGAATAAAACATAGAACTTATAAAAATCAAATATTCATCATTCTTGAAACTTATTCAAAGAAATGTTCTTCATATCCTTGATAAAGGAAACAAAATGAGGGTGATCTAAAATTCTCAACAAGTGTTACATAGAGTGGAATCTAACATGAGTCAATAAATAATAATCAATTGTTCATAATCAATATAGCGATTTAAATATATTAACACACATTTCATTTAATCAACAAATAGAGCATGTAATAATTTATAATATGTATAGAAAGATAATTAACTGAACACACAATTCATTTAATCAATAAACTAGGAATAAAATGCATCCAATTATAATATCAATGGGAAAATATAATCTATAATTATAATAACCAATTTCCAAAAGAATTAAATTCATAATTATTAGATTTCTTGATCTTAGACATCATGATACCTCAACTATCAAGACCTTTCACAAGACAGTTTAAAACTATAAGTAAAAGCCTATTTAATTTGGCCAATTGATTTGTCTCATGAGACTTATTGATGCATAGAGGAGATATATAATTCTAGACTCCACCCATCAATTCATTTTTAAATCATTCCTCGTATATTAACAAATCAATTTAATTTATGAATAATATTTGTTACTAATAAATATCTGTATTGAGTAAAGGATACATATTTATCAATATTACCTCAATTAATCAAATAACTTTGAAAGTCAAAAACACACATAATAATGACAAAAGGTTTCATAAATAATCATATAAATGATATAAGAATATGGATATTTAATATAAATTTAATTTCTATTGACAAATAAGTAAAATAAATTGATTGTTTCAAGATAAAGTTAACAACCACCAAAGAAAGTTATATTGTACAATAATTTCTAAATATTTGGTAACTTTTAAATTATAAAACATTGATGAATAAAATTTAAATAAAACATTAATAATAATGAATAAATAGTTATTAATTTTAAAAACATAAAATGGTTATTTTATACACCACATAAATCTGAATAGGTGCATATTATCAAATATATCTCAATGAAATGAAAATGGAGAGGAAATCCCTTACCTCACATTTACCTTTGGTTGAAATTTAATTAAAATATTATATAATGGTTTAAATAATGTTATTAATTTATAAAAGAACCATATTAAATTTTATAATATCATATATGATCCTATTATAACATTTTACTACCCATTTATTAATGATATTTCATTATTGTCATTATTTTGTGTGTTAATAGCCATGTTTTCTCATGCATATTTTTTTATAAGACATCCAATTATTGAACATATTATATAGATAAATAATATAAATAATTCTATTAATGTCATAAATATCATATTTACTCATTATATTCATTTTTATAATCATTATTTAAGGTTCAATATTGAAAATGAATCACATCGCTTCGTAGAGATGATATGTCGTACATATGCACGATCGATGATATCATTACCTTATCAAGTGAAAGGGTAAGGAATTATATGATATATTAATATTTTATAATCAATGTCATCTCATATATATCACATATATTTATTAAATTTATCCTTATTACCTTCCATGTAAATCGTAAGTAAAAAATGAATCACATCGCTTCGTGAGATGGTAATCTATTGTACACACAAGCGACGTTATCATATTTTAAACGGGATATAAAGTAAGAATTTATATGTGATATTATAATTAAAGAAGTATAATTATATCATAAATATTATATATATACATTAAATCCATCATTATACCCAACCATGAGAAGTGTTGGTGGAAAACGAGTTACGTCGGTTCGTGAGGCGGTAGTCAGTCGTACACACAATCGATGATTTTTTTTCCTATGTGATGGAAGAAGAGATGAATATAGGATAATAAATAATCATAATAATATATTATAATATGTTATATACCTTTTTTATTATATTTTAAGATTTATGATATATTTTAAATTTTTAAAAGAAGAAAAATAGGGCTTCATTAAGACGACTACCTTCACTTAGAGAAACCTCCTTCAGATCTCCTCCTAAGGACCATAGGGTTGGTATTTTTGGGAAGAACAACACATCTATAATGTGTATAATTAGTTTTTTGAGATATTATTTTAAGTATTTTTTAATCCAATGGGCTTTATATGTGTGAATAAGTGAAGGGAGGTTGTTCCCTTTTATAATGGAGGAGCGGCATTTTTGTAAATACACAAAACAATTCAATAATTGGAAGTCACTCTCACCCAAAGTGCCTCAAAAATTGATAACTAATATATTTTATGACATTTATAGTCTATCCACACACCCAAAACATATAAATATACATTTTTTAATCATGTTATTACCGTATCCTCTAAGAATACTTACTTTTACCATTTTAGTTTTCACCATAGTAACTAGTTTTTTAACATAGGTAATTAATACTTAAAGGATAAAATAAAATGAAAAATATTATAAAATTTAGACCCACTTATTATAAACGTTAAATCTAATTTGTGAAATAAAAATCCTATATTTTTATAAAATTAATTTTAACACAAGCACATGCAGCACACAAAACATCGTTTTATACTTAAACGATGTAATTAATTTTTAATGTCATTTATAATCATTATCGGAAAAAATAGGCTATACTTATTACCTAATTTTAATTATTATTATTAATATTTATTAAATTCTATTGAATTAAACTCACATATTTTGAAAATTTTATTTTAAGATAAACATCCAATTAATTTCAAAAAAATAGTTTTTCAATAAATGCATTTTTCAAGAATAAGATGATCTTATTTTAACTATATCGATTGAAATAATAATTAGACTGATTTAAATTAATATATTTATATATATATAATATAAATTTAATATAAATCATTCAATATTAATTATTATTTTAATTAATTAGGGTGAATAAATATTATGCCTTTTAAAATAAAACTCTTTCGTGGAAAATAGTCATTTTTCTAAAAAAATATTTATTTTTACCTCAAAAAATACTTATACTTTTTTATATCAAATTGATATTTAATAATTTTTAAATTAAAAATATTATAAAGAATTGTCATAAATAAAAGTATAAATACTTAACTGCAATATGTTTTATTATTCATAAAATCTTATTTCTAAATGAAAATTTCAAGAATTCATTAAAGGCTTATTTTGAAAAAGTAAGATCAAAATTTATATTCATCCTAGTAAATTTTAATTTTAGTTCCATAAAATATTAAAATGTGTTTTGTATTATAATTTTTTTAAAATAGAATGTTTACTTTCTATAATTGAGGCTTGTATTTGTGTATATCATAATCTATCTAAGAGCATGAATTTATTCAAGAGAAAATTTAACATAAAGTCTCAGGTTGTTACACTAGTTCATGGGTTAGACAATTTCACTAATGTGGTCTCAACTACCTAGAACTATAAACAACTACACTAACTATCTTCATCAAGAATTCTCCCAGCCTAACTCCAAACATGTCATGGTATACGGTTTACTCCTTAATAGATTTGGGTGGGGTCCAGACTGGTGTTGTAGTCAACCTTTCCTTAAACATATAAAAATATTCCTCATAATCATTAGATCATTTCAAATTCTCTCCATTATTTATTAAGATCATCATTGGTGATTCCAGAAAAAAATTATACATTATCCTTTGTTAATACATTGATAAACCCATAAAGTTATGTATGTCAAAAAAATTATTAGGCTGCTATTGGGAAATAACTTCTCAGACCTTTTTTGTGTCCATGGATATATCAGCATCAAAAATAACCTGGTCAAAAAAAATTACATTATCAATCTAAAAGTGTCACTTATGTAAATTAGATTATATATAATGTTCTCAAACTTAGGACAATAAGATATTGAGGTGTTACTCAGGATTCTTACTCATCCTGGAGTACATGATAATGTAATCCATGAAGTAAACTACAAAAGTGTCCAAATACTTATGGAAAAGTTTATTCATCAAAGTCATCAGTGCATTTTTCAAATCAAAAGAAATCTCTAGGTACTCATATAGAGTATACCATATCATAAAAAAAGTATGTGGCATGTTCGAAGGCCACACCCTTAGCTGGTGATACCTTGATCTTAGATCAATATTTGAAAATACTCAGGTACATCACAACTAATAAAATAGATTGTAAATTCATCAAAGAGAATACATATTTTTAACCACAATTTGATTCAACTTATGATATTCAACACATAACCATAAAGATCCAGATTTTTTTTTGGTGAACTAGTTTCTAGATCCCTAAGGGGATGTTCTTGGATAAATAAACATCTTGGCATCTAATCACAATTCTCCAAAATGATATATACTCACCACCCATAGAATATAATAAAGAAACTCTTCAATGGTAATATTCGGTGTGCTCATGGTAGGGAACTAAATAATCCATCCCACGTATAATATCAAATATGGTCATTTATAACATAAAAAATCCCACAAAATTGGAAAAAATACAATCTTTAATAAACATTATCTATAATAGAGAATGCCCATTGATTTCACTCAAAAATGAATTTTAACAGATTTCACACATGTATTTAATACCCAACCATAGGATATTTATGAAACAAGTGGTTATAAAGAACGTGAATTCCCCATATCAAATAAGGTTTATTCCATTGTAAAAGCTACTGATATCTTACCTCAAACCATAAATTACTCCACATACTAGAATTTAGTAGTAGAATGTATAGCATGAATTTTTCCCAAAACATGGACCTAATCTCTCACATGAATCCTATCCAAATCACTGCCCTACTATGGTGTTTTTCCAAGTCCCTAATCATTGTGTCCTCCAACCAAAACCAAATGTATATTTGACCTCCAACTACTCTCTTTCCAAAGAATAGCTAATCCTATTCTTGATCCCTACACCTTCCCTAATTCCCTACCATTTCATACCATAGATATTTCCTAAAAAAGCTCTATAGTTTCCTTATCCTCTCATAAAATGGACACTCAATAGGTGTTCAAGGTCACTGGGGTTGGTTATATCCCCATAAACTACACATATATCACTTGATAAGTCATTCCCCCTATGATGATGGTGGTAAGACACTACTCTGACTACTCAAACCACCACCCTATTGTGACACTTCATAATGGATCTTCCTGCTATCTAAATATCTACTAATAAATCCCCCAAAAAAATTCTAACATCCTCACCTGAACCATCGAGTTTGATCCAGACCTCCTGTCCACCTCCCCATATGAAAGTATCCTTTGACTAGAAATTTGGTTTTAATTTCAATAGTGGGGAGACTATACCCTCAGTATCATTTCATAGGATCAATAATAAAAAATAACTAACAGAAAAAAACATCAGAGTAAGCTTGATGAATAATTGAACAAATGGAATACATGATAAGTAAATAAAGGAATCTCCCATAAGTGGAGAACCTATCCAAGGTAGATAATGTATATAAAAAATAAATTATAAATTATGGGTCTCGTTAGTGTCCTCCTAACCCGCCACCAGCTCCACACTCCACATCTCAACAATCTTCCATTGGACCCTTTCTATTATCCAAATCTCTCAAAAAATCTACAAGCACACAGAATTTCATAAAGAGGGTGTGAGTACATGACTTAGTAGGACACCACAGATACATATTTAACATGATGTGATCAAGTATACAAGTTTGTTCCATAATAATAATAAATTTGTAATAACAATAGTGACACACTATCTAAAATCGAGCGGTCATGCACTATCCAAGCTGCCACAAACCCCCATCCATACCTACTTTGTCTCTATACTGGAAGGATAATCAAGGTGTCATAAGAATCAAGGACTATACATGAGGCTAATAAATCATCTTTTTTGGTATCATGTGATCATGAAACTTAACATACTCTAAGAATCAATAAATTCATGTTCTCATCATTATATGGGCATAGAGAGCTACTCGACATTCACTATTCATCAAAAACATACCCCTTTGTATCCACTAGGCATCAAGTGAATCACTTATAATCCATGAGGAATCTTCATATCTGTACCCAGTGTATAGGTCCCTCATCACTATCATCCCAACTTGTGTGCACTACCCCTCTAAGGTAAAAACATGTCACAATTGTCCACCTTCCATGGGTTCCAAGAACAATAAATCAAAAGAAAACATAGCTTGTTGGGATACATGGGAAAAATATAACATAATCAAAACTAATTTATCACAACAATACATTTTATCAACATCGAACATCAATAACAAGATACAAAGTACTCATGGGAACAAGTGTCACATAAGGTTCTCAGGGAAACACACACACCCGCATGTGATCATAATCTATCATTGTCAATAAATATGTCTACACATAAATCATATTTAGGAAATAAATGTAACAAATCCCAAAAAGGTAAATAACTTCCTACCTCAAA
Organism: Viscum album; assembly: GCA_963277665.1. NCBI lineage: Eukaryota > Viridiplantae > Streptophyta > Magnoliopsida > Santalales > Viscaceae > Viscum > Viscum album. The sequence continues at coordinate 1,072,914,688 of OY728138.1, forward strand.
ATTAATTGACATCAAAGGTAAGGATAAACCACCTTATATGGTTTGATAGCTAGAGTAAAAACATCATTAGTCAAAAATGCCTCCTCATGACCTTACTATCGTAACCATTAAAATATCAATGTTTGAGGCTAGTTAAGGGTTTATAGAAACAAAACCATATATTTTATTTCAAAAGGAAATAAAAAATCACATTTGATAATACTCTCTCTCTCTCTCCTAGATAATTTCAAAATTATCATTTTAGGAAAACGCATGCACTCAAAATATTCTTCTTGAAAATAATTATCTTTTGAAAATTTATTATAAATTATCCATTTATAATTTTCTCTTGGCTAATTTATCATAAATTATACTTCAATAATTATTATTTGATAATTTATCATAAATTATGTTTTTCAAATTTTTATTTGATAATTTATCATAATTTATCCCTTTATAATTATTCATTAATAATTATCTTTTGATAATATTAATAAATTATCCAATAATAATTCTAAAATAATATCTTCAACAATCTCATGAAATTACCTTTTAATAATTTTTTTTATTATTATTTAATATTTATCTTTTGAGAAATTCATAATAATTTACTACTGATAATATTTTCTATAAGTCATTCATCGATAATTTGGAGTAATTATCATTTGAATAAACTTCATAATTATATTTTTATAATTTACACAAAATTATTATTTGGTAATTTCTAGGAATTATCTTTTAATGATTAAGTGGATCATCCCTTGAGAATATTAGGTTGAATCATTTTAATAAGTATGTATTGATAATTAATGGTAGTTATTATTCGATAATTCCTTACAATTATCTGTGATAATTTCTCTCCAAAAAATAATTTTTATGATTTTTATAAATTATCCTTTTATAGTATGGTTCTATTATCCTTTAATAAAAAAAAGTTTGAATTTTTCCTTGATAATTCCTAGTTTATCATCCTTTATTATTTTAATCCATTTTTTTCATAATTTTAGAATTATGTAATAAAGAAAAAATAATAAAATAATAAATAAATAAATAACTCACACCCTTATTCTTCTATTATAGAGGAGTACCAAGGAATAAATACACACACAGAATGTCTGGATTAGGGTGAAATGAACTGACAGGGCTTCACTGATCATGCATAACGGACATCCAAGGTCACTAAAACTTGACTAGATCCACCATGAACCATAATTGAATGGTTGAGTTATTTGAAACCAAAAATCCATGAGTTCATCAATCCAAAAAACTCAATACCCTATTTAAACCTTTTATTCAATCTATGTTTTGAGGGAGTAGTTATTGATTTCAACTATTTAAAGTACAACTAATTTTAAATGTTCAAAACAAGTTAAACTTTAAGGTTTTTGAGACCTGCAGTTCATTATAAATGGAGGTGTCATGTTTTAAGGGGAATATGAATAGTAAAAACCTTTTTAATAATAAAATTAATAAAAATAATATAATGAAAAATATTAAATAACTTAACATTAATTGTGATCTAACAAAATTCCTGATAAGCACAAATGTTATATCCCACCTAGGGAAAACCTGTATCCCTGACCAAATGGTGGTCTTGAGTTTCTCATACGACTTAGCATTTTAGATATGTTCAATTATTATCGAAAAAATATATAATAAAAATATTAAATAAGTTATTCTTGTTTTTTATTTGACTATATGTCTAACGAACATAAATGTTATGTTGCGCCTAGGGCAACTGCTCATCCTAAACCTAATGGTGGTCCCATATTTCTAATATGACAGACTATTTGGGAGATGTTCAATTATTTTGGAAAGATCAAGCGATTGTAATATAATATATTTAATATTTTTATTTCATCCGTGTTGAGGCTCTAGAGGCCTCGGAATCCCATGCAATCTCAATTCCTAACTCTAAAAAAATTCCCCAGAATATTCCAAGGTGATAAATGAGTTTTTAACCTTACAAAAATACATTTAAATAAACTATTAAATGTTTTTTTTTAAATTGAATTTTAATATAAAAATAATAATAAATTATTATTAATGGGGGTTTTATTAACTTTAAAAAATAAAGATATTTTAATTCTCCCCCTATATCAACTTTTCATCTTAAAGAGGTATCTATAGTGGTCTTTATTAGAAAACTTAGGAAACTGAGCTCAAACATCAGACTTTCACTCCCACGTCTCCTCCTAGATTTTTCCACACTTCCACTAAATCCAGACTACTGGTACTCTATTTCCATGTAACATCTTTTCAATTCAATCTATGATCTACTCTAGACACTCCTCATAATATGCATCTATCTCCAACTCAATTTCCTCATAATCTTGGAGGAGACTTAGGAGTGCGAGTCTGATATTCTGGTTTAGTTTCCTGGGTTTCTCAAGAAAGAACACTATGGAACATGTCATGCATACCTTAATAGTGGTAAGGGATGTCCCTATAGTATTCCACTACCCCTATCCACTTGATGATCTCAAAGGGTCCAACAAAACTAGGTGCTATCTTAAACTACTTTTTCAGATGTTTGTAGATTAACTAAGGAGTCACCCTCAAGAAAATTTGATCTCCCATAAAAAACTCCAAAAGTCTCCCTCTATGATCATCATAGGATCTTTTTCTACTATAAGTTATGAAGAAACTCTTCCATATCCGTTTCACTCTCTCATAGGTCTCTCTACCCCTAATGAGTCCATTAACTACTGCCTCACCCTCCTCAGGCCAATAGAGCGGTGAGGGGCATGGACTCTAATAAAAATTCTAATAAGGTATCATCTGAAAGGAAGCCTTGTAATTGTTATTGTATGCGAACTCAATCAAGGATAGGTAATTATCCCATGCTCCACTGAAATATAGCATGAAAACTCAAAGCATATCCTCCAATTTGCATATAGTCCACTGGTATTGTATGTCGGTATGAGGACGGAACACTGTAATCAATCTTAGCTGAGTCCCTAGTGTAGCATCCCGCCTTTTTATAACATAAACTTTCATTACATTACACAAAATTGAGGATCTTTAAGGTTTAGTGTCTTGGAAACTAGGAACATAATACATGAAAACAACATAAAACATTCCTCTTAAACACTTTAAAGGCTTCTCCTTATGTTCATCCTAGGTTCATTACTGCATCTCATAACCTGGGGACATACATCAAAAGAAAGGGTGAGAAAAAGGCCCAGTAAGGGAAACAAGATGAACATTTTACATGTGAACTTGAGATACTTCAATAAGGACATGAAAAGAACTTTAAGACATGAGAAAGAAATCATGAGGCATTTCATAATAAAAATAACATTTTTCATAACTTGAAGATGTGGCTGCAACATTTAATATTGACAATCGTTTCGTTTCACCAAGGTCCATCCCCAAGGTGTCATTAAAAATTACCAAGGTTATTCACCAAGGCGTCGTTAAAAATGATCATCACTAGAGATTAAGTCTTTACCCAATGCATTGGAGCGCTATCAGGGCGCACCCTTAAATTTTCCTTTATTATTATGAGAGCCACATATATCATCATCAAACATTTCATAAATAACCCATGTAGCACAAAATAAATGGGTTTCATTTCATAATCATAACATTTTAAAAACTGCTTTAAAGACATGATCTTTACATCACTTTAAAACCCACAGAAAAGGAAGGTGGGTCGCATGTATGTAAATCCCATAATTTAAAATAGAAAATTTTGGTATATATGTGAATACCCCTTTAGAAGAAAGAGCTTTGAGTATTCACTTAATAATATAAAAGAACTTTAGAAAAAGAGAGAGACAATTTGAGATGGAAATTCTGCAGCATAACGGCTATGTTACGAGGTTTTAGAAGACATTAAAAAGAGAGGGAAATGGGTCAAACATTCATAAATGACCCATAAAACAGTAGATGGACAGAATAAGAAGGATACATGATCATGGTAATGAAATTTCAATGACATACCATTTGAAATGAAAAACATGGAAGAAAGACAAAAATTAGATTTCTCTTATGAAAGTTCGGCAGCCTAACGACGTTACTTAAACTTCAAACACAATGATTTGAAAAGATCAAATAGGGTCTCTCATCATGTGAACATAAGAGTTCAGTATGATAGATATATAGATAATTCCCCAACATAATTAAAAAGGAACTTGAAAGACTTGACATGAAAGTAGAACTCCAAAACGATAAGGGTGAAGAACCACTTAAAAATTCGGCAGCCTAACGGCGCCACTTAAAACTTCAAAATACTGAATTGAAGAGGTAAAATGGGGTCTCTCATCACATGATAATAAAAGATCAGTATGATAAATTTAGAGATCATACCCCAACATAATAAAAAAAACTTGAAAGAATTTACATGAAAATAGATCTTGAAAAATGAGAAGGGAGAAAGAGTCCGTTACAAAAATTTCGGCAGCCTAACGGCGCCACTTAAAACTTCATAAAACGAAATAATTAGAGTAAGAGGGGATCTCTCATTATATGAACATAAAAAGTGCAGTAAGAGGAGTATAAAAGAACATCCTCCAACATAAGAACATGTAGCATAAAAGGAATGACATAAAAGAGATTACTTGAAATGAAAGAGAGAGGTCGGATCCCTTACCTTAAAACGTGACTCTTGAAACTAAAAGTTTTGGACCTTGAGGGATTGGGGGCACCTTGGGAGGACTCCTTGGGAGGTAAGGAGACCATAACTTCGTTGGGGGAGAGTTGGGAGTGAAAACCAAAGGAGGAATGGGTGGGTATTTATAGGGAAAGTGAGGGGACAAGGCATTAATGGCCAAGGGACACCTCATTAGTGGTTTTGGCAAAACCATGGGCTTGCCCATGGTATTGGCCACTTGGGACACCTCATACCTTATCTTACTATTCACAATTCGATCATATTGAATATATACTTAATACATCATTTAATGATATCATTAGACACCCGTAACTTAAAAACTGTATTTTCACTATTCATCGAAAATTTAACTTTCTCAGAATAATCCCAAAATTTCACCTTAACCAAATATCAACGCTCTGATTACAAATATTAACTCCATTTTATAAAAATAATTTTCTAATTATTTTTAATTTAATTTTTAAATAAAAACACTATTCACCGAAAAATCATTTTTTTCAGAAAAAGCCCCAAAAATTACCATAGCATAATATCGGTGCTCTGAGTTCAAAAATGAAATCCGTTTTATAAAAATAATTTTCTAACTATTTTTAATTAAATTTTTAATTGAAAAACACTATTCACCCGAAAAACTAATACTTGAATAATAATTTATGAAACCGTTATTTAACCATTTTATTGAATCACATTACTTAATCAAGTTGCCTAGATTATATTAATACTTTCTTTAAGTGAGATTACTAATCCATTTGGTCACATTACTAATCCTAAGCGTAAAATCACTATTCATAATTTACTATTCATCAAAAATCAAGTTGATCTTATTAGACTCGAAATTTCGTAGTGAACATAATTGTAGAAGACCATTTTTTGAAAATCATTACACATTTTTATTTATTTAAGGTTTACATAAACATTTTTAAAATATCCTTTCTCTAAAATTTATAAAAAATATGCATACTATATTTATATTGACATTTGAAAATTCATAAACTTCATCATAATAAGAAATCCAAATTTTTATTTAAAACAAAGGATTACACAAGGCAATCACGGTCTCCTTACATAGCCCCTTATCACACCAGCATAGGACCTAAGTGTAAGGTGTGCTAAGGTGAGAGAATCCGAGGGAGGCTCGGCCAACATCGCCCGAGTCGTAATTTCTATTAGTTTGAACTTCTCGCGAAGGCGATCCCGTTCTAGCTTCACACAATGAAGTTCAGCTTGGGTTTGGTCCAGAGCAAAGCCCAGTGGTGCTACCTCCTTCCCAAGTTCTGTTAGATGGGCTTTGATCGGTCCAAGACTACTGGGTGAGGCCATCGAATCTTCTTTCTATATTAATTAACCAAGATTGCTTGTATTTAGAGATAGTAATCAAAACATTTAGTTTCCAGCGGTCATATTGACCAATGGTCAAATAATAGTCAAAACCCAACAATCTCATTTTAATTATACTCATGTTATCAAATGAAACATTTTTGTTGAGTATAAAAATAAAATAAAATAACACATAAAATTAGTAAATAAGATTTATTCAAAAATTTCGGGTCGTTACAATCTTCCCCCCTTAAGAAATTGCGTCCTCGCAATTTTTAAAATTGGGTTTTGAAATTTCATTGAAAGTCCTACATCAGAAAAGTAGTCAGTAAAACAATTACTTTAAAAGAAAGAAAGGGAAGTACAAAGGTCACCCGAGTTAACCCATACTAGGATTCCATGGAGGAAAACATGGACATGGAAGAAAAACAAAGGGTCAATTTCTGGGGGAGAGTGATAGGGAACATGATTAGGAGAACGTTAACCATAAGAAAATCCCAAACTTATGATGTGTGTAAACGGTCTTTGATTACCAAGTAGGAAACGTAAACCAACAACGTTTTTGTTTCACGTTCCTTTTCATAATTTTTAGGAATTCATTTACAACATAAAACAAAAACATAATAAAATATACCTATCTTCATGTAGAGTTTCATCATTTACTATGTTTCTACCCAAAACTAATCTTTTCTCCAAATTATGAGCATTCAAAACTACTTGGTCTCATCAAAACACAAGAATCATCTTCATAATCCACAAAAGATTAACTATCTATTTCTTCTATCTTTAAACATTATCCCAAAAACCAAAAGGGTAAGGTAAAACAACTCTTCAAAAAGAAACAATCCCATAGGAATGAAAACTACTTTTAAATCTTCAAAGTTTAATGGTACTACCCAAAGTTCATCATAGTCCATTCCATAAATAATTGTCCTTAAAAATCCTCAAAATAAACCAAACTAAGATTGAAACCCAAATACAAGAAGGATTTGATAACATAGTCTTCCAAGGTAAACTTTATCATTCGTCTCCAAACAACATCAACCACTCCTAAAATCAAAAAAAAAGTAACTAACCTAAACATATTTACCCCAAGATAGGTTAATAATTTCCATAAGTAACCTAAATTACTATAATTCCGCCTTAAATTCATCGATTCTTCAAAATATAAGTCAACCCTACTATTCAATGACAATACCGTAGTAATCTATTTACCTCGATCATATAGGGTCCCCAAAATAGTGAAAATCTTCCAAAATAATAATCATATTTTAATCCCCTAGTCATCCCTGTCATATTAACACGACAATCATCGCATTTCCTATCACATTGTTTGTTTGGACATGTTCTTCCATTTCCCACCATTAACTATGAAGAGAAAGCGTAATTAGGGGCTTAAGTACTTAAACAATAATCATGAAAAGGAACTTAAAGCATATAAGGATAACTTGTAGAAGAAAAGTATACCCTAACTTGTGATCCCCTAGGTTCCCATCTAGGTTATCCATGATCATATATTCTTATGTGAATCTTTATTTTATTTTATCTTTGTTCCTTTAACAATGGTTCATACTAAGCTTATGAATTTACCAAAGCATATCCCCCGGGAGTGTCGTAACCAAGAGTGCAGCAAGGCCCATTGTCGTGTACCAGTTCCCATTCGTGTCTAGCTCAAAGCGGGGTTTTCGTGTTTTACCCCTATGTACATCTGTGCCAGAGCCACCTCTACCTGCTCGTATCGAGACAGGGATGTATTTGCTTGGCAACCCCTTACTCAATACTCACCAAAATACCAGGAAGATTTCCTATTTTTTTAAAATTTTCTATAGGGTTCTTCCTAGAGTTTTCATATCCGAATTTCCACAAATAACTAAACCATCCTTTGATACCAACTGTAGCATCCCGTCTTTTTATAACATAAACTTTCATTACATTACACAAAACTGAGGATCTTTAAGGTTTAGTGTCTTGGAAACTAGGAACATAATACATGAAAACAACATAAAACATTCCTATTAAACACTTGAAAGGCTTCTCCTTATGTTCATCCTAGGTTCATTACTGCATCTCATAACCTGGGGACATACATAAAAAGAAAGGGTGAGCAAAAGGCCCAGTAAGGGAAACAAGATGAACATTTTACATGTGAACTTGAGATACTTCAATAAGGACATGAAAAGAACTTTAAGGCATGAGAAAGAAATCATGAGGCATTTCATAATAAAAATAACATTTTTCATAACTTGAAGATGTGGCTGCAACATTTAATATTGACAATCGTTTCGTTTCACCAAGGTCCATCCCCAAGGTGTCATTAAAAATTACCAGGGTTATTCACCAAGGCGTCGTTAAAAATGATCATCTCTAGAGATTAAGTCTTTACCCAATGCATTGGAGCGCTATCAGGGCGCACCCTTAAATTTTCGTTTATTATCATGTGATCCACATATATCATCATCAAAAATTTCATAAAGAACCCATGTAGCACAAAATAAATGGGTTTCATTTCATAATCATAACGTTTTAAAAACTGCTTTAAAGACATGATCTTTACATCACTTTAAAACCCACAGAAAAGGAAGGTGGGTCTCATGTATGTAAATCCCATAATTTAAAATAGAAAATTTTGGTATATATGTGAATACCCCTTTAGAAGAAAGATCTTTGAGTATTCACTTAATAATATAAAACAACTTTAGAAAAAGAGAGATACATTTTGAGATGGAAATTTTGCAGTATAACGGCTATGTTAGGAGGTTTTAGAAGACATTAAAAAGAGAGGGAAAATGGGTCAAACATTCATAAATGACCCATAAAATAGTAGATGGACAGAATAAGAAGGATACATGATCATGGTAATGAAATTTCAATGACATACCATTTGAAATGAAAAACATGGAATAAAGACAGAAATTAGATTTCTCTTATGAAAGTTCGGCAGCCTAACGACGTTACTTAAACTTCAAACACAATGATTTGAAAAGATCAAATAGGGTCTCTAATCATGTGAAAATAAGAGTTCAGTATGATAGATATAGAGATAATGCCCCAACATAATTAAAAAGGAACTTGAAAGACTTGACATGAAAGTAGAACTTCAAAACGAGAAGCGTGAAGAACCACTTAAAAATTCAGCAGCCTAACGGCGCCACTTAAAACTTCAAAATACTGAATTGAAGAGATAAAATGGGGTCTCTCATCACATGATCATAAAAGATCAGTATGATAAATTTGGAGATCATAACCCAACATAATAAAAATGAACTTGAAATACTTTACATGAAAATAGATCTTGAAAAATGAGAAGGGAGAAAGAGTCTGTTACAAAAAATTCGGCAGCCTAACGGTGCCACTTAAAACTTCATAAAACGAAATAATGAGAGTAAGAGGGGATCTCTCATTATATGAACATAAAAAGGGAAGTAAGAGGAGTATAAAATAACATCCTCCAACATAAGAACATGTAGCATAAAAGGAATGACATAAAATAGATTACTTGAAATGAAAGAGAGAGGTCGGATCCCTTACCTTAAAACGTGACTCTTGAAACTCAAAGTTTTGGACCTTGAGGGCTTGGGGGTACCTTGGGAGGACTCCTTGTGAGGTAAGGAGACCAGAACTTCGTTGGGGGAGAGTTGGGAGTGAAAACCAAAGGAGGAATGGGTGGGTATTTATAGGGAAAGTGAGGGGACAAGGCATTAATGGCCAAGGGACACCTCATTAGTGGTTTTGGCAAAACCTTGGGCTTGCCCATGGTATTGGCCACTTGGGACACCTCATACCTTATCTTACTATTCAAAATTCGACCATATTGAATATATACTTAATACATCATTTAATTATGCCATTAGACACCCGTAACTTAAAAACTGTATTTTCACTATTCATCGAAAATTCAACTTTCTCAGAATAATCCCAAAATTTCACCTTAACCAAATATCAACGCTCTGATTACAAATATGAACTCCATTTTATAAAAATAATTTTCTAAATATTTTTAATTTAATTTTTAAATAAAAACACTATTCACTGAAAAATCTTTTTTTCAGAAAAAGCCCCAAAAATTACCATAGCATAATATCGGTGCTCTGAGTTCAAAAATGAAATCCGTTTTATAAAAATAATTTTCTAAATATTTTTAATTAAATTTTTAATTGAAAAACACTATTCACCCAAAAAACTAATACTTGAATAATAATTTATGAAACCGTTATTTAACCATTTTATTGAATCACATTACTTAATCAAGGTGCCTAGATTATATTAATACTTTCTTTAAGTGAGATTACCAATCCATTTGGTCACATTACTAATCCTAAGCGTAAAATCACTATTCATAATTTACTATTCATCAAAAATCAAGTTGATCTTATTAGACTCGAAATTTCGTAGTGAACATAATTGTAGAAGACCATTTTTTGAAAATCATTACACATTTTTATTTATTTAAGGTTTACATAAACATTTTTAAAATATCCTTTCTCTAAAATTTATAAAAAATATGCATACTATATTTATATGGACATTTGAAAATTCATAAACTTCATCATAAGAAGAAATCCAAATTTTTAATTAAAACAAAGGATTACACAAGGAAATCACGGTCTCCTTACATAGCTCCTTATCACACCAGCATAGGACCTAAGTGTAAGGTGTGCTAAGGTGAGAGAATCTGAGGGAGGCTTGGCCAACATCGCCCGAGTCGTAATTTCTATTAGTTTGAACTTCTCGCGAAGGCGATCCCGTTCTAGCTTCACACGATGAAGTTCAGCTTGGGTTTGGTCCAGAGCAAAGCCCAGTGGTGGTACCTCCTTCCCAAGTTCTGTTAGATGGGCTTTGATCGGTCCAAGACTACTGGGTGAGGCCATCGAATCTTCTTTCTATATTAATTAACCAAGATTGCTTGTATTTAGAGATAGTAATCAAAACATTTAGTTTCCAGCGGTCATATTGACCAATGGTCAAATAATAGTCAAAACCCAACAGTCTCATTTTAATTATACTCATGTTATCAAATGAAACATTTTTGTTGAGTATAAAAATAAAATAAAATAACACATAAAATTAGGAAATAAGATTTATTCAAAAATTTCGGGTCGTTACACCTAGGGATTTGTGAAACCCCTACTCAATGCACGATGTATAAAAGTGCATATCTCTCTAAAAAATCCAAGGTTACTCCATGAAGTTGTATGATGTCTCAGTCATAGATCATTCCTAACTCCTCCACTGAGTGAGTCTCTCTAATCAGAAAGAAGTGAGCAGACTACACTAATTGATCAAAAATCGCCTAGAGTGCATCACAACTCCTCAAGGTCCTGGGTAACCCTATCAAAAAGTCAATTGTGATTCCCTTCCACTTCCACATGGGTATAGAGATTGGCGGTAAAAACCCACTAAGATGTTGATTCTCGGTATTTTTCCTCTGATGGGTAAGGGATTGGGAGATAAAACCATTAATGTCTCTCTACTTCACAGTCCACCAAAACTGTTGACAGAAGACATGTTACATCTTGATCAAACCAACATGTAATTTTCATATAGAGTTATGGTAATCCATCATCAAATCCTCTATGATGTTTTTATCGACTGTTACCATCCCATATACCAAGATTACATCATCACCATCTATCAACCATTTGGGTATTAAGTCACCACCGTATATTTTTCCCCCTCATTACCTCACACTTTGAGTCCAAATTCTATTCAGCCTTTACCTGGTCCACAATTAAAGATCTGAATACCAAGAGAGAATAATTTATATAACCCTATTCCTCTTAGGAATCCATCATCATATCATCTAATAAACTCATCAAGAAACAATTCTCCTCTCAGGACCTCTTGTCATGCTTCTTCTCAGCAAATGTCTTATGGCGAAGAGAATCTACAACAATATTACCCTTCCTAAGTTCATACGCCATCTCAAAGTTGAATGTCTATAGAAACTCAACCCATCACCTCTGTATCAGGTTTAGAACCATCTATGTGAAGATATATAAAATGATCTTGTGGTCTGTGTGAACAATAAATCTCTTTCTAAAGATATAGTGTCTCCAACATTTCAAATCATGAACCATGGATTTCATATACAAGTCATGTTTTGGATAGTTTCTCTCATGGGGTTATATCTGATGATACCCACATGATACTACCTTCTCTCTTTGAATTAGAACCACTCTCAGACCAAATACTTATGCGACACAGTACACCGCATAACCAATCTTAGGCTTAAGAAGTGTCAATGCTAGAGTTTTTTTCTAACTTCTATTTATCTAAAGGAATGAATCTCCACACTGTTCTGACCACTAGAAATTCATTACCTTCTTTGTTAGTGCTAACATGAGTGCTTATAGTTAGTGGAAGTCTAGGATAAACCATCGATAATTTCATGCTAAACCCAGAAAGCTCCAAATCTCAAACACATTCAGAGGACATGTCTAGGATATGACTGCATTATCTTCTTCTAGGTGTACATATATACCGATATCAGACACCACATGTCCTAGGAACTTCACATCTCAAATCCAGAAGTCACACTTCTATAGCTTGGAATAAATCCTATGTAATTGAACCATAATCATAACAATATCTAGGTGTTATGAATGATGTTCTAGTTTCAGAAGGTATATGAGGATATCATCAATGAATACAATGATGAATGAGTCCATGTATGGAGTGAATATATTGTTCATGAGGTCCATGAATATCTTCAGTGCGTTCGTCAGCCTGAATGGAATCTCCATGTACTCAAACATTTTATAACTTCTCTAAAACATTATCTTCAAAATTTCCTCCTCTATAAATCACATTTAGTGATATCATAATCAAATATCAATCACAGAAAACCACTATTATCCCTATAGTTGATAAAAATGATCATTGATACTAAGAAACAGATATTGATTATTCACTGTCACCTGGTTCAAATTCCAGTAATCAACACATAGTCTAAGACAACTGTCTACCTTCTTGGAGAACAAAATAGGTGAAACCCATGGTGAAGTACTAGTTTTGATAAATCCCTTCCTCTCCAATTAATCTAGATAGACCTTGGTCTCCTTCTGCTCAATTGGGGCCATATGATATGGGGGTATTGAAATGGGTTTCCCACCTGGTATAATCTAAAACTCAAAGATAACTCCCCTATCTGGAGGGACTCCTGTGAAGTAATTTGAAAAATTTACCTGATAGAGATCCATGACTAGAATAAAGGATGAGGGTGTTACCACTGATTTGTTGAAAGATTCAATCCCATCATTTCTGTTGTGATCATATCGAACTGAATCAAGTCAGGTCCAACTCTACCTACTTTTAGTTCCCACATTCCATTTATCATGAAAATTTATCCATTTAGTGAGTTAAAAGATATCTGTCTGTGATAACACTCAATGAGAGTTCAAAAATGGGTCAGTCGATCCATGATTAGAATCACATTGAAAGTTATTATCTTGAGAATCATCAATTCCCATATATTTACAAAGATGGTGATGACTAGTGGACACTCTATTCATTGGTGAATATTATCCACTCTCAAGCCTAGTGGTGTATAAAGGGACAATAACTCAGAGGATAAATTGACTATAAATTAAAGTCCAACAACTACCTGTGTGGATATAAAATAATGGGAATCATTTGTATCAAATAAGAAAGTAGATAAAGTTGGGGTGAAAAAAATTGTGCCTTGAATAGTAGATCTTCACTTTCCACTATCTACAAGAGTTTTATCCACATCATATATGTGACCCTCTATAGATCCTATTCTCTATACCTAAGGTGTATTACCAATCTGACTTTATCATCAATAACTCTGACCAGATCCCCATTTCTAACCCTTGCCTCTATGTAAACCTAGCCTCACCTTTATGGAGAAAAACTGCAGAATATTCCCCTTCTTTACACACTACCAACGCACGCTCTGAGGTTCCATACAGAACCTATGATACTGTTCATATTTTTTCAAAGTTAACACTATGAAAATATTCTCAATGGTGATGATGAAGTTTCACTCTATTCTAACTTAATGATGGTTTGTTGTTTTATTTCTCTGGTCTTCCCCTTCCAACTTCTAGATGAAACTTTTGTAGTCGTGAGAGGAAACTCAGTCATTGGACCGCTATGGTCTAGGAGTAATCCTACTTCCATTTTCTCCTCAAATACCTTCTCAAAGGATTGGGCCTTAAAATGATCCTATGTATAGGTCTTAATTTTAAAACCCCTAATCTGAAATTTGAGCTTTACTTGAAGTCTTACCTCAAATTTATGATTCTTTTTCACCTCAATGCCATCTAGAAAAGGTTAAATATAAAGCAACTCAATAAATCAAGTATAATATGTAGAGATAGTCATAGAACCCTATCATAATTCCATGAACTCCTAGCCATGGTTTAGCTTCATCGTGTTGGGAAAATACTGCTTGAGAAATAACTCTTTGAAGGTCACCCAAGTAAGACTCGCTCATTTCCCTAATTTACTCAAGGTATTCTACTATATTCTATCCGATCCATGAAACATTAAGGTATCGAGGATCACGTTCCCCTATTCCTAAGTCTGGACCATCTCAAATATTCTGTCAATATAGTCCATCCAATCTTATGAATCTTTTGGGCCACCAGTACCCAGGAATGTAAGAGGGTGCTAGAGCTAGAAATCCCAGGAATGGTCAGTCATGGCCCTCTATGTGGATCCATCTTAGAGAGGCACTATCTGAAATAGTATCAGCTGAATGAACTCTGCAGGTTGAATTTCCCATGCCAATAAAGAATCAGGTCATGGTATATCCCCATATTCCATGGTTGGTGGAATAAGAGTATCCTCAACGGCCATAGTTGGGAGTACCATAAAACAAATCTGAGGTGGAATATATGAAACATGAAGAACATTATGAACATAAATAGATTATATCCAATCTATGGGATCACATGAGGTTCTCTTATGAGTCCACCCATAACCCAAGTTATAATCCTCCCAAAAGTTTCCTTGGATTATATACCAAAACATTAGTAACAGTCATTACATATGTACTATAACAAAATAACATGCTAGCTTAAACTAATTAAATACAAAAAATATATATCTTATAGCATAGAAACATAGATATATCTCAAATAAAAACAATCCCAAACAGATAGCACAGATCACGAATTTAATTAACTAACTACTAGGAAGCACAACAAAAGTTATATATATATATATATATATATATATGGCATGTGAACATATATTCCTATTCATTTTTCATGAACACGTCTAGAATCTCATAACTCATATATAAACATCATGTAAATCAACCAAGGTGAATTTAATCAATGATGTTAGCAAAACATAAATTCCCCACATTATGGTAACTCATAGGTCTACTATACAGTGTTGTACAATCACTGGAATAGTTCCCCTACCTGAGTCTCATCCATCCTATATCGTGTCTATCATTCATCCATCCCAACAAAAAAATAAGAACAATTTAGCGAATATTGATCCTCTGATACTATTTTGTAACATCCTAACCTAAACCATTGAGTCTGAGTTGGAGTGTCACACGACCTTCTGTGTGTCTCCCCATATATAGGAGGTTTCTGACTAGTAGCAAGGGTCTGATCTGAAAGTGGGGAGACTATACCCTCAGTATCATGCCATAGGATCAATAATAAACAATAAATAACATGATAAATCATTAAATTAAACATTTAGAATAATTAAAAAAATGGAATGCATGATAAGTAAATAAAATCATCTCCCAAAATTTGAAAACATGTCTAGGGTAAATAAAGAAGATACAAAAATAAATAATAAAGAACAGGTCCCACTATCATCTATCCTATCCCACTAATATCTCCATGCCCTATAGCTCAACAGTATACCACTGGGCTCTTTCCCTTCACCAAATACCTAAGGAAATCTACAAACACTAAAATTCCAAAGTGTGGTGTGAGTACAAGACTCAGTAGGACACCACCAATGTTTCATTAACCTAATGTAGTCATGTATACCAACATATACCAAAATAATAATAAATTTGTAACAATTATAGTAAAAAATATCCAAAAATCAAGTGATCAAGTACTAACTAATTCTATTCAATCCCTCAAACATACCAACTTCGGATCCATGTTGTAAGTATAATCAAGGTGTTAGAATAATCAAGGACTATCCACATGTCTCATAAATCATGCCACTCGACATCATGTGATCATGCAACTCAACATAATCCTAGCATCAAGGAATCTATGTTCTCAACATTATATATGCATCAAGAGATACTCTATATTTATTGGGCATTGAGAACATACCCCTTGGAATCCATTAGGCATTGAGTGCATCGCACATCATCCAAGAGGCTTCATCATATGCCTACCATGTGCATAGGTCCCTCATCTCCATCAACAAAAATTGTGCGCCCTCCCCCTCTAAGGTATAAACATGTCATGATGGTCCATCTACCTTGGTTTCCAAGAACAATACCACAAAATCACACAAATCATGGTGGGATATAAGATAAATCAAATCAAATCATCATAATTAATGTATCATAATAACACATGTGATCAACATCTAACATCAATAAAAATCTATAAGGTACTCCTAGCAACATGTTCCACATAATTTTCTAAGGGCTACACACATGCCCACATGCAATCATAATCTAACATGGTAATCAAATATGCATACCCATGAATCATATTAAGTCAATATGTGTAATAAATCCAAAAAAAAGTTAAGGAACTTCCTACCTCAAAATTTTTCAATTTCAAAGGCATGGATAAACACACATGAGCCTCAGCCCAGTTTGTGAGGTATCCTTAAGTGCATCCATGAGACCCAGTTTTGAAACCAGGTAGAGGTAGATTTTTCGAGTACTGTAGTAGCAATGAAGAAGTATTGTAGCAATACTATTAGAGTCACTGTAGTAGAATGCATTAGGGACTATGTGGGAACTGTGTGGGTGTTGTAGCATTTATTGTAACAGGTAATGTAATAGGTACTACTCAGTACTTTAGCAGCAAGGAACTACTCACCTTGGGTCACCGATTTGGGTTTGGAGTCTTTAAGGCCTTAGAGACACCTAGGACTTCAGGTCAGTATGGCTTTTGGGCCACCTTTAAGGGTTTCGGGACACCTCAAGGCCTTGAAGCCACATGCAGTTGCCCTAGATAGACTCTACAAAAAAGGAGCAGCCCCTGACGAGGATTCAAAGCATGCGCACTCACCAGAGAAGAACCTAATGGATTGGGAAAAGAATGACATGGTATAACTATTCCATCGGGGAAATCCTGATCTTTCAAGGGATGCTTATCCAGATAGCCATGTGAATGTGGAGAGCAACCAACACGATGCAGATGTTGGGAAGGGGCAGTTCCTTGTAGTTATAGTCTGGTTGAATTCCCTAAGACCTTCATGTCATATAATGTCTCTCAAGCCTACGGGCAATGAAATCACCTAAGCCTATGGGCCTTGTAATGGTTCCCCCCCATCCCTTAAAAGGGGGGTTACCAAAAATCAATAAAAAAAGAGTCCTTCGAGCCATTCAGGTAGAGGCATGGAAAAACCACCCTTTGTGATTTGATAGCTAGAGTGAAAACATCAACAGTCAAGAACACATCCTCATAGCCTTATTATTATAATCATCGACCCAAAATTCTCAAGGTTCTTTAAGGGTTCCTATAAGAAAAATCATCTATTTTATTTCAAAAAGAATTAAAATATTTCATGCAATAAAACTCTCTATCTCTCTTGGATAATTTCTAAATTATCATTTCAGGTCAATGAATGAACTCACAATATTCTCCTTGAGAATATTTTTCTTGTAAAAAATTAATATAAATTATCCATTTAAAATTATCTATTTGATAATTTATCATAAATTATCCTTTAATAATTATTCTTTGACAATTTCTCATAAATTATCATTTTATAATTATTTTTTGATAATTTATCACAATTTATCCTTTTATAAATATTAATTGAAAATTATCTCTTGAAAATTTTAATTATTGTCATTTCATAATTCTAAAATATTATCATATATAATCTCTCGTAATTATCATTTGATAATTTTTTTAAATTATGATTTTATAATTATCTTTTGATAAATTCATAATATTTATCTTTTGATAGTTTTTTATAAATTATTCATCATTACTTTAGCATAATTTTCTTTTGAATAAACTTCGTAATTATATTTTGATAATTTACCCAAAATTATCTTTCAGTGATTTCTATGAGTTGTCTTTTGATGATTTTATAGATCATCTATTGATAATACAAGATTTTATCATTTTAATAATTATATATTGATAATTTAGGGTAATTATCATTTGATATTTCTTTAAAATTATATGTGACATCCCAACCTGGATGAAAATAAATGGTGCCTTTATCTAGTGGTCCACATGGCCTCAAGCACACCTCTGCATACACCTAAGGCTACCGACATGCAGCGACAGTACAATGTGGTATCGTGGGGAGACTATACCCTAATGATCAGAGTTGCACGATGGTGAAACAGGTAGATAAATATATAAATCAAAATAACTAACTAACAGCGGAAGTTAAAGCATCTAATAATAATAAATAAATAATATCTTGAATCATATACAAAATGATGATATGTCAAATTTCCATCAAAGTATTCAGACAGGCATAGAAGTAGGCATGCAATACATTACATGTATCAAAATAGAAAAAAGAACAAGAAGACTATCTTAAAGAGAGTCATGAGTCATATGTGATTCCCCGATCACATGCTATAAATGAATCAATTATCACCCACTGGGAACTTTTCCCTATCCCTAACTTAATCCACATAATCTTCCCAAGTACAATAGGTGGCTCAAATAGTGTATGAGAAAAACTCATTAGGACCCCACCAATGGTGTCTGTAAATATTCAGTCAATGAATATACTATGATAGTGTGCATATATATAAATGATAAATAGTAATAAAGTTTTCAAGGTTTGGCTCTGGTTCTAGAAGGACTTCAAGATGACAGTACCTACTTTATCCTAAGATAGATAATCTATGAACAAGTAACCATGTGAATACAAACATATGTTTTGTATATCTAGTTACATCTATAGTCATATATGTGGCTACTACTACTTTCCTAAACCCAAGGCTTAACTCAGGTATCCATGGGTTGTATCATGAGTCTCATAAGTATCAAGGGACTCAATTCTCAGTATCACCATAATAGGGTCACCATGCCTGGATCATAATAGTAGGGTCATCATGCCCAATATCATATCGATAATGGTCTCCATGCCTATGTATAACAGTAAGGGTCTCCATGCCTAAGTAATAACTAGGTCACAATGCCTAAATCATAATAGGGTCATAATTCCCATATCATAATATCTCATAAGGGTTTATATGCCCATTCATTATTATTCATAAGTGTCTCTATGACCAAGTTTCATTATATAGGTACTACATGTGGGTATCATTGTAAAGGGATTCCATGCATGTATCATGGTATAGGGATGTCATGCCCGTATCACAGTATAGGGATGCAATGCTCGTATCACAACATAAGGATGACATGATTGTATCACAATTTTAGTGTAATGGACACCATGATCGCAACATAATACTTTAGGGTCACCATGCCCAAAATATAATAACATGGTCTCTATGCCAAATTTATATCAGTAATAACTAGTCAATTGATTTAATCAGAACCAACAGACAGTTCATAATTAAATAGCCTTTCTTATTAGACAAGGTCAAAACCATTTCTCTATTTAATCAAGTGATGTGGACATACCACTCACTTACATTCATTTCATTATAGATTTATAAGCATGTTAGTTATGCTACACTACAAAAATTATCCATTTAATTTAAGATATTTCAATTAAAACACATTCAAAAACCATATTAAAAAATGGTTTGGTTGTTTATCCATTTATAAAAACACTGGAAATTTTATCTGCACACCTCAAGGGGTGAAAACAATTGAAGAATGGTGACTAGAATCATTAGGTTCAAAAATATACAACTAGTTATAGGTAGAATAAATTTAGGGTAAAAACATGGTGAAGTCAGTTTAAAGCATAACAGCACATAATATAAAGTATCTAAACTTTAGGGATAAATACTTGAACACATACCTTATTCCTGTAGAGGATCACTCATCTATTATGGGTGTTTGGTTTGGTCTAGATCAGAAAAAAACATCAAAAGAGATGAGCACCCTAAAAAAAGGTCATATGAGCCTCCACCTAAATAAATCCATTTAGATAAATAAAAATGATTAAAGGCACAATATGAATAAAGATATTATCTATGTGAATCCAATGAGATAAATGGAAGTTGAATCGGAGTCTTAATGGAGAAGTTATCATTCAACTTATATTTAGAGGAGGATGAGTTCAAAAGGAAGAGAAAATAACCCTCTGTCCGCTGGAATGAAGAAAATAAGAGGGTGGTAAAGTTATAAGTAATTAAGTGAAAATGGTAAATTTTCCAAAAATATGGGGTCTCACATTTTCGTCACATGGTTGTAAAAATCATGCACCAACCATGAGAATACTATATCCTAATAAGGTGAATCGCACTACACATTCACACCATTTGTAAAACCATGCACAAACCATGTCATAATCCTCTGTTAAAACTGTACAGAATCTATATGGGTATGTTCCCCAAGGCACATGGTTAGGTAAAATAGTGCACCATATTCTACTCACTGAGATACCCTGAAATGTTGGGTGAAACCATGTGGGACGGGCTACACGGTCTCCACTAACCATGCAGCCCTATGATTTCTTTCAGCGGTTGGGGTTTTGAGCTCTAAAAAAGCCTCAACCACCCCTCTTTCATTTATATCCTCACAAAGAATACATATTAGTACAAAACCAAATATTTAAAATAGAAATTAAAGGATATATACCTCATATAAAAACATTATTCTTTCATTCTTCCACCCTTAAAAGAACTCATCCCCAAGTTTCCCATCCAAGGGTTGTAAAACACTTTTTGAGAACAACTTCGGCCACTGAGCATGTACATCAGCCTCCCACTCCCAAGTCTCATCATGTACTCATCCATTCATGCTTGGAACCCATACTAAAGGTATATACCTTCTTCATATAGTCTTCGTACTCTAATCAATGATGCATATAAGTTTATCCTTAAAAGAATTAAAAATATCTAACTCAACAACCACATGATCAAAATTCTGATATGGGTCAGCATGATAACTGTGAAGATGGGAAACATGGGTGATGTTTTGTATTAGATAGTACCTATGAGGTAATATCAATTGATATGCTACTGGTCTCACCCAATCTAGGATCAAAAAAATCTTGAAAAAATGAGGCAATTTCTTCCTTTTCCAATGTATCCATCTATGTCTAAGTCAGGGTGATACCTACAAGAAAAAATGAACCCTGACCTCAAACTATAAAGGTCATTGATGGAAATCATCATAAGATATCTATCTAGATAGAGTGGTATACATATTTTTTATAATCTACTGCACATGCTCTAAATTCACCTTCATAAAACTATAACCTATTAGTGATAACTCCCCAGACTCTAACTAGTTTAGGGGTGAACAACATGGCCTACCATAGAAGGCCTCATAAGGATCCATATGAATCATCACCTGATAGTTGTTATTATAGGAAAGATCAATGAGAGGGATATTATTATCCCTAGAACCAAAAAAATCAAGGACACATGATTGAATAATGTCCTCCAATGCCTATATAGTTTGTTCAAACTAACCATCAGTCTGAGGGTAAAAAGTTTTCTTAGACTTACCAATATACCCATATCTCTCTATAACCCCTGCTAGAACCTAGATGTAAAATGATTTTCCCTATCTAAATTGATAGTATGAGGAACTCCATGTATACTTATAACATCTCTGATGTATAGTATCATCATCTCACAACTAAGAAATTCTCCCAAATAGGAAAGAATTGGGATAATTTTTCATCTGATCCCTGACTACCCAAACCACATTGCTACCTTGAGGAGGCCTTGGTATACTGACAAAAAATTCAATCCCAGCATATTATCATTTCTATTATGGGATTGGAAATGGATGTAATAAGCCATCAGTCCACTAGTTCTCCTCCTTCACTAATTGAAGGCTGAAATGCCCTGTGATAAACCTACTATCAAATGTTTCATCCCTAACCATCAATATTTTCAATGCATATTACAATACATATTGGAGATACCTGGGTGAACTAACCACTGAGAATCATGTTTATCTTACATCCCCTCCTCTTTCATGTCTATAAGAACCCAGATATACCCATGTATATGCAGCATGTTGTCATCATTAAGTGACCAATCTACTTAAAGGTTCTCACCTAAAATACTCTCAAGGAGGACTAAGCCTTCAGGATCTAAAAACTACCTCATATTAACTATCTCTATATGTGAAGAGGTCACTAATAGTGATGCAAGTATAGATTTTCCATGAAGGTTCTGAACCTCTATGTATATCTCATAAAACAGGTCCATTAGATACCAATCTCTATTGTCCACCTAAACCACCTACATTTAAGTCCTTCTACTCAGTACATCATCAACAACATTTCACTTCACAAGCATATAGATTAGCTATAAATAAAAGGACTGAAAGTATTAAACCCACATTCATTGATTGAGATTTAAGTCACATTGTGAAAAAACATACCGGAGGATTTTGTAGACCGTAAACACCACAAAATTCTCTCCATATATGTAATGTCTCTAATAATTCAAGGTGTGAACAATAGTTGTCAACTCAATATCATGTTTCAGGTAATTATGCTCATGAATCCTCAGCTACCACGATCAATATGTAATGAATCAATCTTTCAACATTCAAACTGCTCCCATCACAATAACTAATGCATCACAATAAAATTTATAGCTTCTTCATAACTCTGGAAAAATCAGGATCAATGTTGAATTTAATCTACCTTTCATATCATGAAAAGTAGTCTTACCATTTTTTGACCATATAAACTTCACACCCTTCTTAGTTAAGCCTATTTGAGGTTCTATTAAGAATGATAAATCATGTATGAAATGTCTATAGTAACTAGTTAGCCACAAGAAACTCCATATATCAAATATGTTCTTAGGATACTCCTTGGTAACTACAGCACTCGCCTTCTTGGGTCAATTGAAACTCCTACATATAAAATGATAATACTAAAGAAGTGAGCCTTTTCGATCTAGAAGTTGCATTTATTGATCTTATAATATAGTTATTTCTCTCTTAGTTTATTCAAAATGATCTTATGAAGTGTGGCATGGTCTCTTTGAGTATGAGAGTAGACCAATATTTCATCATTGAAGACCACCAAGAAGAAATACAGATGGGGATGGAAAACACTATTCATCAATTCCATGAAAATGTTGGGCACATTCATGAGACCGGATGGCATAAAAAATACTCATATAAACTGTACTGATTATGGAAAGTCGTATGTGGAATATCTGATGGTCTAACACACACTTGGTGATAACCTAACCTCAAATCGATCATTGAGAATATCATCGATCCTCTGAGCTAGTTGAAGAGATCATGTAAATGAGGAAATGGATATAGGTTCTTGACCATCAAATGATTCAATTTCTTGTAATCCACCCAAAGCCAAATGGATTTATCATCCTTCTTCATGAAAAGAATTTGTAAACCCCAAGGGAGAAGAAATGGGCCTTATAAAGCCCTTGGCCTCTAAATATTCAAGTTATGTTTTGAGATCCTACAACTCAGTAGTAACCATCTTCTTAAGAGGAATGGATATCAGTGCTAGGAACTAGGTTGATTGTAAATTCTACCTCTCACTTAGGATGTAGTCTATAAAAGTTATCATTGAAAATGTCCCAAAACTGATCAAATATATAAGGGAACTCAAACTAATGTAGTCCCTGATCATCCATATAAAGAATGGAAATCTAGGTAGTCATTCCTCTTATACCAAGATGTTATAGTCCTAGTTTACTAGCCTAGATGTACCACTCACCCTTGTGAGTATAAGTACTACCCTCTAGTGATGTAAAAAAGCACCATCTAGTGAAAATAATCCATATAGGCAAGAAAGGAAACCAACCAATACCACTACAAAAATGGGTTTTAATGACCCTAGTAAAGGACATTTAATAGTGATTATAAAGCATTTTCTATATAATAAATGTTAAAGGGTGGGATTTAATATCAATCACAAGAAATGTTGTTAAAGTGATCCTTTAAAAGTGCTAAAAATAATTGTTAAATTCCCCCTTTAACCATGCTTTTTTAGCCCTGTTAAAGGATCCTTTTACAATGCTTTTTTTTTGCATTGTTAAATGGGGACTTTAATAGCTCTTTTTTAGTGCTGTTAATGGGGGTAAAATTATATTATTTTGGGCCACTATGAGCCTCACCCCTTTTTCAGAGCTTTCATGACCCCTTTAATAATTCCCCCTAAACTTTATCAGTGCTTTTCACCCCACCACCCCTTTAAGAGTGATTTTTGAATTTCCAGTCTCATTTGCATGCCTAGATTTGAACCCTACACCTCTCCTTTGAAGATGGAAGTCCTTTACCACTACATCATATCATTTTGTTTTTTGTTTAATGATATTTTTGTTTATTTATATATATATATTTACATAATTTTTATTCATATATTTATATATATTTTTTAAAATATATTTATAAAATATATGTTTGTGTGTGTGTGATATATAAATTCTTATATTTATTTAAATATATTATATATTATATTCATTTATATATATTAGAATATAATAAAAATATATATACATTTATTAACACAAATATATATGTATATTTAAACACCATATGTATATTTGTATAGTATAAAAAATGGATAGAAATTGTTTAAAATACATTTTTTGAATATGTATTTATTTACATATATTAGAATATACATATATATATATTTTTTATTAACACACACATGTTCATATATAAACATTACTTGTATAGGTGTATATATATATATATTAGTGCATCTGTATAAGGTACAAAAATGGATAATTTTGTACTATAAACAAAATGAATAATAAATATTTATTTTACATATTTAAAATACGTTTCTATATAAATATATTGATATACATTTTTATAATAGTGATTTATTATAAATAAATAAAATAAAATATGCATCTATTTAATTATAAATAAAACTATATTATGAAAAATTTTAAAACATCAAAACCATAATATCAATAGGATTCTAATATCTAGGAATAAATTCAGTCCCCACCAAATAATGATAATAATACCTCCTTAAATGAGGATGAAATTCCATAAACTGCTAAAAAAATGGGATATTTCAACTAAAAACTTAGTTTTGGAAACCTTTTGGGCCATTTTCCCTCAAAAAATGTGATTAGTGCTTCCCCTTGTCAGTAGCGCATAGATCTCATTGCAAGATTATATTTGAAATTTGGTAGATCCCAAACAGACACCCAAATCAAAAGTTATGGTTGTTTGAAGTTCAAGTCATGTTTTTAACTTATCTTATATAATTCATTAATTCATTTAATTTTCATTTCATCCAACTATTATTAAATGAACATTACTTGATAATAATTATCAAATTATTAATTAATAAAATATATAAATTATTTTATAATCCATTTTGACTAAATATCTTATATATTAAATGGAAATACCTATTTATCCTTATATAAAAAAATTGAAACATATAAATTATATTTATATCAATATAAATATATTAATATATTAATATATTATTTTTAATGCAATATTTTTTTTACCAAATATTCCCTTTATCAGTGCTACAAAAGAAGCACTAATAAAGTGTGGGTCTTTATCATCGCTTTTAAAAATCATGGATAAAGGGTGTCCGTTATCAATATTTTTTATATCCTTGGAAAACGCCCACCCTTATCAGGGATTTTTCTCTAGAACTTATAAAGACACCATTTAATAGAACTTTTTTAGTATAGTGAAATACCACCTTTCATTGTATTTAAAAAAGCACTCTTAGAGTCCAAATTTAAGAGTTATTTTTCTAGAGCTGACAAATGGGGACCTTAATAGTGCTTTTAGATAGAGTTGTTAAATCCCTAGTAGTGGATAAATCTATTTTTTTATTAGAGTTTAGTATATCCTATGAATGAAATCCTATCCAATCATCTGGAAGAAAAAATATTATAGTGACCCAGGCTTAACATACATGTATATTAAATAAATTTAGATAAACATTCAGCAAATTGCAAAAATACAAGCCAGATGGCCATAATAGATTATTGTATTTGGAAACATGGAAACATAAACTTTTAACTTGGTGATAGATCTTCAGCATCTCCCCTAAATATCTTCCCCTTTAGTACTCCTACTTAAAACATTTCTTCATAACATGGGGAAAGGAAACATAATAAAGGGGTTAGATTAGATGCTCAATAATGGTAAAAAAGGGTGATATATCAGCATAACATGATTATAAGGGTATATGAACATTATCTTACCATTATAAGATCATACCTTTCATATCAAATATCATAATCATTATTCATGGCAAAAATATTGGAATTTTATAATACATGAATCATAAGGTAATCAAGAGCGTAATCCATGAGAGCATAAAAAAGAAATGAGACATGGAATTGTGACATACACGAAAGCATATAAAATCTTTTTTCAAGGCTAACTACCAAGACCGTTATAACAAGTTGGTCTTGGGATAATCACCCATCTACCAAATTCAATATTAGGATTCCCTCTCAGGTACCCTCTTGTTTTGATCTTGGGATGTCCTCCCATATACCCTCTTGTTTCAGGATTAGGATTCCCTAACATATACCCTCTTTATTTGGGATTAGGGTGCCCTTTTATGTACCCTCATGTTTTGGTCTTGGGATTCACACTTTTTATTGGAATTTGTATGCCCTCCTATATAACCTCTTGTTTCAGGCTTGGGATGTCCCCATGTGTCCCTCGTGTTTCGAGCTTTGGATTCCCTCTTATTTCAAGACTGGGGTTCCCTCTCATGTACCATTTGAGATCATAAAATATTTATCATTACCCAATTCATTAGATGGAGATATAACTTCCACCCTTCACATAATGAAATCATACATTATGGTGCCTCAAGATAATAAAACATTACTTATATCATGAATCATAAAAAGAGATAGGTTTCCTAAACATCATATCATAACCCATGAAATGAAATGGGTATAATAAACATTTCATCATATCATTACATATAGAAAATAGATTGGTCACATAATCATTTCAACAAAGTATAACCTAGTTAAATAAGTGTGTTTCAAAATCATATAACCTGCGGAATAGAAATGGGTGTTATAAACACCATTCCATCAAAAAATGAACCATTATAGAAGGGATATGAATGTTATTCTTGGATCATATCCCAAGTAAAGAATAAACTATAAAAAATTATGTCATATTATATGAAGAAGTATTTTTAAATATCCTATGAAACATTTCTTAAGGAAAATATCCTTTATTTGAAAATAATTTTCATAAAACCATTTCAAAAATATTTTTCTTATAAATAAATCTTTAAAATTTCAATTATAAAATTCCTTGAGAAAAAAATTTTTTCTCCTTGAATAGAACTTTTTAAATATTCAATAATTTTTAAAACCATTTTCTTTTAAAATATCTTTGAAAATGTATAAATTAATCTTAGCAGTATTTCAAAAACCATTTTATTTGAAAATACTTATAAAATTTGAAAGAAGGCTTGAAATCATTTTAAAAACATTTTTCTAGAAAACTTGTAAAAGAAGATTGAAAATATTATGAAAACTATTTTTTTTTAACATATAAAAGGGTATTGAAAACATTTAAAATGGTTTTTAAACATAAATTTTTTAAAACCCTTTTTATAAAACTTGGTTTTTAAAGAACATAATTTTATGACCTAAGAGAGAGATAATGTCGGATTTTCTTAAAAGTGATTTATTAATTATCTTAAGTACCAAAAAGTGTGAAAATTGTACCAATACATGAAGATATAATAATAACCACAGGAGAATAAAATTCATAAGTATTCTTGAGTTATGAATCATAATATTTTATCAATGTAAGCATAATCATAAACAATCTCAATAAACAATGAGATTGTAGCAATAAACTATTACCACTTCA
Organism: Viscum album; assembly: GCA_963277665.1. Lineage (NCBI taxonomy): Eukaryota > Viridiplantae > Streptophyta > Magnoliopsida > Santalales > Viscaceae > Viscum > Viscum album. Next base: position 1,072,942,705 of record OY728138.1, read on the forward strand.
GAAACTTTGAATCATACTGCACATGGCACAATAACATTACATGAATCATAAAATATTATGAAATTATTATATTCATGATAAATAATTTCAAAGTTCATTATATATTCCCCTTATAAGAATATATTTGTAAAACATGGCATGTATCTCAAAGAAGAAAAATTGAGACAAAACAACTTTATTGATTTGGTAACGTATCAACCAAAAACTCCCTAAAAGAAATATAATAAAATAGATATTTAAATTTCCATAAATTTAATTATAAGTATCATATAATACATTCATTGTAATTATATACACCACACAAAATAAAAGAGTGGTTAACATGGCTTGTATCTCATGGATATAAAAAGTGAGATGAGAAAACCCTTACCTTAAGACTTGATTTTTTTGTACATGTTCAAACCTCCTGTATAATAAATATAATTTTATTATAAAATATTATAGAACCATATTATTTTATCTAATACCATTTAATATTTTATTATGACTTTATATTACCTATTTATTAACAATTCAATGTTAATCTTACGCTTCGAGCCTTATCAACTTTGTTTTTTCTAAATGTTTTTGACTGGTAATCCTTGATCCTCTTACATACTTTGTGATTTACTTATTTAAATGTTGTAAAACATGATATAAATATCATATATTTTAATTTTATATTTATTTATAATAATATATAAAATTTTAAAATTTTAAATGGAATACACTGTTCATGAAGACGGTAGGTCATACGTGCGCTATAAAGTTGTTTTTGTTTTATTATAGTATTGAAAGAAATAAACTAAATGAAATAAATATATATATAAAATTTTTCTAGTATAACTTTTATTTCATATATATCCTATATTTATACTAAAATCATCCTTAATATATTCTATGTAATATATGAACAAATCACATCACTTTGAGGAGGCGGTAGTCCACAAATCCACAAACTAAGTTATCGTAGTTACACAAAATGGAAATCATGAAGATAAGTTTTATATAATAACTAAAAAAGAATAAATACATCATAAATTTCATATATATATAATATATAAATGTTATTTCCAACATAATTCCCACTAAAATAAGTGGTAATGGAAAAAAAAATAACAACATCATTTCCTGAGGTGGTAGTTTGTCGTACACATGAATGGTAATTTTGTTACTCATTAGACGAAAGTGTGTGTGATTTTTAGTTGAAAACTTAGAAATAAAACATAAAAGTATATTTATTATACTTATTGTATGATATAATCATTTAATAAGAGGTTTTTATGGGGTGTATAATGAAACTAAAACAAAATATCTTGTCGAAGGATGTTAGATCTTCTTGGGGTTACTCCACTTGGTTTTCACCAAAGGGCCTCCTTGATTGGATATTTTCACAAAGGGAGGATTATAGGATGGAGATAGGGATTTTTCGAGGATATTCGAGAATAATTTCTCCTATAAAAATATCTTTATATTTGTGAATAATTTGGAGGAGTGAGTGCCTTTTTATAGTGGAGGAGTCACATTCTTTTAACTTTTTGAAAAGGGAGTTCCACCCATGTTTTTTTCAAGTAAATTAGCCCTAATAATGGACCAAATCGGATTAAAGGGATTATAGTTTAGAAATATGAATAAAAAATTTATTTTAGATATGTTTTTTGGCCATTTTGGGCCTTATGTTTTGGTCTTATTCCTTGTTTTAACTAATATTTCTCTTAATCATTGTTATTAATTGTAATCACTTCCACTAATACTTTTGGTTGAAAAATAAGTTGAAATTATTAGATATTATAAATTATGATGATTCCAATTATAAAATATTTTTTATAAATTCCAAACATATTAGTGTCATAAATTAATTTAAAATTAATCACATAGATGGGACAACAATGCGGGTTTTTAAAGCGAAAATTTCCAAAAGTTTGAAATCTTTTTATAACCAATTTCACTGTGAAATTGGTACCAATGAAATATATTAGATTAATTTATGTATAATTTACGTAATTATACTTTAAAACAAAATTAAAACCTAATTTTACTATATAAATAAATTAGATAATAAAGTAGTTCTGAATTAAAATTCAATGTTTTTCATTATTCATCAAAAAATCAAACTTCTCAAAAAAATACCAAAAATTCACCCCAAAATGTTTTTTATATTATGATTTAAAAAATAAAGTTTATTTTTTCAAATAAAAATTATAAAGGTTTCAAAAATCAAATTTAAAATTGGTTTGACATTAAAATGATGTAAAATTTTCTTTTAGAAAAATACATAAAATTAGATTGATTATTATCTTTTACCTACCAAATATATTAGATGAGTATCCAAATTACTTATTGAATATATAATATAAAATTTTTAATGAAAAAATTAATAAAAAGTGTCTTTTTTAATTTATTGAGTTAAAATTGTGTTTATACATAGAAAAATATTTTTTTTATAAAAGTAATTTATTTATTTTCAAATAGTTATTACATAAACTTATACTAATTGATAATCAAAGATTAATTTTATATACATGTTTAAATTGTATTTTACAAATTTAATTAATCATATTTTTAATGTTCATTTAAATAGTTAGGTGGTAGCTATAATAATATTTTAATAATCATATTAATAGTATATTGTAGTTCTATAAAAACTCATCCTTGCATTCAACGTGGGGTATAAATGGGACAAAGTATTGTGTATAACCTAATGAAAAAAATTTCAAGCACTGAAAGCTAATATAAGTGTTTCATGTATTTCCAAATTAACTTGGTGTTGCGTATAACAAAATCCAAACTTATCACTTTTATATAAAAAAAACTATATCCAGTGTTGGGTGAAAAGAAAAATATCAAAAAATTAAATTAAATCAAAAATAAATAATTCAAAAAAATTCAAGGTATCACAAAGAGGTCCCATAAGAAACAATACTCACCCACATAAATGGGGCATTACTTTCATTGGTGTATACTCTCTGAACGCATACCCTAAGGTGTATCAAGAATCATCACACCACAAAAGTACCTAACATGTAGCCCATGGATCTCTATGATAGTCACAGAGATAAAGGGGTGTGAAACACCAATATTAAATAAGGAAGTAACAATAGTAGAGGCTTCTAGAATAATACATCAAATATTATATGGCCCATAACCCTACTCCTTTGGTATAGGCTTCACTGAATATATTTGGCTTGATCTATGTCCCTGTGCTTCAACTTGACTACACAAAGTGGCTCTGCTCTTCTAGCTCTATAAATCTAAACCTTGGCTACCTCGGTCATGAACTCATCCTATTCTTATATGGTTGGTAGTACTCTAGCTACCTGTCTGGTGAGGTCATACATATCCTACTCTTGAAGGTGGAGCTGATATGGACCCTCTCCCGCTTAGCGTAGATTATAAAGTCATGAAAAAATTCCAATGATTAACCAATATACCATAACCTTGGAACTCAACGGGGTCTCCAAGACACTAGTTCTTAATATTACTAGGCTTACCACACTGGTGAAAAAAACATAACTATCACTGGGTGTCACATGGATGTCTTTATTCATGCGCATAATCTCAAAGTGTCGCTTCCGACAACTAGTTGAACCACTAGTCTATCTCAATTCTGAACCACCTTAGCCCACACTACTTTTTTCCTTCAGGTTATGCTAAGTGGAAAGATCATATTTTATTATATCATACATGGTATTCAATAGGAAATAATTTACCTGAAAACTAATAGGATACCAAAGGCCATCTCCAAATCGTCTCACTTTCACTTTCTCATGAGAAGTATAGATAGGCTAAAAGTTATGAAGCACTATAAAATGAGTTGAGTAGTCCATAATTTTCATATAACCCTACTACAGGTTCATAAACTCCATGAAACAATTATATATTAGGGTCTCATGGAAGAAACATTCATAGAAGCTAGACCATAAATCCCTCCAAATCACTTCTCAATACTAACCTCCTTTATTCAGAATATCCCACCAATGTTTGGAGGATCAAAAAAGAATAAAAGTGGTGATATTCAATCTAATCTTATATGGTGTATCTATATGCTTGAATATAGATAAGACTACTTCCATCCATAACTTTGTAGCTTGGGGGACATTATACCCTAAAAATATAGGGGGATACTTCTGATGGAACTCCTATATAAGATCAACCATAGAAGGGGAAGGTTGTGTAGATCCCTGCATCATCTATATAATACAAAACAACTTTTCTCAAAACTAGACATCATCACTTGCATAAGATATAACAAGAGGATCCATGGGTGGAATTACTGAAGGTATCACTGGTGGACTAGGGACAACCACTTCCATAAAATGGTTGTCACCACCCTCCTAGTGTACGACATGATGACATCATTGTGGAATAGATCTAAAAATTCTAAATGCATGTATAAAATATAATTTAACAATGATTAAATCACAGATACATGAATATGATAGGTATAAGACTTCCAATATAACAGTCACACCCATCCACCAGCACAAAGAGCTAGGTCTAGGTTATAGATACATTTATATAAAATGAAAGAGATGCTGCCTATTTCTAACCACCAAGGTTGGGTCTGGGTCAATCTCTATGATATAAGTCTAAGGTACATGTATATAGAGTTTCAATAGTGATTTATAGAGGAAAAAACCTTTTAAATAGAAATTACAATCCCTATTTAACAGTGACCATTTAATTTTATAAATCAATTTCATTTAATTTTATTTTCATTTGTATAGAATTTTTCATTAAAAGGATGAACTATATGGATAGCCACATCCAATTTATATGATCCCATACACATTAAAAATTTAATTATTGAATTCATTCAATATAAACCATTCAATTATCAAGTACCAACACGAAATGTTACCACAATTCATGGATATACCAATAAGCACTAAAACATGCAACAATCAGTGCACACAATAAGTAATTGTTGAATAGAATAATGCATAACAGGTAAATCTTATAAGGTGCCTAAAATGATGCATAACCAATGAATACTTTATATATCAGTCCAAGGATAGAATATAAATCTCAATAATAATAATAAATATCACACATCAAGTGTGTCACCCAACAGTGGAATCAAATTAACTATAAAAAGTATAATTCAAAACATAATATCCCATCCAAGCTAATTTAACCTTTTCCTATATGTGGGTTAGATACTCTAAGGCACAAACATCACAAAATTCTAACAAATTCCTAATCTTCTATATAATATTCCTAAATAATAAGACCAAAGCAAAAAATTCCTCGGATACCACTTGGTGACATCCCAAACCAGATGTCGTTGAACGGTTCCCCAAGACGATGGTCCACGTGGCCTCAAGAATTCCTCCTCATATTATTGAGGCTTATGACTAGTAGTGAGGTCACAAAGTGGTATAGTAGGGAGACTATATCCTCAATATCAGAGTAGCATAGTGGTGAAATAGATAGATAAATATCAAAAGTATAATAAATAACAGACTGCTAAAGGTAAATCATCGAAAGATAAAAAATTAATAACATATAGTATAATATACAAAATGTTTTTATTTCATATTTCTATCAATGTAATCAGATAGGCATAGCATCAGGCATGCAATACATTACATGTACCAAAAGAGAAAAAAGGCCAAAAATATTGTATCCAATAGCATCATGACCTGTATATTAATCATGGGATTACCTACTCCAATGCTATAAACAAATCAAGTATAAAACCTTGGGGTAATCCCCTTGTCCCAAACTATATCCACATAATATGATAGGGTACCATAGGTGACCTGTATAGGATATGAGATAAATAGAGTAGGGAACCACCAATGGTGTTTAGAAATATCCAGCTAGTGCATATACCATGATAGTGTGTAGATATATGAATGATAAGTAGTAATAAAGTTGTAAATAGTCATCTTAGGTTCCATAAGGACACCAAGCAGACAGTAACTGCATCGACCAAATCCATATAATCTACAAACAACTAACCATGTTTATACACATATATGGTTTGTATACATAGAGATTTCTATATCCATATATGTGGCTACTACTATTATCCTAGACCCAAGGTGTAACCCATGCATCTATGGGTTGTATCCCGAGTCTCACAAGTATCAAGGGATGTTATGACTGGAATCACTATAGTGGTTTCACCATTCCCAAATCATAACAGTAGGTTCACCATACCCAATATCATATCAATAAGGTTCATCAAGACTATGTATAACAGTAAGGGTCACCATGCTCGAGTAATAATAGGGTCGTCATGCTCGAATCATAATAGGATCATCATTCCCATATAATAATATCTCATAAGGGTCTCTATTACCATTCATTATTATTCATAAGGGTCCCCGTTCCCAAGTTTTATTATATAAGGACGTTGTGCCTGTATTATAGTATACGGATGCCATACCCATATCACAGTATAAGGAATTCATCCTCATATTACATTATAGGGATTCCATGACTATATCATAAGTGTATTATAAGGTATTTCATTTCCGGAAAATAATACATGAGGGTCACCATGGCCAAATTATAATAGTAGGGTCTCCATGCCTAATGTATATCAGTAATAAGCAATCAAAGGCTTTAATCATATCCAAAAAATAGTTAATAATTAAATATAATTTATCTTTATATAAGGGTGTAACCATTTTCCTATTTAATCAAATTATGTGGTCATACCACTCAATTAATTTCATTTCATTATAGATAAATAAGTGTGTAATCCATGCTACACCACAAAAATTATTCATTTCATTTAAGATATCATAATTACAATTCATGCCAAAACTATATAGATAGTGGTTTGGATGTTTAGTAATTTATAACAAAACTGGAAATTTTGTTACCACACCTCAAGCGGTGGAAACAATTGAAGTGAACCTAATAGAATCATTTGGTTTTAAATATACAACTAGTTATAGGCAATTTCAATTTTGGGTAAATTCACAGTGAAATTGGAATTTATCCCAATGGAAATTAGCATAAATCATTTAAAATTGAGGATAAATACTTCACCACCTACCTTATTCCATTAGAGGGTCACTCATCTAGTATCGGCCTTTGGTATGGTCTAGATTGAAAGAAAATGGGAAGCAGATGAATTCCATAAAAATATGACTTATGATTATTGACCTAAATAACTTCTTCAAGAGAAATAAATTTAAAAAAGATGCAAGATTGATGAAGATCTTATCATTGCACATCAAATAAGACAAATCAAAGTCAAATCAAAGTTCAGTTGGAGAAGTTATCATCAAGCCTAGGTTGAGATAAGAATGCTCTAAAATGGGAGATAATGGAACCCCTGTCTACTAGAATAAAAAATAAAAAGTAGTTGTAAGGTTATAAGTCATTAATGTAAAAATGGTAGAATTTCATAAAAATAAGGGGTCTCACGATTTGGCCACATGGATAGCCAAACTATGTTCCAACCATGAAAATCCCATTGTCCAAAGAGTGGACCCGCAAGATTCATGTGTATGGTTTAGAAAACTGTGCACAAACAATTTCCTAAGACTCGATCAAAAATTATAGAGAATCTATATGGGCATGTGGCCCTAGGTGCATGGTTAGGTAAAACTGTGTTCCCTGTTATGATCACTGAAATTCCCTTAATAGTTTGGATAAACCATGCGGGTTAGGATTCACAGTTTCTACAAATATTGTAGCCAAGTACTTTATCTAACCAATTGGGGTTTAAAAGCTCCAAACAATTCTTGGACACTCATGTTTTCTCTATAGCCTCTATATGCATTAATATTTGGTCAAAACAAAAGATTTAAACTAGAAATTAACTAATTTTTACCTAATTTAAAAACTAGGTTCTTACATTATCCAAGAAAATTTCTCTCCCAAAACAATCATTTTGAAATTTTATAAAAATTAACCTTTCATAATCCAGTGTTATTTTCCTTTTGTAAAAAATGATAAAATCTTCCCTTGATAATTCAAGGTTTATCATCCTTTATATGTTTTAATTAATTTTTACATAATTTTATAATTATGGAATTAAAAGAAAAAGGAATAATAAAATAATAAATAAATAAACAACTCACCTCCTTCTTCTTCCATGGGAGATGCTCACCAAGGAATAAAAAAGCACACCATGTGACTATATTAGGGTAAAAGGAACATATGGGGCTTTATTGATCATGCACAAGGGACATCAAAGATCGCCCAAACTTTATTGAATCTAATAAGAACCACAACCGAATGATAATGCTATTTGAAACCCAAAATCAATGTGTTCATAAATCCAGAAAAAAATAATATCTGACTTAAATATTTTATTCAATCTAAAATTGAATATGGAGTCATTGATTTCAATTATTTAAAGTGATACTAAATTTAAATAGTCAAAATGAGTGAAAAATAAAGGTTTTTGATACCTTAAGTGTGACAGAAATGGAGATTTTACATTTTCGGAGGAAGATAAATAGTAAAATAATATTTAATAATTAAATTAACAATATAATATAATAAAAAATATTATATAACATAACATTAAGTGGGATATGACCAAATTTATAACATGCAGAAATATTATTTCTTTCCTAGGGTAAAACCCATATCCTGGACCAAATAGTGGTCTCTTATTTCAGATACAACCCACCATTTTAGAGATATTTATTTATTTTTGGAAAAATATGTAATAAAAATATTAAATTATTTATCCCCATGTACAATCTAACCAAACATCTAACGTGCACCCATGTTATTTCATTCATAGGGTAAAACCCTTATCTTAGGCCTAATGGTTGTCTTAGATTTTTCATAAAATAAAAATTTTAGATATATTCAATTATTTTTTAAAAAATAATATATTCATAATATAATATATTTAATATTTTTATTCTATTTTTGCCAAGACTTGATAGGCCTTGGAATCATGTGTTATCTCAACACATAACTCTAAAAATATTTCTTAGAAAATTACAAGATTTTAACTATGATTATACCCTTAATCAAATCCCTTTAAATCATTTATTAAATGATTTTTGTGGAAAATTAAATATTTAGATAAAAATAATCATAAATTATTATTAATGAGGGATTTTATTATCTTTAAAAAGTCAGGATATCACAAAAGTTGATTTACCTAAGCCTTTTCTGTCATTCAGGTTTATTTCAGATATAAGCACCTCATTGAAAATCATAGAAAAAGTTGTGAGGCAAAATATGTTCACCAGAACTCAAATCTCATATCTCAGACCATCCTAAAAATTTCATTCCCTCGAAATCTCGTCACCTGTTAGTGTGGGAGTAAAATGTGGAAGATTTGTAAAATGATCTTCATAATCAATAACCAAAATATTATCTTGTGTAAGTTGCATGAATTCCCAATCCTCATTAGCTCTCAAGGTCTCTAAAAATAATTATTCAAATAAATAGATCTCAAATTCCTTCTAATTCATTCCTATATGTGGATCATCTTGGACTAAAACATCCCATAAACACTTCATAGATCATCAATGTATATAAATGGTTGACTTTACCCCCCTTATCTTGATGTGTATCTAGATGGTAAAAAATATTCTTGATAAACTCAATCCTTTACTCAACTTTTTGAGGACATCCCTACCCAACTAAAATTTATGCATGTTGTAGGTGAAACTAATTAGTCATCTCATACATTATCACTGAAGGTAGAGGATCCTCTCTCTCCAAATCCTTTACCACTCATAGAAATCTCACTCAGAGCTAATCATCTTTCACTTACCATGGTACTATAGAAGGTTATTAACCAAAAAACAAAGGGGAATGCTCATCACCACCCTCTTGGTTCTCTATGATAAGTTATCACAGAAGAATTATTATATAAACTTATTCCACAAAACATGTCATGATAATAGTTCAGGATATCATAGTTCAAGAAAAAGTGATAATGGGCATACAAATCCACTATTTTGTATGTCTCATATCATATTAATATTGTATCTCAGGCATTTCACTAGTCCTAACCACCCATACACAGGTTCATTATAACTTATAAGGTTAACCTCATACACAAGGGACCATATCCTTAATATTAAAACTATAGTTTAATAAGAAAATCATAACAAGGGATAAGTTAACTAGTATTTCAATTACAATTTACAAAATAAATACACATTCAAAGTTTTAATTAGAATGTTAATTTTTATGATTAAATATAATAATTTAAAATAAGTTTTCATGTAATACCATTTTAGAAAAATGACCATATAATCCACTAAAACCCATTACACACAATCATGAAGATGACATGGGAATCCTACATTCTTTTAATGGTGCATGAATTCACACCCTCTTTTCATTTCAACCTAGTGACTAGAATCTTATAAATAATAAAATTAACACTCATGTGAATTGCTTAATGTTAAAATATCCCAACAATAATTGTGAAAAAATCTTGAATGTCAATACCATCTTTAAAAACATGGAATTTTATTGTATATGGGTAAGCTGCTCTATGAAACAAGTTCCCTACTAAGTCCTAAAAACACCCTATCTTATGTCTATAATACCAAATATAGTTAGAAAAAGGAAAGAGATTTTCTACCACTTAGTAATGCCCCTTGGTCCACATCCACTAATCAGTGCCCAGACTGAATATCACTACATGACCTTGGGCATGCATCCTCATATGTCAGTGGCTACTAACTAGTAGTGATGGACTATTATGGTAAAGTGGGAAGACTACACCATCAATACCATAGTAAAATATCAATAAAAATAATAAAAGTCGAATATAACCATCCATATAAAATAGTACATCAAACAACATAAAAATTACTAAAAATAAATATAACTCAAAAATATCAAATGATGTATATATGTCAAACAGACAATAAGAATAGTTAAAACCCACAAACATCCTAAAGAATAAAATAGAAAAATCCAATAGATTCAAAATAAAATGTCTTCAACTCCCTAGCTCCATTCTAGTAGCCCAAATCATGCATCGTCTATAGGGCGCTTTCCCTTATTGAATGTTGTAGTCATAAATCCTTTTTGGGTACCAATAGCAGCCCAAGTAGAGTTTGAGTAAAACTTATAATCCCACCAACAAATATGTTTATAAATGTATTTGGTCTAAGTAAGTTCATGCATAATTAAATATTATATCTAAGTATAACATAAAAATATTCAACAAATAGGTAGTGTTCAATGTTCATTGGATTCCATAATGACACATGAATCCAACTATACCAACATTTTTTAGTGTTAGATGTCTATGTAAAATAAGCTTCATAGTAGGAAAATATACCCATCTGGGATTATAAGTCACACTCAAGTATATATACCCTTCCAAATATAATAACCACTCCAGGGAAAATAGAGTCATCGTAGAATATAAATATCACCTAGTGAAATATACCCATCTCCGAACACACATAACAAATGGGGAAATATACCCATCCCAGAAACCTAACTATACTCCTGGAAGAAAAACATCTTCTAATCCATAGAATAACTCCCCCAAATACACCATCTCAAGAACCATTAACTCAAGTTATTCATAATTGGAAAACATCATTACATAAAATGTGATTTACCATTTATTAATTCCAATTTAATTTTAAAATAAACCAATATCAATTTCAACCCTCAACAAAGGTCATGCATTACAAGTTTACCTCTCATCCTCTACTGATCAATCAAAATTTCATTTAAATTTTATTTACCTATAATAGTCGCTACTTATATTGGTATCATTAATCAATAACCATTTTCCATCTAAAGTTCAAGTTAACAGATTTTGGCTTCATATCTTAAGGGGATGTTATTAAATTAAATTCCATGAATTAAGATGTATCATTTATTTTTAGGATGAATTCATGGTAACTGGTGAAACCACACAATGAAAGCACAAATACAATGATAAGTCTTGTGGAAAATTTTATAGATCACCTACCATAAACGAATGGGACATGAAGGATTAACTCATAATATCATTGATTCAGGCACTCTTTTATATTAATTCAACAAAACCAAAATTATATTTATCAAACCATGATTCCAACCATTGATATAGGTGTGATAGTCCCAATTTAGGGTTCCTCTAAGGGGAAAACAATAAAAACAAAAGGAAACAACAAAAATGAGATTCTTACCTTTGATCCTTAGGGTATAATGTTCTTCAATTTGGTGAGATCAACCACTGGAAGGTGATAAATCACCAAAATAACCAAATGGATATCTATATTTTTATATCATAGGATTAGTACGGAAAATAGGGATTTTCGAATGAGTTTCGAGTTAAAAATAAAAATTTTGATTTCATTAAATCTCATCGCACTATTTCATAAATTGTGATCCAACTATGTTAACCCCATTGTCCTAGATACGCCACATCACATTATCAGGCTACACAGTTTAACAAATCTTTTGCTAACCCTATGAAGTGACTTTGTAATAATTTGGAAGGATTTTCAAGATTTCCTAGAGAAAACAAAATATTTTAAAAAATAGTGTACCTTCCTCTACCAATATACATAGTCAACATCAGAGTTATCAATAACCACGAACCAACCATTATCCTCCGACATTAACTCAAAATTCAATACTGTTAGGCTCCTAGAATCCCAAATATCTCTTAGTGCCTTCTCAACAATAATAACCACATCCATCACATCAAAAAAAATTAGGTGAAATTTAAATTGGAATATACCTCAATAAAAATTGGGTGGTTTACATTTTCATCCTTTTAACACTAAGAAACTTCTTTATAGATAAATATAACAAAAATTCATTTCAAGAATGACCATAATTATCTAAATTCGTTCTATCTACTATTTCCATCACAAAAAATTTAGAACAAACAACAAACTCATTAATGGATGCCACCAATAAATCCAAATTAATGATATAAGCTATGGTTATTTTATATATTTCTAAAAAATTTATTCCCAATAAAAGTGGGAATGCCCATTATTTTCACTGAATTTATATCATTAATTTTCACAATAGAAATCAAGATCTGTAATTTTTCAAAAAAAGATAAAAAAATATCTTCAATTATAAACATCTCATCATCTTTGAAGGAAACCTGGATGCTATGATAATAGTTAAAATTACCCTCACTGATAGTTAAAATTCAATAAAAGGAGAGTGAATCAGTGAATTCAATCCTTTCTATGTTTATCCTTCAGAAAATCTTCAATGCCTGTGATGGGGAGTCATGAGATTATTTCATAAAAGAAACACACACTCCATGGAACAAACATAGTAGTAATAGAATATTATTACAATTTTAGCTACTCAAAATGAGTATTTACATCCTCACCATGATCCAATAAAACCCGTGATCAGATATTCCAAAAGAATCCTATAGTGTATTACTATTGATCCCACTTTGTATGTGTTGTATTTTTTTCCGATGTGTGTTAATGAATATAAATCTCTCAATTATTCTTCATGTTAATATAGAAGTAGGAGGAATTAATGTTAAGATACATGAATTTGTTAATAAGAAAACCGAATAATTTTGGTTAAATAATTAAATGTTCCCAAGTATTTTATTATTTTATATTAGGTTGATGATGATTGGAAGACACATATTGTAAGTAATTTTCTAATTTTCTTTTCATGTCTAATATGAAAAAATAGATTTCTTTATTTTGAATTTTGTAATATTCATTTTTGTAGAAGAAAAAAGGTATTTAAAGATTATAGCCTTATATAGAATTTCTAATGATAAGTTCTATATCACTATAATGATGGCAATGATTAAGTATTCAATAAAATAAAATAAAATAATTGGAAATGGTAATAATGAATTGTATTTCTTAAGTATAAGGGATTTTTATTTTGATGAATGAATTTTATAAAATAAAACTACAAAAATTATCCAACTAAATTCCCTATTACCTGAGAATCCATAACATTACCTAGAGGCATTTGACCGAGTTCAAAGGTGACCTAGACAGTATCAACATTAGGGAAGAATATTGGTTGTGTAGGTTTACGTGGTTAGGAAGAACCATGGTTAAACATATAAATGTAGAAGATATTTTAACCATCATATGTGATTTTACCAATGGTCCAGTAGAGAGAATTGTCTAAAATGGAATTCAGTGGTCAGATAACATAACATATATTTTTAAAAGTAAGTGTCATCCCTAGTAATTATCATATATGGAATCATAGAAATAGTTAACTCTTAATCATTATAAATCCATGTGTTGTCGAGCTTAAAATGATATTGTATATCATGTTTTCATCATTACATAGATATGATTTTACACCTGACATGTAATTTTAAATCTGTGTATATCCATTGAAACAAAATATAACTCAAGGTAAAATATCTGGATTCAAGTGTGAGTTCTTTAAATATCACTTTGTTTAATTAGAATATTCTAGGTAAGAAGAGTCGTAAAATAATTAAATACCATGATGAATATTAGCATGATTTTTACATATGGTAAAGAAGAATAATTTTGTTGAATTCAATGGAATTTCAACACAAATAATTAAAATAGTGGAGTCAAGTGAATCAAACAAAGATGGTATCAGTATTTTAAAGATGAAAATGTAAAAATGAATGTTTATTATGTTTAAATAAAATTTGTTAGAGATAAAGGAAGAAAATAAAATTTATGTCTTGATGTTGTGTTGAGACAAATGATAGCACATTAGTAAATTGTCATAAAAGTAAAATAACTCCAATAAAAAAATTCACAGTAAGATATTTGGGGTAGCTCATGTAAGAATTTATGCATGTAATAAAATAATTATATGCATATGACATTTTAAGTTCATAGGAGAATCGTCCTATGTGTAAAAAATAGTAACACATAAGAGATTCATGTCTGGTAAGACATTGTGTCATGTGACTTTTTATTGAGATCTTAATATATTTATCTTTGATAGATAATAAATATTTTACAAAATTAATTTTTCTAAATATTTTCATTCCATTCATTGCTTTTTGAAAAAGTATTCACTAAAAAAAATATCACAACCAGTATATTGTGATTTAGTAAAGTTATAGAGGAAGAATAAATTTTGGATTTATTTTTGTTGTAATAAAAGAATAAAAGAAAACTACAATATCAAACATGATTTATGCATATTTTTAAACGTAGCTTAAATTTAGGTATATATCACTGATAGAAGGAGATGATTTTGAGGAGTGTTTTTGAAGAATAAATACCCATGATAGCTACTATAAATTAGGTATAGTTATAGTTTATTAATCAATTTTATGGAGCTAATAATAGGATGGTATTCATAGATCTAGTCAAATAAATTGAAAAACAAATCCATACCAAAATTATTAGTAATTAAAAATAAATATATTCATGTAGTTCAGAGAATAAAATATGAATTAATGATAACTAAAACTATAATATTTTATTTTTCATGATATATATATTGTGCTGCTTGTTTAAGAAATTTGTATATAGGACCAAATACTAAACTACCATTGAGAGGATCTTATGTATCAAATGACTGGACAGAGAGATCCAATACACCATCTAAATCTAAATAAATTTTTAATACTAAATTTAAAAATAAAATGTAGTTCTATTGTAGTCATGTAGTTCAATGAAGTAAAATAAAATGAGAAGAAGAGGGTATAAGTTAAAGAATATAGGCATTTTTTAATTTATAGGTAGCAGAAAAATATTACAACTAGTGAAAGATAAGTTTAAGAGGAAAGAGTAGCACACAGTTTTCCACTCTGAAGAAAGGTAAGAGTGTGTGCATCACTGTTGGTATACCAACTAAGAATTTTTCCTTGCATATCATTACACAAGTAAAAGAAATAGAATAAAAATACCAAGTAGTGTATCAACAACTTTTCAGAGATAATAATTTTTGAAAAATTCTTATTATTATCTAAACTATTATCATTGTAATTTGTGGGAGGTTTTTGAGTGTGTGATGAACCAAAGCACTATAAGGAGGCATGAAAACATGATTTTCAATGTCATACCCTACTTTGTTTTACTCAAATGTTAACTCTAGTAGGTAGTTTTATCTCATAGGATTCTATATAACAATATAGACTAGCCTATTCCAATTTAGAGGGGAACCTTGTAAAATGTTTTTATCCATGTTTGGGTGTTTTTGGGTGTGTTTCTTATAGGAATGAAAGTTATAGGAGAGAATAATAGAAACATTCACCTTAACTAGTGTTAGAGGTAAAAAGGGAAAGGTATTAAAAATTAAATATTTAATTAAAAGTCACCAACTTTGATTCACCCCCTACCCCCCAGTGTTGAGTTCATCCTTAATTGATCCCCTAAATTGGTATCCAATTCATTTTAACCTCTAATTAGATTCTATATTTTTAATGTTATTTTCTTTTTAAGATTTGAGTATTTTTCTAAATTTATAATGAAGTTCAATTTTAGTGATTATCTATTTATTCTAGATCATTATTCAATCTATACCAAGATTATTTTGAATAATAAAAAATAATAAAAAGAAGATATTGAATAAGTTATCCCATTTATTAAAATAAGAATAATTTTCCTCATACAATGACAATAAAGAACACATATTTGGCATAAGTGAAGAATAAATGGTGGTTCAATATACCACCAAGGTAAGGGATAGTATTTCTACTTCAAATAATTCATGGTATACAATTGATCACGAGGTAAATATAAATTATTATTTAGACAATCAAAAATAATATCCAAGCATGGAGGGATATGAACACATTCCAACTAATTTATCTGTTGATTCATTAAAATATATTTTTCATTATTTTCCCAAAGAACTTGTCTCTTTATTTTGAGGAATAGTTGAATGTAAGTAGGAACTCGTCACCTTGACTGATGAGGAGTTATAGAAAATGGAAAAGTCTTTAGAATAAAAGGTTATATAATGTTTAAATATATCCAAATATATTGAAAACAAAGAATATAAAAATTTTATTCTTGAACAAAATTTCCCCAATTTTGAAGAAGCGTGGATTAATAAAATCTGATAAATTTATGATTCCACTAAATTATTTGAAAATAATATCCATACATCAGAGAAAATGTAAAAAATAGAATTGGCTTCAAGAATGCACATTTGGATGTTAAATCCAAAAATATCAAGGATTTTAACACAATATTACATGAAAATGTCAAGATACTAGATGATAAAGTTAAAAAAACCATGATTGTGGAGATATTGTGATGTCTATTGAAAATGATAAATATATTCTCAACATGA
The DNA here is from genome assembly GCA_963277665.1 of Viscum album. Lineage (NCBI taxonomy): Eukaryota > Viridiplantae > Streptophyta > Magnoliopsida > Santalales > Viscaceae > Viscum > Viscum album. Next base: position 1,072,959,838 of record OY728138.1, read on the forward strand.
AGTTTCTTGAACTCAAGATTAAAGTGTAAAATATTGAGACCACTCAAGACATGTCTTCAAAATTAAATAAGAGATGACTTACTACCATATATTTTTTTCAAGGAGTATTCTTATGTTAAAATACCTCTATCATGTGGGAAATGTATTAGAAAATAATTTTATGATCTTTCTCAGGAATCCTCAAGGTGAAATGTATCATCCATTACAAATTTTAAAGTTTATTCTAACTATATTGTTATAAGAAGTGTAAGTTCAAATAAAAAATATTTATAGATATATATGTCAAAATGTAAGCAGTTTCCTACCACCATGTATATACTGTATAGAATAATGAGAATGGACATTAGTTCCCCAAAATGTTCCCAACCAGTTATGAAGAAATTATAAAAATAGAATGTGATAATTTTTAGACATCAAGATGTTAAAGGGTAGAGATCAAGGTTTATGGGTTATTGTTGGTGTTGTAATAGGTTTGAAAAGTATGAATTTTATTTTTGGTACAATCCTATAAATTATAAAAATATGAGGAAGCCTATTTCAATGTGGATAAATCTATATAGGAAGAAACATAAATTGAATAATATAAATCTTTATATCTCATATTCATTTAAAGAACTTGAAAATATATATGATTTTTAAAGTGAGTGTGGTCATAAAAATGGTGTATGATCATCTCAATATGTATCAAATTTAAATGAGAAAAGAATTTCACAATATTGAGTAAGAATTAAAAGGAAACCATAGGAAGAAATTTAAATAACAATATAAACCATAATATTCACATGAAGTTAGTTGAGGAGGTAGATGAGATACCTTTGGGTAACGAAACCAAGAAGATTGAGATGAGTGAAACATATAGAGAGACTAATGTGAAGAAACAAACTCCCAAGAATAAGACATGTTGAGGATCCAAAAAATATACCAATGTTCCTAGAGATTTTTTAGTAGTCTAGGTAAAAAAAATTTATAGAGGAATGAGTATGGAAGAAGAAATAATAAAAGATGGTGCTAAAGGATAAAAACAAAATCCACAAGAATAACCTGAATTTCAAGAGAGGTTTTCGATAAATGAAAACTTGAGTAGAGAAAAGAACTATGTTAAAGATTAAAAGAAGTTGGACATAATTAAAATATTTTTTTAACCATTTTTATATCCCAAGAATAAACCTTAAATAATATTAAACCTATGATAGGCATAAAGGCAATTCAAAGGAAAAATTATTCAAACAAAGAATATGAAATTATGAAGAGATCCATGATCCCCCAAATAAAATTATATTTAAATTTCATATTAGGAATAATGAAGATTAGAGAAACTTGGATGATAAAATCCTCTAAACTATGATGTTCACATTGAAGATTAAGAATATGTACCTTATTCCTTTGACCTATGTGTATTGTATTTGTTCTTACAATATAGGGAATTTAATATGAGGCATGTTCTAATGGAGAGAAGTTGAGAGTGAGTGGTTGTTATTGATACTATTATAGAAAAATGATGAAGATACCATGTAAATACTATGATAAAAAATGTTAAAGATCCTATTTTGAAATATCTAACTAATTTTTCATGAGAACATTCATTAAAGAAGATAATTATTAATAAATTTGTGGTTGTTGTCAAGTCTGGACAACTATATAACAAATCTCCATTTAGGTTCATTATCTACTTGGGATGTCTTGAAAATATATCCATGTTAATATTAACCATTATAAATATTATGATAAATGACTTTTGAGGTGGATATAGGTGAAAATAAAGGAGTGGCTTGAATTTTCATTTCAAATAAATATGAATATTCTAGAAAGTGCTTGATCAAAATAAATTAGAAATGTATTCCTTCTTATTCTCTCAACATTGGTAACCAAAACAATAACCTAATATAATGGGTGGAAATTTTATTTATTCAATGACATAAAATCAAAGTATTTGAAGAATATTTAGAGAATTTTTTATAAATATCCTACTTATTGTACTTGAATGTTTTTAACATGTGTGTTGAAGGTATTTTAGCAATCGGGTTAATATATTTCATGAGAAACTTGTATCTCAGTTTGTTTTAATCAATTGTCTCATCCTAAAATAATTGATTATATTATGATAAAGGTTATTAGGTTCTCATTTCAGTTGGTATCAAATTCAATTTTCAATTTTATGTTTAGTTTTAAATCAATACCTCTTATGTTTTATACTGATCATTGCTCAAGTATACATAGAGTAGAACTATTTATGGAATATTTATTAAGTATGAATTGATATCACTATTTCCTGAGTAACTTTTATTTCTTATCAATAAGGGGAGAGAAAGTGAAGTGAAATATTGATGAGAATGGGCTAAAATGAATTGTATATATATTGATATATCATTTGAAAATATTTACAATAAATAAATGGGAGATTATTGATCCCACTTTTGTGTATTGTAATTTTTTTCAATGGTTTTCAATGAATATGAATCTTTAAAGGATTGTTGATTTCAATATGGAAGCAATAGGAATTGAAGTAAGGAGATATTGAATTTGGTTAAAAAGTGAACATAAGCTTTTTGGAAAAATAATTGAAGTTCCTTAGTAACATTTTATATTATATAGGGTACTTTATGATTGGATGTCACATATTGTAAGTGATTATTGAAGTTGTTTGTTATATCATACATAATAAAAGAGATTAATTTCTATTAGAGTATACAAGATTCATTTTTGTTGAAGGAAAAGGGTGTTTAAAGATTAAAGCCCCGAGAATAATTTCTAGTGATAAATATTATGTCTATGTGATGATTCTAATGATGAATTATTTACTAAATGAAAATAAAAAAGATTAAATTTTAAGGTTGTATTCTAGTTCCAAAGTATTTGGTATTGTTATTTTGACAAAGGAATTTTTAAGGGAAACTGAAAAAATTGTCCAAATGAAGCCTAGCTTATCTGAGAATCCATGGTATCCTATAGATACACCTACACAATCTCAAATGTATTCTATATGGAAGTGGAATAGTGGACGATTAGTTGTTGATTATATCGGCATAGCTATGAAGAAGTGTAATTTGGTGCATGTGGGCATAGGTTAAATAGATGGTCCTTTATAGAGAACTAACTGAAATAGGATTCATTTGTTATATAAGATAATTCACTTTATTAATAAAAAAAGTGGCCTCCCCAATATTATCCATTGTGAGATCACATAAACAGATAACTTTTAATCATTATAAAGCCATGTGCTATTGATCTTGAAATGATATTTTGTATCATGTTTTATTCCTCACATTGAAGAGTACACACCCATTGTGCAATTTAAAATTTTGATGAATCCATTAAAGAAAAATAGAACTCATGGATCAGCATCTTGATTCTTGTGTGAGTTCATTAAACATCACAGTGATTAATTATAATATTATAGGTAATATGAGTTCTCAAATAATTAAATATCACAATAAATATTATCATGATTATTATAGATAGTAAAGAATAATATTTTTGTTTAATTCATTGGAAATTCATCACTGATTATGAAGATATTTGAGTTAATTGAATGTTATGTTGTTGATATAAGGATTTCAAAGATAAAAATATCATTATGGATATTGATCATGATTCAAGTCACTGTATTAGAGATAATGGAATAGAATGAGGTTCAATCTATGATGTTTTCTTAACACAAATTCCAATTTGTAAGTAAATTATATTATGTACAAGATAATTTTTTATAAGAGAATTTTATGTAACATATTTGTTGAAAATTATATATTATTTATGAATATTCATAATCATGGTTTAAATTCATGTAGATATCTTGGATAGAAGAAGATTATTTGGTATAGTGGTTTTTAAGAATGAAAACTTTCAATAGTTAATACATATTCAATGTAGTTATAGTTTATGAAGTGGATTTACGGAAATAATAAGAGGTATATATTTATAGAAATGGTTGAAGACATTAAACTAGGAATTAATGAGGTTTTGAATTACCAAAATTCTTAGTAATTCAAAACTAATAAACTCACATAGTACGGTGAATAGAATATAAAGGGGAGATAACTGAATCTCTAATAGGTTATTTTCATGCTATATATATTTTTCTATATTTCAAAGAAATGTGTGGATAATACTTGTTACTGAACAATAATGAGATACTCTTGTGTGTGAAAGGAAAGTAATGAGGGATAAAACACATTATCTAAATCTAAATAAATATTTTGTGTTTAATACAAGAAGAAAAATAAGTTATAGTGTAGTCATATTGTGCCATAGAGTATAATAAGAGGAAAAGGAGATGGAAAATAAAGATGGGTTGTGAATTATTTTATTCCAGAGGAAAAAAAATAATCTTGAATCTATTTCAAGAGATGTAGAAGAGGAAGGAGAATCACATAGTTTGATTCTATGAAGAATAAGAATAAGGATAAGAAGAAGAAGATTTTTTAGCATCACTATTTAAAAATAAATGAATAATAAATTCTTTAATACTTTTTTCTAAGTAAGATATGGATAATAATAAAAGCACAGAGCATATCACAACTTGTAAGAGTTCTCAATTGGTGGTAGGATCTATTATTGTCATCCAAAAGTTTGTCATTATACGGTGTAGGAGTAACATGAGTGTGGGATACACCAAAGCACTGTTGGGAGATGTAAAAACATGACTTTTAGGTTCATAACCTCTTCATTTGTACTCAAAGTAAAATTCTTATAAGTATTTTGATATTTGAGGAATCGATATCACACTAAGGTCTAGTTGTCTCAAACTGAAAGGTGAACCTTATAAATCATTATGATTATCATATGGGTTTGTTCCAGTGTGCTTCTTATAAGAATGAAGGTAAGTGGTGAGATAAATAGAACCATTCACCTTAATAAGTGACAAAGGAAAAATATAAAGGGATAAAAAATGGAAATTTGGATTAAAACTCACCAATTATAATTCAGCCCCCCCCCCCACCACCTAGTGTTGAGTTTAACCCGAAAAGGTCCCATTGATAACAAATGATCAAGTATTATACTTGAAATCAGAATAAATAATATTTTTCTAGACTTATTTAATGTTCTCTCATGCAAATAAGGATATAAAATTTAAATTTTTAATAAGAGAGACTTTAATCAATTTAGACATCAATCAAGCTTCCATTGTTCTTTTTCATCTTCTTCTTCCTGTTCCACATAGATAATAAAAAATACTATTATATCCTACTAGTTTTCTCTATAATCCTCTATAAACACACTTCAGTCATGAAAGACCCCTATTCATATGGTCCTATATAAAGAAAATTCTTATCATTATTCAAATTAAAATTTCAATTCCAAATTAAAATTCATAGATTCCTTCAACTAATTTCCAATTTACCCTACTTCTTTTTAATCCTTTGGATTATTATTGATATCTTATCCACCCTTAATGGATTTAGATACATTATAGGTCAAATATGAGTATCCCTTGAGTTATTAAATGAGAAGCATCATCAAATCCACTCAAAATTTTGAAACCTTCTCTAACCAAAGATTGTTTAACTTCACTATGGTGTATTCGATATTCACCATAACATACTACACATTGTTTTAGTTCAAGTACTATTAACTGCTACAAAACCAGTTTCAAAACACCGTATACCATGATATGTCCTCCCTTCACCATTTTATAAAGTTATTTTATTCACACACAACAACATATACCACAACATAGAACTACCTATTTTAGACCTTAGACAATATCCATGGTTTGTCACCTCCCTAGGTGCTAACTTCCTCCACATCTCAAAATGGACACTATTGGTGGACCTTGGTTTGGTCTCCACTATTTTGATCTCTAAGAAATCAATCACTATTTTTATCTTCTTCTAATTTAATATTAGGAAAACCAATTATTCTCTACATAAATCATACATAGGTCAACTATAAACAAGTCACTATATTTGATCCACGACATTATTTTCTTCATTTAGTAATTCATATGTGATACGCCACATGTAAGACACCATGGAATTAACTATATAGTATACCATTCTTTTAGTTTCTCACAAGGATATTTTTCAATTTAAATGCATGTTTCAAATATTATCTCCATATTTTAATTTTTATAGAATGTACTTAACTACAAAATGACATATTTGGGCTTTATTCTTCATAATATTTCTTATAAAAATGAATTTTCCTTAAGAATCCATCATTTTTCACATCCCGGACCAGTGCCATAACTATTTTACATTTGAATATAGAATAATAAATTCACCTGCCCTTAAAAAAACTTTAAAAACCACTCTTCACCGCTACAAATTTTTTCATGTTCTCCCAATCACTCTATAACTTTGGAAAAACATCACCCAAAATGAAACCCCATATAACACTTGAGTTATAAAATGATTTATTTGTTCCCAAAAAAATATAACAGAAAAATTATATCGAGTTCATATCATATCGAATTAATATCCTTAACCTTTTGATCTCAACATATTCCTTAATTATATCCTAGTCTTAATAATCTCTCACTTATGATTTTTTTGGAAACTATTGAACATAAATAACATTTCAAACTCGTCACACTTAATAATGAATTTTCATTCAGTAATTCTGAGGCTATGTGAGAAAAATCAAGGTAGGAAATAATAAAGTTTAATAATAATGTCATGATATCCATTAAAGTGACTTACATACACTTTTTTACAACACTTTATCTCTTCTTAAACTTCAAAAAAACTATTCATTTAACCTATGTATAACAAGTGAATTGATACAATCTCATAAAACATTTTAAAGTAGTTTACAACTCCCACATGATAACTATACAACATTACCCTTTTAAAAAACCCTATAAATATATTCACCCCCATTGGGTTACAAATATATATTTGGATTATCCCCTATGTTATTTTCTCACCTTTTTAAATACATTAGATATAAACATAAATTGATATTTTATAATAATTTTATTTGATCAAGAATGTTGAACTAAATTCATTAATAGATTGATAGAACAGTTTTTATCACAACCAACTAGAAGTAGAAACATTACATAAAACTTGAGATATTCAAATTCTGTTTGTATCCACATTAATTGGACAGTATTATGAGTGGAAGAAATATAATTTTCCTCAACAATACTCAAGGTTTCTGAAATTTTCTTCTTTTTGTTCCATGCCACACACCTTTATCCAAAAAAGAAAACTCCAAAAGATGTACACATTTTATTATCAATATTATAATCCCGAGATTTATTAATATATTCAAATATATCTAGTTCTCTATTACTATCATATTAAAACCCATAATTCGTTATTCATTTGATATATTTGAGTATCCTCTTTATAAGGATAAAATTCAATCCCTTTGGTGAACTCTAAAATCTACCAAAAACGTAACAACATATATAGTATCTAGTCATGAAGTTTTCATGTAGATTAAAATAAAAATATGTTTTCAAGAATTTCCTAAATCAATATCCTTTCCTTCTTTGTATTTTTATAGATTGGTTATCACTAAAATTGAGGTAAAAACCTACTTCAAATCCTCTATCGAACACTTTTTCATAAGATTTTAGGGATATTATTTTAAGATAAGAAAATGTGGTTTACATCTTGATAAATTTTCAAAATCAAGATATACTTCATCTCACCAATCATTTACATCTCAAACATCTTATTCATCTCAAAATAAAATACCTCAAAAGAACCTTCCTCATTTCCAAAAAATATGATATCATCTATATATATAATAACAATAAAATATACATCTTTATAATCTTTATTATAGAGGTTGTTGTCTAATATTTATTTCTTCAAATTCTGTGTCTTCAAGCATGAATCAAGATTTGGATACCATTATCATGGGGATTTGTTTAATCAATATAGTGCCTTATTGAAATTGTAAACATATCCTTTATCTTATCTAAGAAATAATCCATTTGGTTTCTCGATATAAAATTCCTCTTTCAATTCTATACTAAGGAAGGATGAATTTAAATTAATTTAAAATATATTTCATCACCCTTTTCCTAATATAAAAATAAAATTTATAATGTTATCAAACCTAGAAACTAGTATAAAATTATCCTAGAAATAAATTCAATCCACATATGAATAACCTTTTCACAAGATTCGTTCCTTATTTTTTAGAAACTTTCCTTTTTATATTCAACCTGTTACAGAATTACCACTTTATACCTATGAAATTATTGTTTCTAGAATTGGGTACCAACTCTCAAGTTTCATTATTCATGATCTAATTCAACTCCTCATTCAAATAATTGATCTACTCTTTATGCTCTAATGCTTCCTTCACATCCTTAGGTTCAACCTAAGAAAATAATAATTTGGTATGAGTTTTTTTCCTCAAGGTTCTCATAATTTAAATTGGTTGTCCCCGATCTATAATCATTTATAGAAATTTATTTCCTCTAAAAAAATTAGATGTATCATGCTTCACAAATATGGTGTGATCCATTTCCAACAAGCTTCTATTATTCCTTTTATCGATACCATTTTGGTGTGAGCTATATAGTGTACTAAATTCATGGTGAATGACATGTTTTATAAGGTATGTTTTAAACATTTCACTATTTTAATTAGTATAATTATGTGTCTATAACTTCTTCAAGGATAATAGACACTACTTTTCAGTACTTATTTTAAAATTATTAAACATCTTCAATGCCTATGGATTATGTTTCATAAACATAATACATGTAATATTATTCATGTAATAAATAAAGAATATAAAATACTTATATTTATTTCATTTATTTATTCCTCATCGGCATACAAACATATTAATGAATAAGATCCAATCAATGAGATGTTTGAAGCTCTACTTTTCTTTAGAATAATTTATGATATTCCCCTTTTGGCATAATGAGGACATCAAATTTCTATATCTATTTAGAATAGTAACATTATAAACCTTATTTTTTTGGGTAATATTATTTATATTTCTTTGAAAAATGTGGCCAAGTATTTTAATCTACAACTGATTTACTTCTTTCAAGCTCAAGTTGCATGAATATTCTGCATCACCAACCTAAAAAAGTTACCCTATGTTCCTTATAATTTAATCAATATACGTACATATTTTATTAGCTTCATCAAAAATTCATCTTCTCGATATACCACTTCATTAAATTTATCAAATAGTTGAGATACACTCAGAAAGTTATTTTTCAACCTATCAATAAATAGAGTCCTATTCAAGATTAGTTTGTCTTCTCCAATGAATGTTGGTGAAAATGTCTTTATTTTGAGTGATCCATCATTGCCAAAGGTTATAGAATCTTATTTTCACTTTTAAATATATTTTAAGTTCTTTAAATTTTCTTTAATATTTGAAGAACATACACTATCCAAGATCAAAGAACATTACTTTTGAGATGCTTTGAGTGTGACTTTAACAACTAAGGACTTATAATTTTATTTTTAATTTTTTTAAGGATAATTTTTGAGTATTTCAAATAACATTCAGTTAAATGTATATTAGGGTGAGACAATTTTTATCAAACTAACCCAGTTTTTCAAAACATGCATAGACGTTTTCCAATGAATGAAAATTATTTTTAACTTTCAATCCAAATATTTTTAATAATTTTTGACTTTTTATAAATTAAATGAGATAACTCCTCCACAAACTCATCCAATCATATCTACTATAATTTTAAAAATATTTATAATTAAACCAATATCTCATTTTTCATGTTCCTAAAACCTCTACAATATCATCGATATCCATAAAATCAAACTTTTCTTTGAATACAATTTATTTTCTGAAATTGGAATCATGTTGTTATTTAAACTTTAGGCCATCAACCTTGGTCACTTTTTGTCAACAAAAATTATATTTAACTCCCAACACTATATTATTAAATCTATAATTCTGAAGAAAAAAATATTAAATCACTATTTGTATCATTATTATCACTAAATTATTTCCTTCTATAGTTTTTGTATTTCTGAGAACTATCTTGTTTCTTCAGAAATTCAACTTTTTCAACTTTTGTATTCAAAAAAATAAATATACCACTTGTTCAAGATTTATTCAATTTATATAATAGAATTATATAAATGATATTTAAAATTATCTAATTCATTTTCTATATTGATCAATTTCTTTGGGAAAACCTCATGATCATTCTCCTTTTCCTAAGACTTTTCCTTAAATTTAACATTCTATTTCTTATCTCCAAAAATAATATTATTCAAGTAATTAACTTAATTCATTAAATTTGAATTTTTAATCATGTAAGGGGAAATTTTTATTGGATTATTGATTTTATTTCTTTATATTATTAGTTTCTTTCTCCAACATTGAAATCTTTAAAACACATTCCTTGAGTTCTTACTTTAGCATGAACTACATTTGAGTTTCCTCCTTACTTATATAGTTATTTAACTCATCAGTTGTAATTTATTATTCATTCACATTTTCAATTAGAATATTCTCACAACCTTCACAATAATTTTATACTTTTTTCTCATCCTCACTACCATCACTGCCTTCATACTTTGATAAAAAATTCTCTTTTTGAATTTTAAAAACTTCTTATATTTCTTATTTTAAAAAATATTTTATTTATCAAATATTTATGATTTAAGAAATAATTTATTATCATCCTAATATTCACACTCTTAATATTATTTCAACCTTGAACATTTAGATGAAAATATTTCCAATACCTTAAAAATTAAAGCACTTTAGGGGTAACTTTCCTTGATAATTTATTTTCCCCCTTCCCGTACTTCTTGAAATGAATAACGTTAATCTGTACAGTTTCATTTAAATATCCTCTTATTCATCAGAATATTCTTCTTCAATATCTATATTTTTCTTACCTTATCTTACATCAAATCTTTAAAGTGTTTTTCTTTACCATATTTTTTCTTATTCTGAAAATCACTCCCTTCTTCACATAAAATAAAAAATTAAGAAGTTATATAAATCATACAATGGAAGGATGTTGGTATCATAGTATCCATGCACTAAAAAATTTCATCAAGAATATTTTATGATATACATATATTCTTCTCATCAATCGTATAATCCTCTGGTTTCTCACCAAAACATCTTATAGTTCCCACTACTTCATTAACTCTAGTGAAAAAGTCTTAAACTGATTCATCATCAAACATCTTGAGATATTCGTATTTCAATGTATAAAATTCTAGATTAACTTAAGTAACTATTTAATTACTTTTATAAATATTTTACAATATATCCCAAATTCCCTTCACTATTTTTATCTATTTAACTTTGAAAAAATAATTATTAGAAAGAGGTGACAAAATGGAATTTCAAACACAAACAGAATTCTCCAAATTCAATATATCTATTATCGTCATCATAGAACCATCATTATGGGGAAAAACCATTAATGGAAACCTATAATACATCCATATTAGTTGAAAAAATATGTGGAAACATTCAGTATTTCTAAATATAACAATTTTTCCCATCGAAGGTCGGGATCCCAATATTGTTTACTCAATTAATCCCTTCCATGTTCATAACAGAAATTAATAGCCTAAATTTTTCAAATTTTATATTTAAACTTTAAACAGCTAATTTTTTTAAACAAAATATAGTTGATTTAATTCTAATTTAAAGGACCTTCATAGAAAATGATAATTTACTAAGAGGGGATAAGTTAGTAAATTCACTCATTTTTACATTTATCTATAAAAAATCTTCAACTACTGCTAAATTTTATGAACACGTCATTACATAGAAGAAAAAAACACTCTATGACACAAAAACAATAGTAACAATATATGTTTTTAATTTTCACTACTCAAAATGAGTAATTAAATCCTTAGAATTTTCTGGTAAAGCCTTTGATCACACATTTTATTTGAATAATGTGGATTACAAATAAGAAGGTATTATCCTTGAACTCATAATACATATTGTGTCTCATAGATTTTTCAAATTTCTCCCCCAAAAATAAAGATATATAATTTAAATTTTCAATAACAAGAGAGTCTTCAATCGAGTTAGACTTATGTCAATTTATCATTGTGCTTCTTCCTCTTATTCCTCTTACCATTTTACTTCCATAACAGAAAGTTATCTTATCTCCTTTTTTCTCTATATTCCTCTGTACACATACTCTATGCATGAAAGTTTCATGTTCATATGATCTTACACAATAAAATTCCTTAACATCATTCGAATTGCAATTTAAATTTCACAAATTCCTTCAACTAATTTTTAAATTATTTCACTTATTTTTGAGCATTTGGGTTATTTTTGATATCCTAGAAACTATTAATGAATTTAGATACTTTATAGATCAAGTATGATAATTCCTAAATCATCGAATGATCCACATCATCAAATCCACTAAAAATATAAAAACTTTATCTGGTCATGTCATGTTCAAAGTCACGATGGCATAGTCAATCTTCATCATGGTGTGTTTTATGTTAATTTAGTTTAACTAATTTTAACTGATTCAAAACTAATTTCAAAATGAAATGTAACACATCATGTTTTATATTCACCATTTTATATAGGTATTTTCTTATCACACCATAGCAGGCACTACTTCATAGGACTCCCCATTTAGAACCTAATACAACATTCATGTTGTTTCACTTCCTTAGGTAAAAGACACCTTAAAAATTCATGGACTTATCAAAATGGATACCACATGTGGACTTCAATGTGGTCACCATTGTTTTGATCCTTATACAACCACTCATTGATTTTATATTCCTCTAAGTTAGTCTCATGTAACACACTTTTTCTTCAGATTAAACAAACATAGGTTAATTTTACATGAGTCACTATATGTGATCCATGACATTTTTCTCTTCCTTAAAATAAATCATATGTAATACACCACACATAAGACACCAAGGCTTCAACTATAGCATGTATGACTATCTCTATTTCTCATAGGGATATTTATCAATTAAAACATCTTCTAAAATGATCATTTCAAATATGATCAAAATGTTTTACTAATTATATCATATACTTCATACCACCAAAATATAGTCAAGTATTTTGCCTCACACTACAGCTAACCAAGCACCCATTTCCTAATGATCAATGTCATTTCTCTTCTCATATATATACAACCACCCTTTTTTACCACAATATAGTGAGGTTACCTTCACTTTAAATAGCTTCAAACACTACTCATCATCACCAAAACATCTTCCTTGTTATTCTGATTAGTCAAGAATGTTGGAGTGAACCTCAAATCAAATTAAACACCATGTAACACATGATTTTGAACAATATTTATATTTTGATAATAAAAGAAAGCATAAAAATCATATCCACTTCATATATTCACCAATTCATCTTATTTTTCTTCTAATATCAGAATCTTTCTTAATCATCTTTTGGCATAAACAATGTGAAGTTGGATTGTAAGTTTGGAACAGTATGAAAGGAGTTTAAAACTAAGAAATTAGAGTTTTTGATAAGTTTTTGTCTCGCGGATAAGATCAAACCATAATGGATACTATTATTCCATAATGTTTCAACATAATATTAAAAACTAATTAAGTTATAACATATCACAATGTAATGAAAATATTTACATTATGATCTGGTACTAAAATTAGATGATGTTTAGAGATCATAATTCATGACATGGATTTTATAATGTAATAGTTAATCCCAAATTTTTTATCTTCAAACTATTTTTATAGGAGTTATATTGTTCTATAAGGGAGTTTATAAGTTCATAGTGAATCATAGTCACACTGTAATGTAATTTTTTATGTCATAAGATTTCTGAATGAGGAAAATCAATTAGAATAGGCTAGAGAAGGATGTGTTGTGAAGGTGTTTATTGCGCCATAAAGCTTAATGATCACACCAAAATATTGAGGCCATGATTTTTTTGCATATATATAATTAAAGGAATAAATGGTTATGCCTCTATGATGAATTTCACAGTAAAAGATCCTTGGAATTTGTAAAGTAATTAAATGTGATTTTTATTTCATGCCATGGTGCACTATGTGATGGAGATATTCCCTTAAGAATCTATACATTTAATATAATTTAGGTTATATCATATTATATGATATGGTGATTTCATAAAGTACAACATCCAGGATATGAAAGGAATAATATATGTCTTGGAGAATATCATTTCATACAATATAGAGATATCACATTATAACTACCTTGCCCAATTATATTATATGACAAGGAAATATCATAAGGCATTGGAATTGTGTTTTATGATCCATAATACATTTTATAATTTTTTGGGGTATTTGAATGTCAATTTTTTGATGTTATATTCTCTTAAACACTAACTAAAATTAACTATAAACATTTCATAAGATCAAATGTATGGGAGATCAAATGAAATTAAGTATTGATTGTATTGAAGAACATTTTCAATTGTTGTAAATGGATAAAATTACATAATAATACATAAAATTTGAGTAAATTCCAAAAAAGGATTATGAGTGTATCGAGTCCTACATAAATAAAACATAACCATTGAGATGGTTTTGGTTAAACTGAGTGCTCAACATATTTATTCTTCTTAAATATCTCTTCCTGCTTATTCGTTTACCTCAAGAGATACTAGTACATCATTGGTGTAAGTAGGGTCCTACCCAAATGTTGGGTGATTTAGATCATCCCATAGATACACCCTTAAGGGGGGAGACTTTTGGTTATTTCTGGGTAATACCTATTCAGAACATTATTTAAGATAGGATAACAATCAATTTATGGTGAATGGTGTGTGTTTTTTCAACTAATCTATGCATGGTTTCAGTTTTTCATAGCATGGTGATCTTAGGTTTTAGGTTTCTATTATCTTCTTCTTGGTTCAATGCGGCACCCCAAGCCTACACTCCAAGGTCCAATTCTAGAAACACATACTTTTACAAAGTAACTTTGATACCAAGTGATATGATCCAATCTAAACTTTAACAAACTTCAAATTATTATTACATATCACAATAATGTCACATAACTCGGAAAATCTTTTGGTTTAGTGTCTTTTATGACCAATTATATAGTAAACATATTTTATAAAACTTTTCAAAATTTCTCCATAATTGAACTATACTAGACACCCTTCTAGGATTATCATAGGTAACAATCACCTTGATAACCTAGGGAATTTGAAACATAAGAAATAGGAGAGCTAAGATACTCAGTAAGGGTTAACATAGGTGATAATAATAAAATATAATAAGTGAGTATAACATGAGAATATGGGAATAATAAAGATATATAAAAAAGTTATACCCAACAAAGAATATATCAAAAATCATGACATAAGTAAAAATCCAAAAATCAAAAGAGTTTGGAAACATTATCTAATAAACATGATCCAGGATAGTGTAACTTTAAGATACCTTAGAAATGTGGAACAAATATTAGTATAGGGAGAATTAATTTAATGATACACACCATCAATTTCCAATTTTATAAGTAACTAAAATGTACTCGTGAATACTTATCTCATGGGATATAAACCTTATACCAAAGCATTGGTGGTTGATGTGGGACTCCACCCATCATTCATCCATACTTATGTGTGCCACTTGAGATGAATCATTTAACATATCAAAAACAACTCATATAAATAAAATTGGTTTCATATACTTTTCAAAATGAATCACATACAGAAATCATGTATAATTCCATTATTAATAATAACAAGAAAAAGCCATGAAAAATAAATGGATATCTAAAGATATTAAGTAAATTTTTATGTAAATATTCTTTAATAAAGAATATGATATTTACACCTTATAGATAAAGGGTATACAGTTAAGTCAATAATTTCATTGATCAATCAATGTATGGTATCTAGGTAAAAATTCATAAATCAAAGACATGTAAAATAGGGTATTCATAAAGTAAATTCATCGAAAGAAAAGTTATGCATATTCATTGTAGATGGTTTGTAAAGAAAAAGGAAATAATGGATTATTTATTTTATAGAAAACAATATTACATAATCAATCCATATAAGTAAGGTGGATGGTAAAATTTGAAGAATTATATTGATCATGCATAGGATATATCAAAAGATAATGGTTTAAATAAAAAACATTTGTTTAACAGTATTAGAAAAATAAATTTGGGAAAAAGAAATATATCTGATATTTTGAAATAATTTTAAAAGAAATATTTTATAAAAATATAAAAAAAAATAAAATCTATTAAAAAACATGAAAATATAGGGATAAAGTTCCATATAAAATCATAAAGTTGGTGAAAAGATGAGTATACACTTAAAATATTAAAAGGATGTGATTTTCACACTTTTTCTAAAGGGACACATATGAAAAATGTTTAAAATCCATCGTAAACTTTTAAATAAGGTCGATAATTAGAAAATTACATTAATAAATTGTTTATTAATAGATAATGACATTATAAAATTCATCTTAGGAATATGAACATAGAAAAATGGAGGTTACTCACCAAATAGAAAACTTAGGGATGGTTTCTATACAACTGGTAAATAATGAGCCAAGTGGGAAATAAAATAGGTAGAATAGAAGCAAAACCCCATGAATTAATAGATTATAATAAAATTATAAGTTTTTTATGATTAAATTTATAAAATTCCCTAGATGTATTATCATTCAAAAATAATCTCTATTTGAAAATGATATCAACAATAAAACCCTTATGGTATGGGTAATCTAAGAATCAAAGGATATTAAAAGCAAGATTTTGTAATAGACATTAAAATTTCATGAAATGTAATAAATTTCATAATTAAAACTTATAGGACATTTAATATACTATATAAATTAAATACGGGTGTGAAATATCAAATATGTCTCATGAAATTAAATTTGAGATAGAGGACCTCATATAACCTTATAAACATTCTAGTAATAACCCCTCGAAGGATATGATTTCAAAAGAAACATTAAATACAATTAATAATGATAAAATCATGATAAACAATATTAAGGAGAAGTAGATACACCTTTCTATAGAAAACATGGTATGTAATAAAAAATATGTCTCAATGGGTTAAAATTTGAGACAAGAAACCATTACCTTATTTTCTCGCATTGTAAAATGAACTATAAGATCATGTATAACAAACATATATATGTTAATAAAATTTTTATAAACCTTTTTCATAAACATAATATTTTATAAACTTTAATTATAATTATTCTATATATGTATATTAGTAAGTTATTATTTATTTTTAATATCGGGTGTGCGTAATCATGATCGTTTTGAACTAGTTTCATAATAGCGGTGTTTTTCTTCATTAATATAAAAAAATCATTTAAATATTATAAAAGATAATATAATTTTTGTTTTATAATTATTTATAATATTATAATTTCATTCTATGGGAGTTTTGGTTAAATTCATTAATGATGAAATCAGTGATGAGCATGCTTTGGTGATTTTTTAACAAACAGATGTGTATACCTTAATTAATGAGTTTAATAGTAATGTTACCATTCCGTATGAAAAATAAAATATTTATTTACTTATCTATACCATATATTATCATTAATTAAGTGCTTGTAGTCATACATTGTCACAACCCAACCCAGGTCGACCTAGAACTAGTCAACCGAGTCGGTCCGCAACATGGCATCATGGGCATTCCCGATCCCCATGAGATAGAAAATAGTGACCAGTATCAAATTTTAATTGCTGGGAAATATTAGGCCCATAAATAAAAAAATTAAATAGGAATAAACAGAACAATAAAACTTAACTCGAGTAGTGCGAAACAAAAATAAACAGAACTCCTCAACGTACCTCCACATGACCTTCAATGTCACCTCCCAACCAAAGGCCGACCTTTAACTAATAATGAGAAAATCAGCCAAGAAAACCTAAGAAAATTAAACCATCAAATAAAATGATAAATATTTTCATGAGCATTAAAAATTATCAGTATGGTTGCCAAGATAAACCATAGAATCCAACGTCTCCTTTCCTAAAACAATCCACTAACACCTGTTTGAAATACAATTACAAAAGTATGGTTTCACATTTTAAAATAAGAAACATGATTTTATAATTTAAAGTATAACATGTAACACCCCAAGATTTCATAGTACGTTATTTGTTCAAAATAATTCAATAATTTTCACTACATGAAACACTGAGTTCAAGTGCACCATGACTTACCAAACTAGCCGTTCAAAAGAGGTTATCAATATTATTAACTAAATTTTGAGCTTTATATAGTACTTATAATTTTAGAATCCATATTATGAGTTTCATAGATATAATCAAAAAACAAATTCATTTTTTTAAAATAAAAGAAGTATTTTTTTAAAAAAATACAATTTTACCTCCTTTTAATGGAGAACCCTTTTTAAATCCAATATTTGAAACTTTTATATATTCAATTTGAAAAAATAAACTTCTTATTTAGAATCGAGACATAAGAATTTAGTTTCAGTAATATTTTGATGTTTTTCTGATAACTTTAATATTTGGTTGAATAGGGAAAAATACTATTTTTTCGAAAAAGGTTGGGGTCGAAGCCTCATTTTATTATTAAAGCAAAGAAAAGACCTCTTTTAACTGGGTAGAGGGAGACCCATTACCTATCCCGAAGTCCTAGTGGGATTTTAGCCCATTACATAGCCCGTAGGCCCAAATATTTGGCCTAAGGCCCATTCTGTGAATAGTAACTCGACTGCTACAATGCTTGCCACTGCTGCAATACCTTGCCACCACTACAGTATCCTGCCTCTACTACTGTACTCACCGATCAACAGAACCACCACTGCTATAGTAGGGAAAAATACTATATTTTAACTAAAAAAAATTTTCTAATAAAAATAATTTATATTTTTAAATTATACATTTTAAAGGTTTTGAAGTATAAATAGATTATATTTTTACCATTTAATCCAATGTTATTCAATGGAAATAATTTCACTTTGAAACTGAACAAAAACAAGTATCAATCTTTTGTTAGTTAATTTTTTTTTTTTGAAAGTTACTTTTTTTATTACTCTTTGGAAGAGGGAAACATAAAATAGGGAACAGCCCTTCAAGGAGGGTGAAAGTAAGGAAGTCCAAGGGCATCCCCTTGCACCATGGTAAAACACTCGAGGGGAAGAGAGTTCAGACTATCATATATCATAAGTGACTCCTCCTGTCTGCCCAAGCAAGCAAGAGCATCTGCAGCAAAGTTGGACTCCCTCCAACTATGATGAATAATCCTTCCATGATTGGTCTCCACCTTGCACCTTCGGATGAGATATATCAAATACCAAGGTGTGTCATGGCTTCCCTGTAACATCTTCACTAGAGCCTCAGAATCTGACTCCACCTCCATCACCTTCAACCCTCTCCACCTACAAACCATCAAGCCAGAAAGAAGAGCTCGAACCTCCACACCCAAAGAATTCCCTAGGCCATAAAAGGCACTAAAATCAAGAATAAATGATCCCCAACAGTCCCGAAGCAGGCCACCTCCCCTCATGACTCCCCCCAAAAAGGAGCCATCACTGTTCAGTTTCAGACCCTGGCTCGGAGGGTGCCACCTCACCCAACATCCTCTCCCACTATGCTGAATGTAGGGGCGGTTAAATAGATTGCACACTGCCACTGATGAGATCCCCCCTTTGACAAGTGAAGCCAGTTCCACAATGAGAGACTTAAGCTGAAACTGAATAGAAATCAAAGACCTTTTGGCTCCCAGCCTAACCTGATTCCTCGCCTCCCATATTACCCAACAAATAGCAACCAAAATGATGGTTCTTACAGCCCGCTCCATTGCTCTATTTTCAGTACCTAGCAACCAGATAGACATAAAATCCTAGACGAACCGGGACTCACCACTAGGAAACAGGGGATGGGTGAAGAGAGACCAAAGATAGGAGGCCCATTTCCCTTGGAAAAAAAGGTGGGTCGTCGTTTCTGATTTCGGTTTCTCACAAAAATAACATTGTGACACCATGCATACCCATCTTTTCTGTATATTATCCTCCGTCGGTATTGCTCTATTTTGAATCCTCCACACCAGGAAGTTCATTCTCATCGGTATCTCCTTGCACCAAACAGCCAGTCTCCAATCCCCCATAGGATGATCTATGTGGAGGATTTTCCTATATTCACCAACGTTATACCTCCCAGAGCTTGCTTCTGTGAAACAACACAAGTCCGGCTCATCACTCATCATGATGCTTTCAAACAGTTTTAAATGGTTGGGATAAAGAGTTTCCTAGATAAAATCGTACCTGACACTTACTTCCCTGAAAGAGATCCTCAGTGAAGGGAAACCAGTAAAGGCCAGCCTTTCACCAGCCCAGTTGTCCTCCCAGTAATTGATTTCCCCCCAGCCAACAATCCACCGCATTCTGAAAAACCTCTCCTAGAGGGTCTCCCCCACAATGACTTCCCAGGCTAACCGTGCTTGTAGTCCCAATATGGTATCCTGGATGTCACGGATACCAACTCCTCCTTCTTCCACTGGACGGGCCAGCCGCTTCCAAGATGCCCAGTGGCACCGTCCTTCCATTTTAGCATCCCAAAGGAAATTAGTAAGAATACGATACATTTTCTCCACCGTACATTTAGGTGGTTTGGAAACAGAGAATATGTACATAGGAATGGACAAAAGAACTATATTAATTATCATAACCCATCCTCCAAACAATAGCATCCTGTTCTTCCAACTGAAAATTCTACCCCAAAGCCGATCGAGGATCTCATTGAAATTTACTTTCATGATTCAACCACAAGAAAGTGGTACCTCAAGGTACAAAATAGGAAGTTGTTTCTGCTTGCACCCCAGAATCCCCTGGATAACCTTACATCTCCTTCTGGGGCACTTATCCGAGATAAACACATGACTCTTCAAAGGGTTGAGAGACTGTCCACTAAACCTGTTATACCTAGCCATGATGTCTTTGAGGTGCTTCAAGGATCTACTACAGCCATTCATAAAGAGCATAATATCATCCGCAAACATCAAGTGTGAGATGTTTCCTGTATTCCTTCTTCCATAGAAATGTCTCAACTTGCCCTCCGCTAAGCCTATAACTAAGTTCCTAGACAATGCAACCTGAGCAAGGACAAAAATAGTTGGGGACAAGGGGTCGCCCTGTCGAACACCTTGGACGGTTTTAAAAAATCCAAAACACTTTCCCATCATGGATACTAAGAGCCAGGGTGAGGAGTAGCACCTGAAACAGGTGTCACAAAACCATTCCTGAAAACTGAACCCCCTCCTGACACGAATGATAAAACTCCATTCTATTCTATCTTAATATTTGTTCATGTCAACTTGGAAAATGATATTGGATCCCACAGAATGTCTATCGAGGTCATGGACCAGATCACTAGCTATGTCGACCGCCCCTTGGATGCTTTGACCCTGTATAAAGCCATGTTTCTCTACTGAGATCATCTTGGGAATAATTCTGGATAGTCTCCTGTTGATAATCGTGGCCAAAATCTTATATGAAACGTTGCGGAGACAAATGGGCCGGAAATGATTAAGAAGGCTAGGGTCCTTTCCTCTATTCCACAGGATAATGAGATTAGTGAAGCACTGAGAAGTATGCCACAGGAGAGCACCCCTGGCCCAGATGGTTTTTCGGCCTCCTTTTTTAGTGCGGCATGGGATTTCGTGGGACCACAGGTTGTGCAAGCGATGCAAGATTTTTTTGGTGGTGGGTCGCTGATAAAGGGTAATTAAAGGTAAAAATTATATTATTATTACCTTAAGACATGGTATAATTATATTTGATAAGTGTAATTCGACCAAAAACAACCTTAGGAATAAAATACGATCCTTTAGGTCCACTTGGATTAGATTGAGACATTTATTATTATTTTATTTAAAGAAGAGTTAAAAGAGATAAAACCAATGTTTAATAAATAATACATTTTTAATATAGGGTCATACATAAGATAAATTAGACTATAAATATTCATTAATAAGTTAAAAATATTTCCTACATAATGGTATTTTATTTATAAATTTTAGACATTAAATAATTAAATTTATTTATGACACAATGATGATGCAGTAATTACCGTATTAATGAAAGCTTAAACTAATTGATATTATAAATATCCAAATAAATGTAATTTGAGACTTTTTATGAATTCCACTAATTTTATATGTTAATATGACAAGTTAGGGTTGGTTAGATGAATTTTTTTCGAAGTAATAATGTTGTTATAAATTTAGAAAAAACAAAATACCAAATAGTGTCAAAATTGACATAAAAGAGTTTTTTTAAAATAAATATTATATTTTTAATTGATATTATATTCCTAAAAATATAAGGATCGGCCAAAGTTATTAAATAATATAATATATTTCATTAATGAACCACTTGAGGTTATCTTGGAAGTTTATAGTAAGTTTATCAACCATATAATATAAAAATACAAATAGACATGGTAAATGTCAAACTATTTAACTAAGAGTTAAATCTAAAAGATAAGGTGACTATAGTGACCCAAGCCTCTATAAAACCTATTGGTTGAGAGGTTTTAGAACCATACCCACCTTATCCTTTAAATATTTCATTTTGGATCCATTATAAACTGAAAATGATTTTATTATAAAATAATATTTCTAGTTTTTTCTAAGGTGCCCCTCACCCCTCTTATAAAAGGGAACTTCCCCTTATCTCTAATTCACACCTTCAAAGCCATTTTTCTCAGCCAAACCCTGACTAAATACTCTCTCAACTATCCTCCCTTCATCCTATAGGCCTTCCTTTAGTCATAAAGTCAACCTAAGGAGCCATTTTGATCAAATCAAAATGAATAACACGAAGAAGAGGTAAATATTTCACCACCTCTTTCAAGTTCTTTTTTCTTCCACTTCCTATTTCTTTGTTGTTTCCATTATAAAATAATAAATCGTGTATCTTATATATAATGTGATTTTATTATAAATATGGTACAACCATATTCATTATTCTATCCATCCTTTAAATGACATGTCACCATACGTGCGTACATACGGCTTACCATCTCCACGTTGTGGTGTAATTTTTATTCAATACATTATTATTTGGATAGGTATAATAATGATGTTTAATTGATGTAAATAATAAATATAACATCATAATGATTCTGTATATATGATATACCATCCAATTATATAATATTTTAATATCAAAAGAATGATATTGTCACTCATGCGTACGTATGGATTACCGTCTCCACGAACGTGATGAGTTTCATTCCCCATCGTATCCATTCAAGACTAATTTTCATTAGATGATTAAAAATAATGTTTATTGAATTAATATCATTCTGAATATGAATAAGATGCATCATATCCATAACAAACATTACATACGTAACAAATCATATAAAGGAGAACAAATCAGTTAACACCTGAAACGATGATAATACTAAAATATTTTTAACAAAGCAATATTAAAAGATCATATATTATATAATATTAATGAATATGATTATTGTATAATTTAATAGCAATTATTTCACTATTATACAGGATTTTAACCTACCCTTGACCATGGAAAAGTACAAGGTAAGGGGTTTCTTATCTCACTTTTAATTTCGTGAGATATCCATTATTCACCACTTATTTATTACATGTGGTGTATTGTGTACTTCCATTTGATATATATTATCATTATTATCTTTATATTCATGATATTATGTGATCAATTTGGTGTTTATTGACTATTTTTTATATTAATCGATTGATTACAACGAGGTAAGGTTTATTTCCTCAATCTCATTATTATCTGATATTGTTCATGTGTAAGTATTTTCTGGGACATACTTATCACAGATACCCATATTTTATAAAAATGACTTTAAAAGGAATATTTTAAGGTTTTATGGGAGTTTATATTTAACTATATCATCATTTTAAATGTTTTAAATATTTATATTTATAAGCCATTTTAATTAATGTCCATGTTTTCAAAATGATTTTAAGGATTTATTTATATGTACATGAATGTTTTGAAATGATAATTCTTTTAAAAAAATTCAATTTGGAATGGGACACTTTGATTCAAAATCAATTTTAAATGACTACCTTTATAAATTGTGATAATTTTAAATGATTTCATGAAAAAGGGATATTTATCTAAAAGCATTTTACTGATCCTTTTCATCTATGTCAACATCCTTTAATGGATTTTAAACTTCTTTGAAGTTGATATATTATGATACAAATCTTTCATATTGTATTGAATGTTTTGTGATATGTTTGACTATGGATGTGTTATTTTTATACCATTCATGGTTTATGGATAAAGTATTGACATTTTTTATGGTTGTTTTAATATGGATGTTTATGTTATATTTCAAACTTTTATTATGATTAATGTATTGGACTAGTATGTTCTAGGTTGGGGACCGGTAAAAGTAATCCCACTGGGTTGGGGTCTAGTTACAGCAGACCCTCCAGGTTAGAGTCTGATTAAATAGGCTCTCCGGGTTGGAGTCTGATTATAGAGGCTCTCTGGGATGGAGTCTGGTTATAGAAGATCTCCGGGTTTGAGTCTGGTTACATAGGCTCTCATGGATGGAGTCCAGTTACAGAGGCTCTCCGTGTTAGAGTCCGGTTACAGAGGCTCTCTGGGTTGGAGTCCGATTACAGAGGCTCTCCGGGTTGGGGTCTGGTTATAGTTAGCCCCTAGGTCCTAGCACGAGGCCTTGACACAAAAATTAAAGTCTGGTACTATACATTCCCTCATTATAAAATTAGTTATTACATGTGATTATTTGACTAGTAGAATATCCACGTGCAAGTTTATATGGTAATGTTTGATTTATTTTTTCCATATTATGTTCAAGTTTATGTTTAAAAGGCTATTGTTTTTATTACACATCTTCCTATAAAATTTTATATCTTCTACTAAATTATTTACCCTTAATGAGAATCTGATCTCACCCCTTTCTTATGTTTTATTTTCCCAGGATCCCTAGAAGTGTTTTATGTTTGAGATTCAGGTTTAAGCTAAGGGAACAATGGCATTCTCAAAGGATTTTTTTTTGTTTTGTATGCTAGAAAGTTTAATGCAATGTTCATGTATGTAATATATTTTCCAAGACTCCTAAACTGATCGGTCTTTCAGGACTTCATTCCTTGTAATCATGTCAATGAATTAAAATAATGCACCGACTCTAGGATTCTAGTATTGGGGTGTTATAAAACAGGTAAACAATGCAATCTAGAAAATAAATTGGTGTAAAAAAAGTATACAAGCAATAAATATAATCCAATAACCATGGGTGATCCTAAACATCCCAAGAACACCCCTGAACGTACTTGGTGTTGGATCCACCTGTCGGCGTATGGTGATGCTCCTAACTCTATAACCAATTGGCCGCCCTATAACTGAAAAATATAGTGGTAAATCCTACCTGGCCTAACAACCAATCCATGGGGTACCAACCCATCTAATCAGGTTCGATCAGAAACTGTCACTTAATCATCTAAAAGAATCCCAGGAATCGATGGTGGTTATAAAAATACAGTGTGAGTAGGAAGGCCCTCGCACGTGTGACTCATCTCACCACACTTTCCTTCCCAAAACACAGATGTTTCATCTGCATTCACCCATAAAGTGTTACCCAATCCAAAAGATCCCCCAAATACACATTCAGTCATTTCACATTAAAAAAGTGCCAACCAAGCCATCACACCATTTAAAATTTAAAATATTTCAAAATATGTTCAAATTTACCAATCAAGCATACACTTTTTCCAAAACACAGTCTCCTTTAAAAGTTAGTACAAACATTACCCTTGGGTTAAAAGTTCTAAACAGGGATTTAACTCAACATGCCTAAAAGTATTACCCAAAACATCACACAAACACCACTTCTTCCATTATAAATCCAAATTGGCATATTCCCAAAGATTTCATTTCAAACCATTTCATAAATCACACGAGATCCCAAAATCATTTAGAAAGAAATAATCTTTTCCACAAAATTAGCACACACTTTTAAATAAAACCCAAACAGATGCTAAAATACTTTTCACTCATGATTTTCATGTCAAACATCATTTAATAAATCATTCAATCATTTCGTAAAACATTTCAAAAATACCAAGAAAATACTTACATTGTGATCTCACCAAGTTCACATGCAAATTCCATTTAAAAAATATCATACACAAATGATTAATAAAACTACTTTCTCATCTTTCAAAAACTAACTCGCACCACTTGAACAACCAAAATAACCATTTTCACAATTAAATAAAACACTTTCACCATTTACTAAACTACAATAAAAAATCATTAAACAATTTTAAAAAGCAACCTATGGCCTAAAACACAAAAACTCTCTCAAATATTCTTTTGTCACTAAATACACATCGACGCCACACCAAAACACAGTTTGTTGTCCTTGAATAGTTAAATACACTAGTTTCATAGATCATAAAACACTAGTAGAGGACATACTTTGGGTTTTTAAATAATAATGCACTTCATATCACACAACATGCTACAAGGATAAATCAAGCATATTAAACTTCCTTGAAAACTACGTTCGCACTAGATAAATTAACTAAAGAACATGTTAAATCAATTAGATAGGAAAAATCATTTATCAATAATGTTTATATGCAAAACTACCTACACATAATGAGATAATTATTTCAAAACCTATCTTTAATAATTTTTAACTAATGAAAACACCACAATTCATTATCTACAGTACTTATGGAGGTGCGAATGGTATTTAAAAATTAATTTGAAACATGAAAGTGTCATAGATCGTATGAGAAAAGAAAATTTCAGAAAATGCCTACCTCAATGGAGAGCGACCACAACACCACTTCAGCAGAAAGATAAATAACCCCCTACAGACCAAACTCATACGTAAAAACAATGATAAAAACATGTAAATTATAATTCAATCCATTAGGGTTTGTCTATGGAAAAAAATTCCCTAAAAACTGACAGAAAAACACATCGGTGAGGGGGTTTGAGACCAGAGATGGGTCGGCTAGGGTGGTCGCGTGCGAGAAAGAGGCCGCACAAGGGGAGAGGCGGCCACTAGAGGGTGTGCCGGAGAAAGGAAAGCGGTGATGGGGTCAGATTATCACCTAGATGGAGGTGCAGTGGGGCAAGGAAGTTGGTTGGAGATGCGTGGCGAGGCTAGATGGGGGGGGGTTGGGTGTGCTACTTGCCGGCACAAGTCGGAGGCAAACCGAGGGAGGGGCGAATATGATTGGGAGTATAGGGTGTGCATGGAAGGAGGTGATACCGAAAAAGTAAGTCCAGAGTGTGGCTTGATGAGGCCTGGAGTGTGGCTACTGGCTGAAGGTGTGGAGGGCCATTGAAGGTCAGGGTGGAGGGTCCTGGCCAGGTGCTAAGCAGGACGAAGGTGTGAGGCTGGACAATGGGGAACTAGGGGTTGACGTCCTGATGGAGCGTGGACGTCGGGATACTAGGTGAGAGGTGAGTGGGAGGGTGGCCACGTAGAGGGGTCAGGGAAGCCTGGGCGGGGATAGTTCGGGGAGAATGAGGGTGAGGGAGGGGGTCTTGCAGCGGTGATAGGCGGTAGGGACTCACAGGGGAGAGGCGAGTGAATGGGTGCGGAGGGAGATGGGGGTGGAGGGTGATGGGGAATCGGGGGGCCTAGAGCAGCGCATAGAGGATGGGGGAAATGGGGTGCCGACTACAGGTAAGGTCTAGGCGAAGGCAGCCTACATCATGAGGGTGGCGCACAATCTGGCTGGCGGAGGGTGAGCACAGAAGGGTTCTCTCCACCATAAGAACCCTTCCCTGACCCCTCTACGTGGCCACCCTCCCACTCAAAAGGGTTCTCTCCACCATAATCACTCAGCTAGCATGGAAATTTAACAACCAAACATATCACCCTAGGAAGGGGGGGAAATGCGGGAACTCCCAAATGATCCAAATTAAAGTTCTACATCATGAGCAAACCACACCTTCACTAAAACCTGGAACTCTCGACCCAGGCCAAAAACCCCAAATACTAGAGAAAAACCACCAACTAGAACTTAACCCAAACAGTGAACCCAAGAATAACCATAAACATAGATTCCTCCACAGACACTTACCTCTCCAATAAAACACAGTTAAACTGAGATCAACCTATACAAGGTCCAAACATGCTTTAAAAAAATGCATGATTCAGAAAACCATAATCAGACACACGGGGCTGTTTGGATTACAATAGAATGATTTTGTCATAAATTCATGGAAAAACAATAAACTTACAACAACTTCAAGAATATAATAGTAGAAAAACAAGAACATGAAGACTTTAAAATGTTCTAATTCCATCAGAGAACACAAAACCCGAACTGAGGCTTCACACCTCCGACAGCTCCTGACTGTGAGTGAGCTTCACCCCAAGTCCTATGGCTAGGGCTTTGATGGATGAATCATCTCATGCCTCATAGTTAGGCACTAGATTTTTTTTGGTCATATCATCTTCTTTAGGCAATGCTTCCTACAAAACTTCTCTAAGTGACCCAGACACCCGCAATGATGACACATCTTCAGATGGATGTGACATGACGGCTTCACGTGCCCGAACCAGCCACACTGGTGGCACACCACTGAACGGTCTGAAGAACTAGAAGTCAGGCCCACTAAAAATGACTCTTTATAAATAGTACCCTCAGGAACACTCTGCTCTCCAAATGGGAAACCTTCAAGAGCAACTGGATACACTGGATTTCCAACCATCTACGCTTTGGGGACCAACTCAGCTAAGAACACATAATCCACCAGCTTCTGAAAACGATGGTCCATAAAAGGGAGGACCCACTTCTTGATCTATGGGAAAAGTCCCAAGATGAACAGAGAAGTCTTCATCAAATACTACGATGCTACCTCCAAAGAAAAGGACATGAGTTCCTTGAAATGGTCAACATATGCTTTCACCGTCTTTTGTCCTTGTTGGATATGCATGAGCTCTTCCCTTTTCTTTGTATTCACTTCTTTATGTATGAACCATCGGACAAAGATGGATTTAAATACATCCCACATTATCCCAACTTGCATTGATGGTGGGTAAAATAATTCCCATTCATCCAAAGATGTAACTTTGAACAAACCCAAAACTACATGCACTCTAACAGCTTCGGTGGATCCCAATACCCCGAAGAAGCGCTCAACCCCTTAAAGCCACTCTGCTACCTCTAATGGACCCCGATCACCGTGAAGGACAGGCAACATCTGGGAAGGACCAAAAACTAGGAATGACTTATCAAAAACCCTAGGGACCTTTCTGGGCAGCATTTTCTAAACAACATATAAAACACATAGTCAAAACCAATATCAAGCTAAAACAATGTCATTGAAAGTGCCTTCATCCAAAAACAACTAGCTCAAGACCAAACAAATACAAACACAACAAAAAAAATACCTTTTTCATTTTATATTTCAAAACCACCTTCTTTCAAGGACACTTTCCAAATACCAAACCCATTTTTCAAACCAAATTCAATTTCCAAAAATCATTTCCCTTTTTTTAAATCACTTTAGAAAAACAAGGTCAAGCCTTTAATTCCAAGTACACGCCCCAATAATCCCACGAACCATTGCACATGCCTTCATCTTATTTCATACGTGTGCACCAACACACACTTCCCATGAATTCCCTCGCATGTGTGAACATTCATAAAGAGTATCTAAGGTTTCACCCAAACCATATCTCTAGTATTTCCAATAAAACACTGGATTTTTAGACCAAAATATTTCAGTTTTAAAAATCCATTTCATGAATTTAAATCCATTTAAAAGAAATAATTCCCATTTCAAAAACACTTTTTCATTTTAAAAAGTGAACTTACACTAACCAGAACCAAGAGGACACTCAAGTTTCATCAAACTACCCGAGTGAGGAACTAGTAGCCACGCTTATCCTGGAGACATAGTAGTGGGTCATTCCCCAAGTAAGCGTCAACAAATAAGAAGAACTTAAACCTTGTACTCAGACTCCACATGGTTCACTACTCCATGTGAAATCACAATGTAACATCAGCTTACCTTCATTTTCATCCCTCAATCTAAAACAAACCATAATGAGACAGGGACTAAAGTCCCAGAATAACGCTAATGACTCGAGGTTCGGAACGGGTGAGGGTTCATGACATCCTTCCCCTACCTACATCTCAATTACCAATAGTCCTAATCACCATATACCAGACACCTAAAATAAAAAGGTCCCACTCTGATACTATTTTGTCATGAACCAACCCTGGTCAACCCTAAAATGGTCACCCGAGCCAGTCCGCGACATGGCCCAAGGGGAGTTCCTGATCCCCATGGGGTGGAAACTAGTGTCGAGCATCAAAATTTAATTGTGGGGAATTATTTGGCTCATAAATACAAATAAATAAACTGGAATAAATATAATAACAAAATTGAACTCGAGTGGTGGAAAAAGAAAATAAACAAAATAGCTCAACATACCTCCATGTGACCTTCCAGGTCACCTCCTAACCAAAGGCTGACCTTGCTCCAATAATGAGCAACTCATCCAAGAAAACATTAGTAAAGTAAACATGCAACTGAAATGATAAAGATATGAGTGAGCATTAAAAATGCTCAGTAGGGTTTCCAAGATAAACCACAGAATCCAATGTCTCCTTTCCTGAAAAAATCCACTAACACAAGTTTTAAATACAATTATAATCATAAGGTTTTCAAATTTTAAAATAAGCAACATGATTTTATCATTTAAAAATCCAACACACACGATATACCATTTCCAAAATCATTTTTAATTTTATAAACTAAACCGAAAACAAACTATACCAAAGCTGGGATAAAGTAGAACAGGTAAACAATGCAAGCTAGAAAATAAACTGGTATAACAAAAAGTAAACAAGAAATAAAAATAATCCAGTAACCATGGGTGATCCTAAAGATCCCCAGAAGACCCATGGACGTACTCAGTTTTGGAACCAACTATTGGCGTATGGTGAAGCTCATAAGTCTATAACCAATTGGTCGCCCTATAAATGACCAATCAAGTGTCAAAGCCCACCTGGACTAACAACCAATCTAGGGGGTTCCAACCCATCTAATCGGGGTTGATCAGCAACCATCACTCGGTTATCTAAAAGATGCCTAGAAACCATAGTGGTTATAATAATAATATGTAATTAGGAAGTCCCTCTCATGCATGACTCATCTCACCACACTTGCCTTCCCCAAACATGGATGCTTCCTATGCATTCACCCATAAAGGGTTACCCTAGAAAGGAGCACCCCCAAATACACATTCAACCATTTCACATTAATAAAGTGCCAACTAGGCCATCACACCATTTAACATTTAAACCATTTCATAAAATGTTTAATGTTTCCAATCGGGCATACACTTCTTCCAAAACACAATCTCCTTTAAAATTAAGTACAAACATTACCCTTAGGTTAAAAGTTCCAAACAGGCCTTTAAATCAACATGCTTAAAATTATTACCCAAAACATCAACCAAACACTACTTCTGACTTTATAAAGACAAATGGGAATATGCTCAAATATTTCATTTCAAATCATTTTAGAAATCACAAAAGACCCCAAACTCATTTTAAAAAGAACAATCTATTTCACAAAATTTGCATTCACTTTCAAATAAAACTCAAACGCATACTGAAACACTTTGCACTCATGATTCGCATGTCAAAAATCATTTAATAAATCATTCACTCATTTCATAAGACATTTCAAAAAGACAAAGAAAATACTAAAATCATGATCTCACCAAGTTCACATGTGAATTCCATTTTAAAATAAAGTGAATACCCAAACGCTTAAGAAAACAACTTTCGCATCTTTCAAAAACTAACTTGCACCACATGAACAACCAAAAGAACCATTTTCAAAATTAAAGAAAAAAATTTCACTATTTACTAAACTACTATGAAAAATCATTAAACAATTTTAAGAAGAAACTCATGTCTTAAAACACAAAAACTCGCTCAAATATTCTTTTATGACTAAATAAACATAGACACCAAACAAAAACACAGTTTTCAGTCCTTGCATAGTTAAATACACTAGTTTCAGAGTTCATAAAACACTAGTAGAGGACACACTATGGGTTTTCATAAAATAATGCACTTCATATCACACAACATGCTACAAGGATAAATCAAGCATATTGAACTTCCTTGAAAACTAAGTTCAAATTGGATAAATTAACTAAAGAACATGTTAAATCAATTAGATAGGAAAAATAATTTATCAATAATGTTTATATGTAAAACTACCTACACATAATGACATAATTATTTCAAAATCTATCTTTAATAATTTTTAACTAATAAAAACACCACAATTAATTATCTACTATATTTATATAAGTTTGAATGGTATTAAAAAATTAATTTAAAACACGTGAATGCCCTAGATCGTGCGAGAAAAGAAGGGTTTAAAAAATGCCTACCTCAATGGTGAGTAACCGCGACACCACTTCAGAAGAAAGAAGAATAACCCCCTATAGACCAAACACACATCTAAAGACAATGATAAAAAAATGTGAATTACAATTTGCGCCCTTAGGGTTTGGATATGGAATAAAAATCCCTAAAAACTGATAAAAAAGCACCGACGAGGGAATTCACGACCAGATATGGGTCATCCAGGGTGGTCGCACGTGAGCAGGAGGTCGCTCAAGGGGAGAGAAGGCCACTGGAGGGTGTGCTAGAGAAAGAAAAGTGGTGAGGGGCGGAGTACGGCCTGGATGGATGTAGAGGCCCGAAGCTTGACGTACATGGAAATTACATTACTTTTGCGGAATACTTAATACATAACAAAAATAGACACACAAGGACCGTAATAGTTTAGTGTCTTTGGAAACTCAGAATAAAATCTTCTAATCGTGGTGAAAGATCTTCAACATCTCCCAATAAATATCTTCCCCTTTTTTTCTTACCTAAAACCTTTCTTTATATCCTGGGGAAAATAAAACATAAAATGGGTGAGCTCAAATGCCCAGTAAGGGTAAACATAGAGAACAAAAAACAATCCATAAACATTTGAATGCAAAAACTTGAACATAAAATCTAAACATCAAAATCTTGAGCAAAGACATGAATCTTGGAAGTACATAAGGCATATATCATAAAGGAACATCAATCATGATAAAATATCATGGGAATAAAACATGTAATTGTGGAAACCATTAATCACATGATATAATTTCCATAGTAGCCAAGGCATTGCTGCCAAGACCATCTTAGTGGACAAAGTCCCTTTCTGAATCTAGTTCACTCCTCGTTCTAGTCCTGTATTACTGAACCGGTTTAACTTGCCGTTCCAGCCATGTCTATCTCATGAGATATAAATCTTTACCCAATGCATTGGAGAGAGATATAGTTCCCACCCATCTCATAATGAAATCATTCTTACTTGTGCCACAAAATAAACATACATCATTCATAATAACCCAATAAATAAAATGGGTTTCATAAACATCATCCCATCATCACATAATCCAAATAAAAGAAATGGATATCATTTCATAATAAGAAAAGTGAAACCATGTAAATCAGAGAGACATGTTACTTGAAACATACACAAAAGAAATAATGTCATCTTAGATGAAAAATGGTTTTGATAAAACAATTGAAATGAACTCTTGAGGAAAATATCCTTTCTTCTTCAAAATCATTTTCTTTTCACAAAATGTCATGCAATTTTAAAAGAAAGGGATTTTGTTGAAAACAGTCATGAAATATTTTGGAGGAATCTTCATGAAAATAAGGCTTTATAAAACCATAAAAATCTGTTCATTCCATATAAGTTAAAAAAACATTCTTCTCATACTTTTGTCGGAAAAGTCAAAAAAGTACCTCGTAACGTAAACAAAAGAAAGATTCCTTACATACCATGTAGTAAAAGTCAAAAATGGGTAAAAAGGACTTTAAACATACATGAAAACACTTTTATAAAACATGGACATGGATGATAGAAATAACCACAGTAAATACTTATGAATAAACAATCTCGAATAAGAATGAGATTGGAATAATTATCCCTTACCTTAGGTTCGATATGCTTCGTATGGATCCGAACCTCCTGTATAATGATTTAAATAATGTCATTGATTTATTACATAATAATATTCATTGTTATGATATCATATCTGTTTCACTTATGACTTTATATTACCCGTTCTTTTGTAGATTCCATGTTAAAGCAGTGTTTTGGGTAAAATCATTTCATTTATCGTATCTGTTTTGACCTGTCGTTCTTGATATTATTACTTATATCCTGATTTACATAATTCCAGAATGTAAAACATGATTTATATATAATATATATTCATCATATACATATATATTATCGATCGATAAAAGTAACAAAATACACCGTTCATCGAAACGGTAGGCCGTACGTACGCATGAACGCTGTTTTCGTTTCCTTATTGAATTGAATGGAATTAAGTGGATGACAAACACATATATATATATATAAATAAATACAGTATCATTATTATGTCATATATTTCATGATTAATTATTATATATACTTTATAATCATTCATGAATGGTTAATCATTGAGAATGAATCTCATCGCATCGTGGAGACGGTAGTCCGTACGTACGCACGAGCGATGATATCGTTCCCATAATTATTGAATTGAATTGGAGTGGATGATACAATATATAAGAATCATTATGATTTTATAATAACTATTTATAGTTATTATTTACACCATTATACCCATCCAAGTAAGGTGGTGTTGAAAAAACAGATTACACCACGGCGTAGAGACGGTATTCCGTACGTACGCACGCGCGGTGATTTCATTTTCCGTAGGATGGATAGATGGTGAAATAGGGTTGTTTCATATATATAATGACATATAAGTATATTATTGATACTGATGTTATTACTTCATAATGAAACAACTAAATAATAATAAGTGGAAGAAGAAATAAAGTTGAAAGAATCGGTAACGGACATTACCTCTTCTTTGAAGCGCCTCTTTGAGACCTCCTCTAAGGGAACTAAAATTGGTCTTTGAAGAAGACCAGGACCTCTAGGATGTTTCTAGGGAAGTGAAGAAGATAATTTGGTAGGGGTTTTCCGATCTTGAAGGCTCAAAGTGGTGTGAGGAAGAGTGGGAGGAGGTTCCCTTTTATAAGGGAGGAGAGGGACACCTTTGGAAATCTTAAACATATTAATTTATAATAAATCTAACCCCACTTAAAACCTACAAAAATGACTCATATTAGAATATTATATTAGATAGGGTTTTAATCTCATAAACCAATAAAATTGAGACATTTTAGGAATTTATTTTCAACATTATCAACTTGATTTATCCTTATTTAATCAATTTAATTTTATTTGTGATAATAACATTCTAAATTTTAAATTATAACAAATAATTACATATTTGTTGTGAATTGTCCATAATTGGATACTTTATAACATTTTATAACATCTAAATTTAAATTTATAATTTGTAAATATTTTTGTGATTTTTAAACAATTTTATAATATGTTATTTTTATAAAATAACAATAGTGTCAATTTTGACACTATTCATTTATTTGAATTTAAATAAAATATATACAGAAGATATGTTCGAAATAAAAGCTTTAATAGATTAATAAAAGGTCATATGTATCTATAAAAGTAGTGGAGCACATTAAATAGTTTATATAATATTTATTTTATTATTGTTAAAACCATTTATTTGGTTTATCTCTTAATAAAATAATTACTACATCATTTTTGTATAATTAAAATAATATACTTATTTGTTGAATAAAAATTAAAAATAAAATCCTATGATAAAGATAAATCTATTACCTTTCAAAATAATACTTTTACTCTAATTTATCATCTTAAAATAACAATATTTAAATTGTTATATTTACTAAATTATGAAGTTGACAACTTTGGGATCATTTAAAATAAAATAATATAAGTGTCATAATCGCTTTTATAAGGCTCTAAATGGTCAAATATTCGACCATTGGATGATTATGGTTTAAATTTACATGAAAAATAAGTTTTGGTGAGGGTTTTGTGCCTTTTATGGTCACTATTAGTTTAATAAAAACTATATTCTTGATTTTTCACCAGATAAACAATTTCTGCATCGCTATTGTGTCACAATTAATGATAATTATTTAATCCCTAAAAATTATAAATAAATTCATATGATGTTGATAATTTCATTAGATTTCTTGAGACTATTCATTTTCGAAGTTTCATGAAGTTTATCACTAAATTAAAATTAATATACTTATAATATTTAAGAGAGTGACATGTTGTCACTTTCTTTGGTTTTAATAATAATTAAGTTATTTTCATGGAAAAAAGTCCATTAAATGATTCTAATCCTACCATTAGGTTATATGGGTCGACTTTTAGTCATCCAATAGGATTTTGGCAGGTGTTAGGGTTATTTTATAATCTTATATTTATCCTTAATTACATGATTTACCTTTAACTATGGTAAATAAAATTTACCGTAGTTACTATTCATAATGCCCAAAAATAAAAATTAGTCTATTAATATAATTTGTACCCACTAATTCCAAAATATGGAATCCATTTTTCCAAATTCAATACATAGAAGTTGCAAAAGTTAGATTAAAATTAATCCCGTTGTCGAAAGAAAACAGGTTTTTGTTTAAAACATTACAAAAGATTGAACTGATTTAACCTACGAATTCAAGGCAAAATCAATGCTAATGACATAAATTATATTAAATAATAAAAATATATTCTATTTATACTTTAAGGCCATTAAATATTATAATTTAACCACAAAAATTATTACGATGAAAAAATTTGTTTTTAATTAAAATATAGGGTGCTTTTATTATTCATTAAAATATGAAAGTTATCAGAATAACATGAAACTTTTATCCAAGGTAAAATTTTATATCCTTAATCCAAAGAATAATTTTATTTTGTAAAATTAAACTTATAAACATTTCAAAAACTAGATTTAAAGTAGGTGCGTCATCAGAAGGCGGCAAAACTGCATTTTTTGAAAAATACTTATTTTACCTGAAAATTTTATTTTGTTCTTATACCATGTTCTAGAAAATGTGTTAGATGAATAATAATGATATAAAATTAAAAATTTAGTTAATATTATTCATAATGGCTAGTTCATAATAATATTATAATAATATATAGTTGTTTAGTAAAACTCAGTATTGCGTACAACACACGCTATCGAGGAAGGTCGTGATTGCATGTAATGCAAGCCAAGTCAGGGTTGTGTGTAGTGCATGACTCCTTTGTTGTTGTGTATAAAAAAATAAATTGAATATATATATATATACTCAATGTTTTATAGAATAACTACTATCAAACAAACATGAAATTTTTTGTAACACAATCCAAGATTAGTGTTGTGTATACTGCAAGCTAATACGGTGTTGCGTATAGCGCAAGATAATCTTGGTGTAGCATAAAACAGAAGATATGAAAGAAATTAAAAAGAATATATCTTAGAAAATCTCGGGTTGTTACAATGGGGGTGTGGTGGGGTGAGGAGGTTGTCTGGAGATGCGGGGCGAGGTTGGTTGGGGGTCAGTTGTGTAGTTGGTCAGCGCAAGCGAGAGGCAAACCGAGGGAGAGGTGAGGCTGGCTGAGAGTGGAGGGTGAGCGCAGAAGGAGGTAATGCCAAAGGTGGGAGGCCAGAGCGCAGTAGGATGAGGCTTGGAGTGCGGCTGCTGGTCGAAGGTGTGGAGAGATTCTGGAGGTTAGGGCGGAGGGTCATGGCCAGGTGCTGGGCAGGCCAAAGAAATGAGGTAGGAAAATTATAACTAGGGGTGGCGACTTGCTGGAGCGCGGAGGTCGGGCTGCTAAGAAAAAGGTGATCGGGAGCGTGTTCGCATGGAAGAGGGAGCAGGGAAGTCGGGACATGGTCATGGTCAGGGTCTGGGAGCATGAGAGTGAGGGAGGTGGAGTCTTTCAGGGGTGAGAGGTAATAGGGACTCACAGGGGCGAGGTGGGTGAGCGCATTCTGATGGAGACAAGGGCAGAGGGTGACGGGGAACCATGGGGGCCTAGTGCAGTACATAGAGTATGGGGGAAATGGGTGTCGGCTTCGGGAAATGGCTAGGCAGAGGAGACCAAAATCATGATGGCGGCGCAGGAGCTGGCTGGCGGAGGGCGAGGGAGGAAGGGGGGTTGGCGGCTTCTGGGGAGTGCAGCGGGCAGCGAGGGTAAGGGGGAAGCAAGTAGCTAGGGTTTATTATTATTATTATTATTTTCTATAATAATATTATTATCATTACAATAATAAGAAGAAGAATGATAATAATTATTATTATAATAATAATAAAACCAGTAATAGATAAATAATAGTTTTAATAATAATAGTAATAATAGTAATAGAAAAATAATAATAAAACCCAAAATAAAATTAATAAAAATATCAAAAATAAAGATAATAATAATAATAATTAACAACAATAAAAATAATAATTATATCAATAATAATAAAAATAACAATGACGATAAAGAAATAATAATAATACCTTTAATAGAATAATAATAATTTTAATCATTTTTCTTAAAAAATAACAATAATAATAAGAATAATAATGAGCAATTGCACGACCCCTGGGCCAACTGCTCAACTACCACCAACCGTGCGGTGACCGTTCACGGGTCCAAAACCCACTAAAAACATTAAACGTCAACAATTTTTGACCTGCGCTCAACCTGCACCTCAACGAGGTTAACTGAATCAATTAAATAACAAAATAAAAATTAATGAAAACGTCAGTGTGTGACTTACAAGATATTATTTCATAGCATTGGTCATGATGGTGGTTATACCAACCCAAACATGAACACACTATGTTAATGGATAATAATAATAATTAAAGCGGATTTATTTGAAATAATAACATTATTAATGAATAATAATGATATTATTTAGATATTTTTAATGTTTTAAATAATATTTTAAAATATTTTTAATAAAGAATAGTTAAACTATGTGAAAAAGGATATATGCTATTTCATGGTGGTCGTGGTCCGCACAAGGAACGATCAACATTTTACTTCCCCAATGAAAGAGAGAGAAAGAAGGTGGATTGTAATTTTTATATTCATAATAATATTATGCATGTCACATTTTTCTTCAATCAAATCCCTATAACTATTAAATAGAGGCAGTGGTGAACAATGGAGGATGTTGCTTTGCGGATGTGATAGTCCATACAATACATGAATGATGGTTTCTCTTTACTTAATGGAAAAGGAAAAGGTGGTTAACAGTTATTATGTTATCATAAAAAAAATTATACATAAAATAATTATGTAATTATATATTAATTATAAAATTATATTTTGGAATGTAAAAAAAATAAGAAAAAGTTGGGGGAAAAGTACTCATGTTCAGAACTTCTGTTTTCTATTAGAAGTCTCCTTGGAGATAGTGGTATTAGGAAAATATGTTGTTCAAAAAGGCACAAGGAAAAAAGAATAGGACTCTAGGGGATTGGAAAGGGTATATTTTCAATAAAAAACCAAGTTTTTTTGGGTTTTATAGAAGGGGTGGTGAGGGGTCATTTTTATAATTGGTGAGAATGGAATTTTTGAAAATATTTGAACTTAATATAAAGAGCGAACATGTTTCACATGTAAAGAAGACTAAAAAATAGATAATAATGGATTTTTAGATGATATAAGGTCAATAATTCTTCAAAAATTCATTTGCATTAATATTTTAAATTGGTTCTTAAGTCTTTTAATCTAAAAATTTTCACTTTTACCTTTTTTTTATTTTACCATGGTAACTAATTTTTACCTAAGTAATTTACTTTTAATACCTAAAAATAAAATGGGTTTTATTACATAATTATAAAATTCTTACTAAAAATATGAAATAAATTTCATCAAAAAAATCTATGTTTAATAAAAATTAAATCTAACATTAGCATAGGTAATGTGTAAAACCTCGTTTATAGAAAAATTATGTTTCTAATATTACAATTTATATGTAGGGTAAAATAATTAATTTATTTTGTTTTAATGATATAAATTGATTTATT
The DNA here is from genome assembly GCA_963277665.1 of Viscum album. NCBI lineage: Eukaryota > Viridiplantae > Streptophyta > Magnoliopsida > Santalales > Viscaceae > Viscum > Viscum album. Next base: position 1,072,999,757 of record OY728138.1, read on the forward strand.
ATAAAAAAAATACAATTTATGTGCCTTTAATAGAAAACCAAAACCCGATTTTACCAAAATAGTTTTTAATTAAAAGAAAATACTAAAATGGTATTATTAAAAAATATTACTTAGTTGTTAAACATTGATTTTGTAAATTCATAAGAGTGATTTAAAATATATTTTTTACTACAAAAATAAAAAAAATTCAGGAAATTTTTTATAATATTTGAATTTATAGTTACTTCTTGATATATTAATAAATGATGTGATTTTAGAAAAACCTTATTTTTAATTATTCACCTAAAAATTAAATATTTCAAAAAAAATAACTGAAAATAACCCTAATCAAATTTTTACACTATAAATTGAAAATTAATTTCTTTTTATTAAATTAAAATTATAAAATTTAGTTATTTAGTTATTTAAATTAAAATACAAAATATAAATAAAAATTTTTTTATTCAAAAATGACTCTTCAAACTTCAAGTGTATTTAAACTTATTTCATTTAAATTTATAAATAATTGAATATTGATATATTAGTTTATAAATATAAATATTACCTATTATAATAAACATTTAATTGTGACTGATTTAATTTATTAATTTAAAATAAATTAGTTTTTTTAAAATGGTTCTTCGAAAGACATCCTTTTTAAAATGTTAATCAAAGAAAAATATGTGGGTAACTATTTTAATTTATTATTATCTTTTTATTTACTAGTCATTATATTATTCATGTAATTTTAATATGTTTTGGTTCATTTTTGTTCGGTGTTGTGTTCATTGGTTGTTAGGTGTTACACAAGCTATTGAAGATTCTATTAATTTAAAGGGTTAAAATATCATCTCGTTACATTGAATAAGTGTTACTTAATCCTTAAAACCCCTTCAATAGAATCAGATCCTTACCATGATTCTTGATTCTCAAAATCAAGTTAGAATTTAAGAAACTATGTATATTTTAATTCAATCATTGAATTTAAAATAAGTTTTCTTATAGATAATATTATGTCATAAGTGGTGACACAATACAAATCCTTTGTTTTTCAATATATAGTAGTGTGTGATATGGCTTGTTTTATGGTACAATAGTGTTGATTTACACTACAGATTAAATGTAAAGGTGACATCCATTTCATAAAATAAGAAACCTTAGCTCCTAAGGGATTTCATGGACATATATTATCTATCATAGAATATTATAAATAGTGGCATGAGGAAATATCACAGACTATGTTTCGAGCCATAAACAACTATTAAATTTTGAACTGAATCATGGATTATGATTTTAAGTACATCAAAAAATATGATATAATGAAAAAAAATTAATTTTTGTTTTTTCAGTTATGAATTGAATTATAAAATTTATAAACATCTTATAAATTATATGAAATGATATTTTGGATATTTATTTAATTTTTAAAATAATCAGAAATTAAATAATTATAAAATGCATAAAATTAATTATTAAGTGTTTTTGAAACATTCAGTAAACAAAATATGATTGTTTAAATTATCAAAAGTCTTAATCTGTATGAGCTCTAAGGTACTATGCTAAGTTTAAAAGATATTTAAACCATACAAAAATGTTTTTGTTGACTTCATCTTGGTTTTAAATTCATTTACATGGTTAAAATAAGGTGAATTGTAAACTTTTTAACATTTCTTTTTTATTAGATCAAAAATGTAAATATAAAATGTTTATATTTGTAACCTTATTTTAGAATATATGTGATTTATGTAAATTATTGCATGATTTATGAAATTTTTATAGTTTTATAATAAATATATTCATAAATTTCTCACATTTCTAAAATATGAAGTATAACATGTAAAAACAGGTAGATGATAATTTAAAGAGTTCAAATTAGATAAGTGTGAATTTTTCTTGTGTTATCCTTGATTAAATCATGATGTTTTTATAATTTTTTTATGAATTTTTTGTAAATTTTTATTTAATGTATAGATATTTAAATTTTTCATCGACTTATTTTATTCCCTACTTTATTATTCATGAATATAAATGTTATATTATTAATTGTAATGTATTTTTTAGTTTAAATTTTTGAATTTATTCTAAGTTAACACGCATGAATTTAAGGAGTTTCATACAAAGTATGATACCTGATTTAGTTTACTTATACCATGTCTATGGATTGTTCATAAGTCATGTAAAGAGTTACACATCAATATGAATTGAACATATTGGTTTGTTGGAAGGAATGGTGATTCCAAACTAAATCATTAGAAGTATTCATACTTGTAAATGGAATAAATGAGATAGTATGATAACATTAAATCACCTTTAAAATAATTATTGTTATATTCCTTACAAATTATACACTTTTCAAGACCTCTATTATAAAACCATGTGATTTCTTCCAAATAAGGGACCCCCTGGATTTTCTTTTGTGATTAAAGTAATGGGTGTCCCTAATAGGGTTAGGTTATCATTTTTGGTGTTTTCTTTATATTACACTTTTATAGAAAATAATTAATAAGAATACCAGAGGAATAGTGTTGATTTTACCCATAAGATGTAGTGGGAAAGGAATTTTTCACTCAAACAAAAAATATTAAAATCAGATATAATTGGCATGATAACCTACATAAATATCTAAGTGGTGATAGAAACTTCAAATAAGACTTATTAATTAGTGAAATATGGATCTTAGAGCACTAATGAATATAATCTAAAATAATAAAAAGTTTCATCATTTGAGTGGGTTTTCATTTAATAAAATTTATTATTAGATGAATGTAAAATATGATACTCATCTGATAAAATCCTTTATTGTAGATATAAATCACATCCTCATAATATAACTTTACTTGGATATAAATATTTAGAAAGTATAATATTAATGTAATGAACTTCTTGTACTAGTAGAAACATAAGAGACATTCTTAAGAAAAAAAATTATGTATTGGAGAAACCACCTTCATGGTAAACTATTATTAATGTTATTCAAAAATTGAATCTATATTCTAAATAGAAGTATATAAGGGTTCACTTAAGGTTTAAAATTCATCTTTTATGTGAAATATTACCAAAGGAACTTTATTCTCCACTCATATAATCAATATGATTGAGTATTTTAATGACTTAGAGAGAATTAAGGTGTCATTTAAGGCAAGATCGGGTTTTTCAATTCATTTTTTAATCTTGGTTGAAAATTTTTCATCAATTAGAATGAGTTTAGTAAAAATTTACCTAGTTTTATCGAAGTCTTAAGGATAAATGATAATTATATATGATCTATAAGCTTTTGTATTGTGTTAATAATATAGGAGGGTAAAGGTTTGATCAAGATTAAGAATATTAGACTTAACTAATAGCCCTACTTAGTAATTAAATCTAAAGTAAAAGGTAGGGATAAGGATAATGTTTCTATACGGTGGGATTGTTCGGGATACATGAAGGGGTTTGAGAAACCCTATGGAAATTCTATTTCATGTATTAATGTTATAGAAGTCAATTATTGTCACAACCAAGTCTAAGATTCCAACAGATCTGACCCCCGAACCGATATGTGTCATGTCACGAAGGGCATTTCCAATCCCCATTGGATGACAACTAGTGTCGAGCATCAAATGAAGTACAAGTGGGAACAGTTTCATCCCAAAAAACCAGGATCGAATAAAATAAATAAATGAACTGAGCACATATTAATGACCAAAAAATAAATCTAAACAAAATATAAACAAGTTTATTTAGATATAAAATACCACTGAATAAGTGGTAACTATATAAAAATCTGAGAATAAAAATAAATATTGGTCGTGCTACCGCAATCTCCATGTAACCTCAACATCACCACCAACCATGAGCCTAAACCACTCAAATGACAAGCACAAGAACTAGAAAACCTACTCAAGAAAGACAACCTATAAAATAGCTCAGGTTTACCGAAATCTAAAAGTAAAATTAGGGTTTGATCTATATGTATTAGTAGGAAATCACAACATAATCCATGTGTTTTCTTTCCCCAAAAAAATCCATTAACACTAGTTTGAAATACATTTATAAAAAATAGTTTTTTCACATTTTTAACCAATAAATGCATTTTTCCCTTTTTTCAAAACATTACACAACCCACCTTTATTTTAAGAACAAGGCTAATATTTAAAAAATTAAAACAGAAAAAAAGTAGATACTGATCTATGTAGAAAAATAAATGAACAATAAAAGAAGGAAACTAAATAAAATAGAAATTAAACAAGAAGATATAAATAGTAACCATGGGTGAAAGACACTATATTGAGTTACTCTAATACTTTCTATCTCTCTATCTCTCTGGTTTTAGGTCTCCTCTCACTGGCTCCATGAAGACCATTCTCTGACCGCCATTTTGTGCTCTTTCCTCAAGTTCCACCACTTTTCTTTGGGTCGGATCCAGAGGGATGGTCACACCGAGGCTTTGGGATAGTGAATTAGTGGTCAAGGGTCCCTTATGCATCTCTCTTATTCATCATCTAGGGTTTCAAACATAGGTAAATTTTTAGGGTTTCATCCCCTAATTTTTGTGATCTTAGGTGGACTTTTACTTTTCTTTTTTTTTCTTGGCTTCAATTCGGGTTCCAACCCATTCTTTCTCCCTCGCTCTCAGTGGTTTGGGTGTTTTCTATGGGGGGTTTTTGTGGGTTATGTTCCTCTACTGCTGGTTTGAAAATGGATTTATTAGTGATGTCGTGACATCATGGGAGGATTTTTTGTCGCACAGAGAATGAAAACGGAGAAGTTTAAGCGATGATAGGATGGCTTCTTGTCAAGTTCTTCCTCATCCTGGATTCTTTGATGTCTATGTTTTGTGGAACGTGTTCTTTTCGGAGGAGTTTCGAGGGTTTATCTCGCGATGTTGGAGGGTCTCGGTGGATTTTTACTAGAGTGTGTTGGCGGTTATATAGATTGGGGATGGTGTTGATGGTTGCATCAGCAAGGCTGTTTGAGGAGGTCATTTCCAAGGTTTGATTTGTTCTGGTTTTATTCTAGTGTTTGCTTTCCTAGTTAATGGTTTCTTTGATCGGTGATGGTGCTAATTTTTTCTTCAGTGATGACAACTGAGTTGAGGTTATTTCTTGGTGATGTTGTGATCATGGTTTGGAATGTTTGGAGGTGACTGGATGAAGAATCGGCTCTGGTGACGTTTTAGTGATGTCCATAGTTGTGGTTATGAGAAGCAATATGATGAAGGTGACTGGATGATAGTGTTGGTGATGAGTCGATGTGAAGGTGGTGATGGTGATGAGTGGATAAGGTCATCGAGGTGATGATGGTGGCGATAGTGACATAGAATCGTTTGTTTTTCACAGGTGGCTTGTTTGACCACTTTTTTAATTTGAATTTTCATTTTTGAATGTGGCTTTTCATAATGTTGTAAGGTGTGTAATATTGTTTTAAGAGGGAAGTGTTTGAATATTTTATCCAGTCTTTTTAATGTTCCAACCCACCTAAAAAGTGGTTTTATTTTAGAAAATATAAAAAAATGATTTGGAGGAGTAACCATGAATGATCCTAAACATCCCCTAGAGTGACCCCTGGACATACTCGGTACGGAACCACCTACCAATGTATAGTGAAGCCCCTAAGTATATAAAAAATTGTTCATCATCTACTGACCAATCCAGTGGCCTAACCTACCTAGCCTAACAAAAAATATAGGAGTATACCAAACCATATAATTAGGTTTAGAAAGATACCATCACACAATCCTCTAAAATACCCCTAGAAACCCATGTTAATAATATATTATGTATGTGGGAGGACCTCAAACACATGACTCTCCTTACCTATTGTCACCGAACTTGCCTACCCCAAACACATACACCGCTATACGATAAATCATAAAGGTAAATACCTCCTATAGAGGTTCCCTATATATATATATATCGCATTATCAAAGTGACAACTAGGTCATCACATCATAAAACGTTCAACCATTTATTTAAAAGAACACACTACTTTTCCAAATAGTCCTTTAACTCTGCACACCCAAATACATTTATCCAAACCTTTCAAAAACCATTTTCAAAACAATGTGAAATTCCATTTTCAAAAGAACTTTCCAAATAGGACTTTACATCATCAAAATCAACCCCACTCTCACATTATTCCAAAACCAAGATAAAATTTCACAAGATAATTAAATATTACAAACAAGCCCTTAAATCCATATAAAATTTCACCCCAAACACCTTTCCAAATCAAAGGCTTGAAAACATATACAAAATAACCCAGGATTTCCAAATGGTCTTTCACACTATTTAAAAACAAAATCCCTTTTATAAAACACCAAATTTCCATAACTTCCAATACAATCTTGAAACAACTTTAACTCATTCATAAAATGTGGAAACATTTTACAAGTAAAGAGGGAAGAAGAGAAGATGAAAAACCTTTTAAGAAACCAAGGTTCAGGGAAAGAATTTCGTCCTATGCCATCATCATTTTCAATCTCATCCATGTGTGCACTCTATACACCAATGGATGTTCCCACATCCAACAGCATCCCACAAGTATTTTTCCCCTAAACCATTTTCAATGAAACAACTTGATCTTTCTAACTAGTATAAAATATCATTTTATAAAAATTACCACATAACATGTCCAACCCCAATCCAATCAATTTAATAAAATATTTCTACATAAAACACCACCGAAATCATCCAATTTAAATATTAAACGCAAATTGAATTTAATCAAACCCATTTGGTGTGTGCATACATAGGTATAACTAAATATTCACCTTGAACGCTATTCTTAACAATTTATACTACCATGAAAACTACACAATAATCAAACAAAATGTATTATAAAGGTTTAGATCACGTCCAAAAATTAATTGAAAAAACTCATGCATCATATGGATTGAATTGAAAAGGAAAGGAATGGAGGAAACTACCTTAATGGTATGTGAATGTGACAAAACTCTCATAGATGGGATATTAGGGACCCATGGACGATTTTCACACCCTATATCTAAATAAAACACTACCCACACACAAACCCTAGCCATCAGTGTTTGACTGATGGAGAAACCCACAAAAGAAAACTAAGAAATATGGATAGGAGAGAATAAAGAGGAGTAAAATGGCCAAAACCCTAAAGTATTACCTTGGAATAAAAAGATGAGAACCATGGAGGAAGGAGATCCAAGGTAAATCCTTAAGGGGATACCTTCATGCACCCAATTCAACTAAGGAGGAGAAATCCTGATTTTGGGTTAAAGAGAGGAGAGAGAGGAATAGAGATTTTAGGATTTTAATGATCTAGAATGACTGCACAGTTTGGATGCATGGTTTGTTAAACCATGATCCAACCATGAGGTAGCCTCTACCACACCGGAACCAACCACATGCTCAACACACAGAGTTTGTGCAACTGTGCACAAACTGTGCGCTAGATTCTAGAAGAAATCCATACCTATCATATGACCCAATTGAATAGTTTGTGAGACCATGTGGAAATTTCTGTCCATTCCAGAAGTAATCTCATGGGTTCCTACACTGACCGCATGATTTCTACTAACCATGTGGTGCTTGTAAATAGCCAATAAAACCCACTTGAATGTCCAAAATTAAAAAAATTCAATTAGGACTTGAACTCAAACCTTGACCAAAAGATATGAGACCAAGAAAAGGATAAAATAATGGAGTATCTAAGGTCGGTGTGTAAAAATTATTCAATTTAATAGCATATGTGATACCAAATGTATACATTAAAAATATTTTAAATAAATAGGAGTTCAGTATCAAGTAAAAAATCAATGGATCTTGTAGTTTATATTCAAATGATGAAAAAAGGGTTGATGAATCATTGATTAAAATAAAAAGGAATATATAAAGCTCAGTTAGATCCAAATAAAGATTGTGTATTGTCATTTTATTTATAATATATTATAAGATAAATTTTCTTTAAATGAGTAATTGATATAAACAACATTATAATATGGATTTAACCCAAATGGTTTATGATTCATCAGATTCTATAACATACTCAAAAAAAGATAAAGATAAAAAGGAGTTTAAACTAGGAAAAATTTTCATCCAATTTATTTTTTAAAATATAAGTTAAATACTTTACACTACCCAAAAGTGTCATATTTTAAAGAATAAAGTATTATTTTAATAATATTTCACCAAAAAAATACAATACCATGTAAGTTATAGTCAGAAACTTTTTTGTTTGATAGTTATTACAGTTAAAGAAAATAAGTTTCATTTCTTAACACAAAATAACTTGTGTTTCTTAGCATGATATTTTAAAATAATATAGTTTCTATAAGTCTATTTGGAGTATGTTTAGACTTAGATGAGTTCAAAGATAAAAATAAAGGATTATAATCATAAAATTAAAAAGTGAATGTAACTTTATATCTTAAATGAGTTTTGGGTGAATTGGTAAAGAATAATATAAAGTGTTGCATTTTGTTTCCAAAATTATGTTAAGAAAAAAAATTGATGGAAATTTTCTAAGAAATATTATGATGATAAACTTTTATAATTTTAAAAAATTTATTATCATAACATTAAATGTTTTGAACTAAAGGAGTATGAATATTATGATCAAAGTGTTGAATATTAGGAATATGATTCCCAAATATCACTATTATTTGATTAAATTATAACACCCCAACCTCTATTTTAATTATTCATTAATTTGTTTATTTATTTACTATTTGTTATCCTTCTATTTATCTCTCTCTATGGGTATTTTACTTTGAAATTTTTTTAATTGGGGTATTTGTGCATGCTACATGGTTTTCTGAAATGTTAGTGAAATTCATGAAATCCATTCATTAAATCCATCCATGAAAACTCCAATAATAGTTTATAGTGAGTCTCATATCAAAATAATTTTTGGGTGAATTTTTGGTATTTTTCTGAAGTGCTTCATTTTTTGGTTAATAGTGAAAAATACATAATTTTAATTTAAAATTTCCTTTTTTGTTTAAAAAAATTATAAGGATAAAATATATTTTAAATTTGTTATAAAGTATAATTATTTCAATTATATATCAATTAATCCAATTTATTTAATTTTAAACATTTTTATAATGAAATTGGATAGAACATCTTTATAAAATTTTAAACATTTTTACTTTAAAAACTCGTTTTCTCATCACATCTGTGGGATTACTTTTAAAATAAATTTTTCTAATTAAATAAATTGAATTTGGAAAATTGGATTTAATATTTTTAATAATTTTAATTTATAATTTATAACAAGTTCATATATTTTTTTCCAAAATTAATAGTAAATGAAGTAAAAATTAATTACCATGGTTAAGGTAAAAGTTGGTTTATCGGGAGTTAAACTAAAAAGGTAAGGGTGAAAATGGCCTATAAACTTGTCCAAAAACAATTTTATGTAAAAAATTAGACAATTAAATCTATAATTCTCTAAAATGAAATATGAAAAACAAGGGATCACCCAATTATTTTTAAAAATATCTAGTGTGTCTTCTCCCCCGCATTTAAAAGGTCTCCCCATCTATTATATTATTCACACTTTCACACCTATTTTACTCAATCAAGACCTACCCAAATCACTTAACAAATTCCATACCATCATCCAAGAAGCCCTATTTTGGGTATAACTATAGCCTATAAAGTCTTTAGTTCAAATCTAAGGAGGATACCCAAAGAAGAGGTAATGTTCTTCAATGAGCGTCTTTATAATACTTATTTATCCACCTCAATAAATTATTATTAAAACATAATTATATATTAACCTCAATATATTAAATATAATTTTATTTTTTTATAATGATTTAATGGCCTAAAAACATCTCCACTTCCATCAAATGGGTTACAAAATTATCATTCGTGCATATGGTGAACTACCGTATCGCGAACCGATGTTGTTATTTTTCTATTTCCACCTATTAAGGTTTGGTTGATGATTGATATAAATTATATATATAATATTTATAACATATTCATACCTATATAGTTGCTATATTATATATATACATATATATATATATATATATCTTTTTACCTTCTATTCTATAGGATATATGATAATGTCGCTCGTCTGTACGGCGGACAACCATCTCGTGAAGTAATGTGAATCATATTTCACTAACACTTCACATGGAAGGTGATAAAGATAATTTTAATGATTAAATGAGATATAAATTACATAATTATGATATTAATGACATATTTATAATTCATTAAATATAATATATATCATATTTTTCTTTCCTTTTCACTCGCATAAAGATTATAACATTTTTTTTGTGCCTATGCACTACCACCATCACAAAGTGATGTGACTCTCTTTTTATCACCAAGACACATGAATGATATATATAAGTACATAATATGTTATTAATTATATTATTATCATTATGTAAAGGTAAAACACTACTTACCACCTTTCCATAATGATCTGTGAAAAATGGAAACATTTCTCATGTTCATATTCGTCCCACTGTATCCATGACCATAACATACTTAATTTTTCATAACCATCATTCATGATTGGTTTTAAAAGTAAAATTAATGTAAAAATATGAAAATTATGTCATTATTATTATTTATAGATGATATTACTGTATAATAAGTAAAATATATAGATCTTTCATGATGAAACTTGTATGAGAATTCAGGGCAATTAACTCCTGAAACAAAGAAAATAAAAAAAAATTATTAATGAAAGGGTAATATAATGTTATAAAAGGATCATATGTAATATTATAAATGTTAATATTTTTTTAATAAGTTAATAACATGTTTAAAACCACTATATATGAGGTTAAATAATTTTCAATCAAAAAGAATCATGTGGTAATGGATTTCATCTCAATTTTATTTCATTGAGGCAAATTGTAATGTTATGAACCTAATTTCTTTTATATGGTGTATATATTTCCCATTTGAAATGTAAAATCATTATTACTTAATAATTCGTGTTATATTGAGTTTCAATTTGAATTATTACTTCTAAGGGGATTAAACTTAAGAGTTACCAAGTGGTAAAAAAATTATAACTCAACTCAATTTCATTGGATTATATTATACTTCTTCATTGTTGTTAATATTCAAAGATTTTGTGTATAATTACTTTTTATTTTCTTGTTTTTTATTTAATTTTTTTTTATAACTATTTATAGCTGATACACATAATCAATTCATTGGATAATATCACTTCAATGTTATAATCTTTCCAAGGGTTTACTTCACAATCTCACTTTAATAAAGATTGTTTATTCTTGAATTTAAATTGAAGGAAGTAATTTCACCAATTTCTAAAAAAACCATTTAATTTTATTTTTCTATGGTTATTTATGGTATTTAAAAGTAATATTCTCATTTTTCTACTCTTTGGTTCAAAAATTAATTGAGAAATTATTTTAAGAAAATCTGACTTCATTTCTGTTTTCATTCAGAAATATGTTCTCTTCCAAAACTATGTTTTCTAAAAAATCAAAACTTTTTTTAACAATTATAAACAGATTTATGAAAATATTTTTCACCCATTTTTACTCATCAAAGAAAATTTCAAATTAATCTTATGTATTTTTCAAAATAATACATATTTTATTTAATCAAAAATGTGAAAGGGATATTTTTATCATTTCTAAACAAGGCACTTTCCTAACCTTTTTACAGTGTAAAAGAAATGTTATTTTTATATTTATTTCATGTATGGAATTACCAATCTTCATTATCATCATTTATTTCAAGCTTCATTTTCAATTTTATGAGGCTATTTTTAAAGAAAATGATTTTAAAAGTGATTTTCAAAGAAAAGGATTTTCAAAATGTTTTTCCAAATGAAAAGGATATTTTTATCAAGAATGTTTTTAAAGCTATTTTTATGGTATTTATATTCATCAATTACAATACCCCTTTATTCTTAGTCTAATGGGTATATTTTGAAACCATTCGTATTCTTTCTCGAGAGGGTTTATCATTATTTTTACCAAGGACAGTATTGACATTCATTTCCTTGTTTCATTTTATAGTCATTAACATTACCTTGAAATAGTAAAATTTTTATGATCATTAAACATTAAATTTACCCTAAATATCCATATTACTTATCATGGATATGATTATTACTTAAACTATATTCCATTTTAACATACAATTTTTTCATTGGAAGTTGTTTTTTTATCTAGGTAATATTGATAAATTCATATTCTTTATTCAATATGGATGTTTTAGGATAAGGCACATTGTTTATAAATTAAATAAACTATTCGATATATGAGGAATCACTATGGGAAAAGTGGTATTAGCGACGGGTTATTTGCGACGGGATTATTTCTCGTCGAAAATAACCCCTGTGATCAGGGTATTTGCGACGGGATAATTTCCCGTCGCAAATAACTCCTTATTTGCGATGGGATATTCTTACCCGTCGCAAATGGTTTGGCGCGACTTGCGCGCCAAACCGCGCGAAAGATATTTGCGACGGGATCTCCTTCCCGTCGTAAATAACCGACGGTGGTAACAAGTTATTTGCGACAGGAAGGGGTTCCCGTCGCAAATAAACTGGCGACAGGGGTTATTTGCGACAGGGCCCGTCGCAAATAACCTCTTTTATTGCCGCCCATAATAAATGCGGTCGGGGTTATTTGCGATGGTCCCGTCGCAAATAATATCAATTGCGATGGGAATACCATCGCAATAAACCCCGCCGCAAATAATCTAACCTATAAATATAGCCAGCCTTGACATATTTTTCAAATCTGAACTTCTTACTAGTTTATATGAGTTGAGTGAATTTTGTTTTGCAAGCTGATTTCAAGGTGGTTGCGGGGATCATCCTACAAGTACCAAAAATCGAAAGCTCGAAAACCAGTTTAAGGTTTTTATCTGAATTTTAATTTAATATTTATTTAATGTTTTTGTTTTATATTTTTAAATTAGTTTTTGTTATTTCTAATTAGATATAATTATGTTGTATTAAGGTTGTATTAAATTTAATTTGTTAGATTTAATTATTAGTAATTAACAATATTTAATAATTAAGTCGTTGTAATTAGTAATTAATAACTGTAATTTTAATTAAAGATAGTAATTGGTATTTAATGAATGTAATTAGTAGTTAATGAATGTAATTAGTAATTAATGAATGTAATTAGTAATTAATCAATATAATTTGTAATAATTAGTAATAATTAGTAAAAATTTTCAATAATTAGTAATAATTAGTAATAATTTGTAATAATTAGCAATAATTAACAAAAAATAGGAATAATTCAAAAAAAAGTAACAATTAGCAATAATTAACAAAAAATATGAATAATTAAAAAATAGTAATAATTAGAAACAATTAACAATAATTAGTAATAAGTAACAATAATTAGTAATAATTAGTAATAATTACCAATAATTACCAATAATTACCAATACTTAGTAATAATTACCAATAATTAGTAATAATTACCAATAATTACCAATAATTACCAATAACTACCAATAATTAGGAATAATTACCACTAATTTGGAATAATTACCACTAATTAGGAATAATTACCACTAATTAGCAATAATTACCAATAATTAGCAATAATTACCAATAATTAGCAATAATTACCAATAATTAACAATAATTAGCAATAACTAGCAATAAATAGCAATAACTAGCAATAAATAGTAATAACTAGCAATAACTAGAAAAAAATAGTAATAACTAGCAATAATTACCAATAATTAGTAATAATTAGTAATAATTACCAATAATTAGTAATAATTACCAATAATTAGTAATAATTACCAATAATTACCAATAATTAGTATTAATTAGCAATAATTACCAATAATTAGGAATAATTATCAATAATTAGTAATAATTACCAATAATTAGTAATAATTACCAATAATTAGTAATAATTACCAATAATTAGTAATAATTACCAATAATTACCAATAATTAGTATTAATTAGCAATACTTACCAATAATTAGCAATAATTACCAATAATTAGTAATAATTACCAATAATTAGTAATAATTACCAATAATTAGTAATAATTAGTAATAATTACCAATAATTCATAATAATTACCAATAATTAGTAATAATTACCAATAATTAGTAATAATTACCAATAATTAGTAATAATTACCATTAATTAGTAATAAGTACCAATAATTAGTAATAATTAACAATAATTAGCAATAATTAGAATAATTACCAATAATTACCCATAATTGGTAATAATTACCAATAATTAGTAATAATTACCAATAATTAGTAATAATTAGCAATAAATAGAAATAAATAGCAATAACTAGCAATAACAAGCAATTAGTAGCAATAAGTAGCAATAAGTAGCAATAATTACCAATAATTATTATTAATTAGCAATAATTAGCAATAAATATCAATAAATAACAATAATTAGCAATAATTAGCAATAAATAGCATTAATTAGTAATAATTAGTAATAATTATCAATAATTAGTAATAATTAGTAATAATTACCAATAGTTAGTATTAATTACCAATAATTAGTATTAATTACCAATAATTACCAATAATTACCAATAATTAGTATTAATTACCAATAATTAGTATTAATTACCAATAATTACCGATAATTACCAATAATTACCAATAATTACCAATAATTAGTGATAATTAGCAATAATTAGTAATAATTAAAACTAATTACCAACAATTAGCAATAATTACCAATAACTAGCAATAATTACCAATAACTAGCAATAAGTACCAATAACTAGAAATAACTAGCAATAACTAGCAATAACTAGCAATAACTAGCAATAACTAGCAATAACTAGCAATAACTAGCAATAACTGACAATAACCAGCAATAACTGACAATAACTAGCAATAACTGACAATAACTAGAAATAACTGACAATAACTACCAACAATTACCAATAACTACCAATAATTACCATTAACTACCAATAATTACCATTAACTACCAATAATTAGGAATAAGTACAAATAATTAGGAATAATTACCAATAATTAGGAATAATTACCAATAGTTAGTAATAATGACCAATAATTAGTAATAATTACAAATAATTAGTAATAATTACTAATAATTAGTAATAATTACCAATAATTAGGAATAATTAGTAATAATTAGTAATAATTAGCTAATTGGAAAAAACTAGCGTGATCAGTATCTTTCTCAATTATCTTTTCATCTTTGTATTAGTTTTAAGAAAACTTTTGTCTCCACATGTAATATTTTCATTCATTTTCAAAATTACCAGCCTACTCATCAATAGAGAGGTGAAAGTAAATGCAAATATTACATGTGGAGACAGAATGTTAAACACACAGATGAAAAGAGAATTGTAATATAATATAGAAAATTATATTATTTTAATATTAATAATAAAAAAGTACTAATAATGTAATAATGTTATTCTTATATAATTAATATTTATGAAAAAATAATATTAGAATTATTAAATAATAATAATAAAATTATAAAATATTAAAATTATCAATATTCGTAATAGGTTTTGCTCTATTCTTAATATGTTCAATTTTTAAAGGGTCAATTTTTAGGTATATCCCAATAAAAAGTTTGTGTCAGTCGTGTCTGATGTAAACTCTATAATTATCCTTGCTTGGTTGATCATATTAATATTATTTTTTTATAAATATTAATCATAAAATAATAATTACAAATAACTATCGGTAAATGTCGGTAATTATTAAGAAGTAGTTGTAATTAGTTATCCTCTCTTTTTGAGTGTTTTTTCTAATAAATTATTCAAAACCAGTAATGATTTTATATTTTATAGAAAAATATGGAACAACGAGGTCATCAACAGTCATTATTAGATGACCGCATATGGATAAATCAATGTAGAAATCCAAATGGTACAGGTTTAAATCCAGTATATATTGAGGGCGTGGAGACTTTCTTAGCATTTGCGGCATCAAATCCAGAATTTGTTTCAGAAGGCACAATAAAATATCCTTGTAAAAAATGTACACTGAGAACATTTGACACCTTTGACAAAGTTGGGAGACATCTCTTGCATTTTGGTTTTCAACCGGATTATGTTTTTTGATATAAACATAGTGAACACAGTTCTAGAGAAGGTGATACTAACTTGATTCCGGATCCATCCCGGTTTCAAAATTTAGTACATGATGTTGCAGGTCCATCTATTCAATATACAGAAACACAGGATGATATTGATTCAACTCCTGAGTTGGCACACTCTGAATTTTATGAGTTATTGAGGTCTGCTGAGGATGCGTTATATCCCGGTTGCAAGATAAGCAAATTAGAAGCAGTTGCAAAATTTATGGCTATCAAATCAGATAATGGAATGTCAAACACATGTTTTGATCAAATATTTTCTTTGGTTAAAACACTGTTACCTGAAGGAAATGTTTTTACTGCAAATTTCTATGATAGTAAGAGGCTGGTTCGGAATTTAGGACTTAGTTTTCAAAAGATTCATGCATGTTCAAATGATTGTATTTTATATTCTGGGGAAAATGAGTCATTGGATAGTTGTCCCACTTGTGGGAAATCGAGGTATAAAGAATCTCAACATGGGAAGTCTGGGTTGATTCCTGTAAAATAGTTGAGATATTTTCCTCTTACATCTAGACTTCAGCTTTTATTCATGTCTAAGAATACAGCGACAATGATGTCATGGCACAAAATGAATATTTCAACCGGTAAAAGCTTGAATCATCCGGCCGATTGTGATTCATGGAAATATTTTGATAGAGTGCATCCATCCTTTTCTTTAGAAGCCTGAAATGTGCGATTGGGTCTTTCCACTGATGGTTTCTGTCCATTCGGATCTTATGGTAGTCAGTATTCATGTTGGCCTGTCTTTTTAACTCCATACAATTTACCTCCATGGATGTTGATGAAGGAACCCTATATATTTTTGACCTTACTAATCCCAGGACATCCGAAGAACAATATTGATGTTTATTTCAAACCATTGATTGGTGAATTAAATATACTGTGGAGTACTGGTGTCAGTACTTATGATGTTGCTGTGAAACAGAATTTCATACTAAGAGCAGCATTGATGTGGACAATTAGTGACTTCTAGGCCTATGGAATGTTATCTAGCTGGAGTACACATGGTCTGAAATCATGTCCTTACTGTATGAGAGAGAACAAGGCATTTATGCTCGTCCATGGAAAAAAAACCTTTCTATTTTGACTATCTTCGCAGATTTCTTCCATTTGATCATCATCTTCGCAGAAACAGATCTCATTTTACAAAAGACACAGTTGAAAGGGATGGACCTCCAAAAATTCTATCAGGTAAAGAGTTAAAATCAGTTGTATATTCATTACCTCCCATCACATTTGGACCCACAATAAACCAACAGAAAATTTCTGGTTTTGGGAAAGAACACAATTGGCTAAAACGTAGCATATTTTGGGATTTTCCATATTGGTCTGATTTGCTGGTCCGCCACATGTTGGATGTCATGCATATTGAGAAGAACTATTTTGATAATTTTTTCCATACAGTTTTGGATACACCATAAAAGAGGAAAGATAATGTAAATGCATGATTAGATCTTTCTCAAATTTGCAGGCACCCAGAACTCGAACTGTTTGAGAATTTCATAACAGAAAGGTTAATGAAACCAAAATCAGCTTATACATTTTCCAAAGAAAGCCGCTTTTTATTTTGTCAATGGATTTCATATTTGAGACTTCCAGATGGATGTGCTTCCAATTTGGGTAGATGTGTAAATAATGGTCATATTACCAGATTAAAAAGTCATTATTGTCATGTTATAATGGAAAGGCTTATACCCATTGGATTAAGAGGTCTATTGAATTCTGTGATATGGGATTCCATAACAGACATATCATATTTTTTTTGGGACATTTTTGCGGCGACAACAGATTACGATGCTCTATAGAAACTTGAAGAAGATGTTGTTGTAATTATATGTAAACTGGAAAAAATTAACTGAATATAATATATTCACAATTTAAATTTTAAATTGTAACTACATGAGTCATATGAGACCGCAGCATCACAGACCCGGCCTGAGGGTCAGGCCGAGGCATCAGATTAGACCAGTGGCCATCAGTTTGATGAGGCGGCATGGATGTAGGCGACCCAATATGCCTTCGAGAATGGCCGGGTAGTTGGTATCGGCTCTCGACTAACTCCTGGAGATTATTATGGCAGTGCTGCGATGTCGGCGTCCAGCTCGAGAGGAGCTCGTGCATCCTCTTCCGCTACATAGTATGAGGATCGGTTGCGATATTAGACTGATTTGATAAGGAGTCTCCAAAAGGAGCATAAGGAGATGCGTCGGCAGCAGCAGCAGCATGAGGAGGAGCGCCGACGACAGCAGTAAGTGTACGGGGAGCAGATGAGTCGGTGGCACCAGCAGCAGTAGGAGCAGATGGAGTACATGCGCCGACTCACCTGTGCCTTAGGGATGGAGTTTCCTCCACCAGCAGATCCCCCCCTCCCCCTCCTCCTTCATATTAGTTATTTTTTAGATGTTATAAAGTTTGTAAATTTAAAATATGACATTTTTTCTATTCATATTTTCTGTCTCTCTTATACTGGTGTCAATATTGTATTATTTAATTTCTATTTATTTTTAATACTTTATTATTTATTATTGGTATTTATTTTAATGTTTGTTTATTTTATTAATAATAATATTACTCTTAGTATTTTATTAATTTTTTATATTTCTTTTTTCAAATGTTGATAATTTTTAAATGTTAGTGGTTGGATATTGAGAGAGGCGTGCGTGTTCATCCGACTCATGGAATCATCGATATTAAATGTAAAATTATTCTTGCAGTAAATGAACCATTCTTACTGGCTCAACAAGAACATAAAGTTTATTATGCAAAGTACTATGCTACGTCAAGAGACTTGACTGATTGGTGGAGCATAATAAAAATTAAAATTTGAGACAATCAATTTAGTCAAAGTCAATGTGCTTTCACTGAAGTGCAAGGAATTGAAGTTTTTCAAGAGAGTACTCAAAATCAATCTTTTTTACTAAGAGACATGAGTATTGATGATGACACCCCTCAATTAAGAGTCAGTGATGATGATGATGATGTTAATGACATCACAAATGAATTTGAAATGGTAAGAGATGAAGCAACTAGAACTCAAATGGATATCGATGATATTGAGGAGGAATATGAAGATGACATTGACAGATATGAAGATGATGATGAAGTTGAACATTGATACAATTCAATGGTAGTTATATATAATAATAACTAATATATATGTATATATAATAATAATTATCAATTATTTGCTAACAACATTCGTTTTCTGTATTAGATGGATGAGGATAAATTTCGTGAGTTGGCGAATACTGACCTATCTTTCGATCTGTACAAGTTGCTGGCACCAGACCCTTAGCCTGAAGGCGCTTAAGGGGGTACGCGGAGGGGGCGCGGTCTTGCATGACTGATGATTCCTGACCCCATCCCTGAGGGACGTCCACGTCTTGGGTTCGATCCACGCACCCAGAGGTGTGATAACCTGTGCATTTTACTAAGATTTCATTAATCTATTTACATAATAAATGTTTGATTATTGTTTTTAGAGTTTTCCACATATAGAAGTCAGACAGGGCAGCGCTATTTTGCGCAACTATTTTTCTCAGCCATGGAAGACATGGGATCATATTCCCGTTGATGTGCAGCAGGCCATGTTCGGCTATTGGTTGGTACGTACGTAAATAAATAATTTTTATTTTGAAATTTATTTCATTTATAACTTAATATTTTGAATTATTTGTAGGTTTTATGGGATCCGATCGAGGATACCATGCGTGACGCCATCCACGAGGCATGGGAGGTGGCCATGCGTGATCGCTTTCGTCAGTTTTTGCACAATTTAAGAAGAGCTTCCATGAAAAAAGCAGGAGTGTCAGATTTTGACGAGTCATGTAGAGCACACCGACCAGAGTACATTTCATCCCACGTATGGGATGGATTATGTGCACACTGGTTAAGTGGTGGCTTTCAGAGTAGATCGTCGGTGGGGAGGCAGAATTGGGGGAGACAGGAGGTGACTCATCGAGCTGGGAGTCGTACATTCAGTACTCATAGACAGCATTTGGTACGTACATTTTTTATAAATATTTTATATAAATTTAAATATTAACAATTTATTTTATATTCTTATAGGCTGTTGAGCACCCCAATATTACGGAGTACGACGTATATCGGAGGATGTACAGTGATAAAGCTACTGGGGAGCTCAGAGGTGATCGCCAGCGTCACATCGTGGTCAGTATTATTTGTTTTCAAGTTTAAAAATTAACTGCATATAATATATTCACAATTTTAATTTTAAATTGCAACTACAGGAGTTATATGAGACCGCAGCGTCACAGACCCGGCCTGAGGGTCAGGCCGAGGCATCAGATCAGACCAATGTCCACCAGTTTGATGAGACGGCATGGATGCAGGTGACCCAATATGCCTTCGAGAAGGGTCGGGTAGTTGGTATCGGCTCTTGACTGACTCCCAGAGATTATTATGGCAGTGCTGCGATGTCGGCGTCCAACTCGAGAGGAGCTCGTGCATCTTCTTCTGCTACACAGTATGAGGATCGGTTGCGATCTAAGACTGAGTTGATAGAGAGTATCCAAAAGGAGCATGAGGAGATGCGTCGGCAGCAGCAGCAGCATGAGGAGGAGCGCCGACAACAGTAACAGGAGTATGAGGAGCAGATGAGTCGGTGGCAGCAGCAGCAGCAGGAGCAGATGGAGTACATGCGCCGACTCACTCGTGCCTTGGGGATGAAGTTTCCTCCACCAGCAGATCCCCCCCTCCCCCACCTCCTTCAGATTAGTTATTGTTTAGATGTTATAAAGTTTGTAAATTTAAAATATTACATTTTTTCTATTCAGAGTTTATGTCTCTCTAATACTGGTGTCAATATCGATTATTTAATTTCTATTTATTTTTAATACTTTATTATTTATTATTGGTATTTATTTTAATGTTTGTTTATTTTATTAATAATAATATTACTCTTAGTATTTTATTATTTTTTTATATTTCTTTTTGCAAATGTTGATAATTTTCATATTTTTATTTTCTAATTATTTTAATAATAAAATATTCAGTATTTTTAATACATAAAAAGTTTCAAAAAAATTAATTAAAATTATAGTTTTTTAATTATTTATAATAATATGAATTTGATATATTATTATTATTATTATTATTATATAATATTATATTATTTATATTATAATATTAATATAATTAATAATATTATTCATATTTTATAATATTAATTTTATATATATATATATTTAAATTTTTAAATATTTTAATTTAATTATAATTTTTTAAATATTTGAATGATTTTTTGTTTTAATATCTGAATGAATTATAATTGTATTATTACTATTATAATATTAATTAAAAAAATATTAATTTTTTAATTTTTTTTATTTTTTTATACATATTTGCGACGGGATAATCATCCCGTCGCAATTACCTTTTTTTTATTTTTTAAATTTTTTGCAATGGGAATATTTTCCTGTCGCAATAGGCAATTGCGACGGGCCCATCGCAATTACTTATTTCTGGTTTTTTAAAAAAATCAACTTTTTCGTGATGGGATTAGTGGCCCATCGCAAATTTTATTTGCGACGGGCCCATCGCAAAATCATTATTTAAAGTTTTTTTAAATATATCGATTAGTATTTGCGAAGGGAAATATTTCCGTTGTGAATAATAGTTTTAGCGACGGGCCGGTCGCAAATAGTGTTAGTACCGACGCCATTTACCGCAACAGGTCATTTGCGACGGACCCCTGTCGCAAAAGCCCATTTGCGATGGGATCCCATCGCAAATGGGCTTATTTCTAGTAGTGAATACTTTGAAATTGCAACACTCGGGTTGGGGGTTCATTTATATAAAGCTCCTTGATGCATCATTAGTTTTATGAGATGACTTAGTTGGAAAAATTAGATGGGTTTTTACCAAGTTTGTTTTAAACCTTCTTCTGAAAGGTCTTGACGGTAAAGGTATCATGTGCATAAGAAACATGATGTTTGATAATTAAGAAATTTCCTTAATTCAGAATTCAGTGTAGTTGGGGTTTGTCTTAGTGGTAAGAACCCCATAATTATACATGAAAAATGGTGGTTCAAAACCCATTGGGTGCTGGTACTGTAGTAGTATTGTAGTGTACTGTAGTAGTGGCAACAATGTAGAGGCGGCTGGGTACTGCAGTGGTGGCAGGGTACTGTACGGCACTATAGCAGGTGGGTACTGTAGTAGTACTATTCACATAATGGGATTTGGGCCTATGGGAAATGTAATGGGCTAAATGCCCACTGAGCCTTCGGGCTATGTAATGGGTCTTCCTCTACCCAGTTAAAAGAGGTCTTTATCTTGATTTAATAATAAATGAGGCTTCAGCCCCAACATTTTTAATTTAGAATTCAGTTATTTTTATCCATGAGTTTTTTAAAATGATATTATCCCTGGATGCATTTCACTCTTAGTTTATTGATTAAATGACATTTTTTTCTTATTAAACTTTCCATATCAATGATGCCATATCCATTTTTTTAAGTGGCATGTGTGTTAAGTTATCTACTTTTTCATATTGATTATGATTATTTATTCATGATATATTCTATAATACCTAACCCTTATTGATCATTTTAACTCACCCATATTTTTTTTCCTTTCCCTAGGTTATGAAGATGGATCATTTGAATGAGTTTCAAGTATGTTGTGCATTTTATTTTGTTATGTTTTATTTTTTATTCCCAGTGTAAAATGGGTGTAGTGTGTATATTCAGTTCTCCAAAACTACTGAATTGGTTAGTCCTTCAAGATCCGACCCATTGTATTTATGTAGATGTAATAATGTAAGGAATGGGTTCTGAGCTACTAGGGTCAGGGTCAATATGGTTGGTATCATAGGAAGTTTAAAAGATACCTTAGGAAATATATTTTATAAAAAAACATATACTAGGGATCATGACCCTTTGATATACTTTGAGGATAATAATAAAATAATATTCTATAGTTTTGGTAAGGTAAATATTATTTTATTTTCCCTAGAAATACATTCATGTCTAGATACTATAAATGGATGTGGTTCTAACACATATGTATCGAGGGGTAATAATTTTGAAAAGGGAATATTGGGATTGACCTAATCATCACCTGGTGTATGACAATGGGCCTTAATTCACACCTAGTTTAGCACTCTTATGGGATATTCTTAGGATAATTCACATTTTCTTTACAAACCTTTAAGAAGGAATTGAAATAGAGATATCCCCAAAGATACCTTGTTTATAATTATGAGATTATCTATGCATAAATTGTTCAATTTATGTTAATTGTTTCATAAGATTTTAGATTATAAATTATGTTTTATAAGTATATAATTTAATCTAGTGGATGAAAATATTTATAAATCAATACCAGAAAAAGGAATGGGAACTGCATCAACACGCTCAATCCAAAGAGTAAGAGTGATCATTTACTTGATGGGTTTACACCAATCTTTCTAAGGGAACTAATCACCCAAATATTCTCATCATATGAGGATATATTATCATGTACTAAAAAGATAGATAAATAATACACTAATTATTATTCCTTTGGATTGAAGCATGAGAACAATAGGATGACTGGGAAAAATATGGACAAAGTAAATAAGATAAATAAGGATTTTCCCACATATGATAATTATAGAAAGAAACACCCCGGTACTTGCTTAAAAGTAATGGTAGTTTTCTACAAGTGTGCAAGGAAATACCATTGTGCTAGTGATTTCAAGGGTAAGAAAAAAATTGATAATGTACAATGCTTCAGCTACAAAGATATGGGACACTACACAAATCAACTTCTCAAGTTTCAAAGGAATATGCCTCAAAATAAGCTAATGAATCATGGTCAATCTTATGGTATTACCACAGATGAATAGGAATGATTAGTGTTATTGTATTTGGATTCAAGGATTATTTCATTTAAGTATTTTATCAATTATTTTCTGGTTATAAGAATTATAAAATGTATAATTATTGTAATGCAATAACTTTTTGTTAAGGATTTGAAAGCATGTGTTGAGTGGTACGGATGATCAATAAAATTGATTCAATGTCTATTTGAACTACTTTGAAGACAAATAATTTAAGGAAATATAACATTAAATATATTCTCAAGGTTTAGATTTTGAAGTTGGGATAAAGAGCTAATTGATATGGATAAATTAAATTAGATAGTACTAACTAACTTATAACTGATTAATGATTCATTGAAAAAGTGGCTTATGTTATCATTTATGGAGTTGAAAACATTTTTTGATATAAGGAATATATCTAGTAATCTGGGAGTCATTTAAGGAATAAGTAATCACACTTGTTTTAAATAAGGTTTTGTGGTAATTTAGATTATTACCATGATTCAAGAGATACATGATGAAGGTATTAACATGTTTGGTATGTGATGATTAAGAGATACTTCATATTGTTTAGGGGATTAATGAAAAGTTCATTTTGTAAATTAAATGACCTTGTTTCTAAACTTATGTATTTTAATAATCTAGAAGGGCCATAAGGTTAAATTTTTATGTAATGTGTTAAGATGAAATTTGGTTGAGTTTTTAAATATTAATGTATTACTTCACTATATTAAAAATTTTGTATATTGGATAACTTGTGCTAACCAAATTGGTTTTTTAAAATAGTTGGAGATAGATGGAAAGACTTTTCACAATTTTATGGATCTTATAATCCATTAAAAATGAATTTTAGTGCTTTAGAAAAAAAATCATTTTTGGATATTAATTTCTTGGATTAAGGTATGATTTGGAAATTGATATAAGCACAACCAAAGGTTAAAATTTTTCTTATAAAATATTAATAAATCAAGTGGGTATATTTCCTTATATTCTTATATAATAAAATAATTCCTCAACACTAGGAAAAAATATATTGAAAAATTAATGTTATCATATTACCTTTATATCTGATGAATTATATGGTATTTTAATTAGTCACAGATTTATGGTTTTAAGACCATTAATTTTCCATTTATAACTCACTTTATTAGGATTAATTGCCTCAATCGCTCTCTATAATTATTTATTCTTTTCTTCCGTGTCTATATCTAAAATTGCAACCAATATTCTAGTATATAGAAACCTAGTTATATGTTATTTCATATGACCTTTTTACTTACCTCTCTCTCTTATTAAGATTACATTTTATTAACCTAATTTTAAATCTTGGTTTTTCAACAATTGTATTTCAAACTTTCAAACCCTTGATTACCAAGATAAAATTTAAATTATGAGTACGTGATTTATTTTAGGTGGGGAGAATGTAACACCCAAAAATTATAAAATAAGAACATTTTATTCCATTTATTACGCTAAAAGAAACATTGATTTTATCTTGATTTACATACAACACTTATTTTGTCTTTCATTTAACAGAACACTCAGTTTAGTTTTCATTAAACGCAACACCAAGTTTAAACGAAATATGAAATATTATTAAAATAATATTATTTAATATAAAATTCATAACCAAGCTATTAGAATGAAATTTATGAGTAGTAATAACTAAATTATAAAAATTATGGTTATCTATTGATTAGAAATAAAATAATAATCATTTAAAAGAAAAATAAATGTTTTCTGAAAACTGTATTTTTCTGAAAGACTATTTAACTACACTTTGCGTACATAAATTAAAAATAATTCATAAAAATTTTATAAAATTTATTTTAAAAAATAAAATTCATTTTTGAAATCATCATATATAAATTATCTTATGGTGAATTTTTTCATTTTTTCTAAAATGTTAATTTTTTTATAAATATTGAAAATACTGAATTTTAAATGAAAACTGCCTTTTCATTTAAATAATTTAATGTTTTAAACTATATTTTAAATTTGTTTTAAAGTAAAATTGTTTAAATTATATATCAATTAATCCAATTTATATTATTTTAAATATTTTTATGTTGAATTTAGATATAAAAACTTTGTAAACTTTTGAACATTTCCACTTTAAAAACTCGTTTTCTTGTCACGTTTGTGAGATTAATTTTAAATTAAATTTTTTCACATATGTGAATTGAATTTTGAAAATTTTAATACATATTTTGAATCATAATAATTTATAATTTCAAAAAATATTAACTTAATTTATGACTAAAATGAATAGTGAATGTAGAAAAAATTAATTACCATGGTTAAGGTAAAAATGGGTTTACAGGGGGTTAAACTAAAAAAGATAAGTGTACAAATGTTCTACAAACTTTTCCAAAAAATATTTTCTAGACATATTTATAAAATTAAACCGATAATATTATTTAATGGACCATTTTTTACCCAATTACTTATGAAAAACATGGGGTCGCTTAATTATTTTTAAAAATACTAAGTGTTTCATCTCCCCCACTTATAAAAGGTTACCCCATATCCTCTATTATTCACACCTTTAAACCTATATGGTTTAGAAAATACCTACGTAAATCACTTAAAAATCAGTAGACTCATCCTAGAATCCTTATTTTTGGTATAAATCCAACCTGGGAATGCTTTAGTAGAAACATAAGGAGGATACCAGAAGAAGAGGTAATGTTCTTCAATGAGCGTCTTTATTTTATTTATTTATTGACCACCTTAAATTATTATTAAAAGATGAAAACATAATAATATAAGTATCTTTAATATATTCAGATTTTTTTATAGTAATTTCATGACCTAAATTCATCTCCACTTCCATCAAATGGGTTATGAAATCATTGTTCGTGTGTACGGAGGACTACCGCCTCGCGAACCGATGCCATCCATTTTTTCATTTCCACCTATCAAGGTTGGGTATAGTGATGGATATAAATTATATATATAATATTTATAAAATTTTTATTTCCTCTAGAGTCACTATATATTATATATCTTTTTACCTTCCATTCCATAGAAGATATGATAACTTTACCCGTGTGTATGGAGGACTACCGCCTCACAAAGTGATGTGATCCATCTTTCACAAATGCTTTATATGAAAGGTTATAAAGATACCTTTTATGATTATATGTGTTATAAATGAAATAATTATGATATTTTTTATATTATTATTTTTCTTTAAAGTTAAAATATTACTTTTTTTTTAAAAGGTTGGGGCCGAAGCCTCATTTTTATTAATAAAGCAAAGCAAAGACCTCTTTTAACTGGGTAGAGGGAGACCCATTACATAGCCCGAAGGCCCAGTGGGCTTGCAGCCCATTACATAGCCCGTAGGCCCAAAGACCTCCTTTCTATAATGATCGGTGAATAAGGAAATGTTACTCATGTGTACGTATAACCGACCATCTCCATGATCAGAACACACTTCATTTTTCATAGACATAATTAATGATTGGTTTTAAAAGTAAAATTAATTTAAAAATATGATAATTAATATAGGATTATTATTATGGAGATGATATAATTATAAAATATTCATAATAACAGGATATTTTATGAGGAAACGTGTATGAGAATACAAGGCAATTAAAACTCAAAACAATAAAAATAATTAAATATTATTAACAAACGAGTAATAAGATGATAAAAATTTACCATATGTAATATTATAAATATTAATATGGTTATATTATAAGTTAATAACATGTTTTAAACCACTATACAGGAGGTTAAGGAATGTTCAATTGAAAGTAAGCATGGGGTAAGGGATTATGTCTCAATTTCATTTCATTAAGACATATTGTAATGTTGTGCACCTAATTTCATTTATATAGTGTATATAATGTCCATTTGACATGTAATATCATTATTCCTTAATAATTCATGGTATATTGATTTTCAATTTGGATTATTACATCAACTAGGATTTGACTTGAGAGTTACCAAGTGGTAAAGAATTCCATAACTAAATTCCCTTTCATTAGGTTATATTTCTTCCACGTTGTTGTTAATATTTTAAGATTACGTTCATAATTACTTTTCATTATCTTATGTTTTATTTCCACTTTTTTATCTATATTTAAATTTTATACACATAATCAATTTAATGGTTTATTCTAACTTCAATGTAATTATCTTTTCAAGGGTTTGCTTTACAATCTCCCTTTAATTGAGATTTTCTATTCTTGAATTTCAATTAAAGGAAATTATTTGAACATCTACTAATAAAAAATTTAATTTTATTAAAATATAGATATGAATTATATTTTCATGTTATACTACCATTTTTTTCACTCTTTTTATTTTAAATTAATTGAGAAATTTTTTTAAGAAAACCTGACTTTATTTATCTCTTCGGTCAGAAATCTACTTTCTTCTAAAACCATGTTTTATATAAATGTTTTCAAAGTTTTTTAACATTTTCAAAATTATTTATCAAATTAATTTTTAACCATTCTTAATATTTATAAAAAAAATCTCAAAGGAATCTTATATCTTTTTCAAAATAATTTCTGTTTGGATTTTACAAAAAATGTAAAAGGAATATTCTTATCATTTTCTATATAAGGAATTTTTGAAAACTTTATACAATGAAAAAGGAGTTTTATTTTAACATTGAAAGCATGTAAATCAATACAGGTCATCATGACCATAATTTATATGAATATTCCTTTTCAATTTTATAAGGATCTTTTTAAAAAAAATGTTTTTAAAAGTGATTTTCAAATAAAAGGATTTTCAAAATGTTTTTCAAAATGAAAAGGATATTTTATTCAATAACTATTTTAATTATATTTTTATGGAATTTATTTTCATCAATGAAAAATTTAATTTAGTCTTACTCTAGTGGTTATATGTTGATATCATCCTTCTTATTCCTCTAGATGGTTTATAATTATTTTGACCAAGGATGATTTTAATATTCAATTCCTTATTTCATTTTGTAGTCATTAACTTCCACTTGAAATATCCACTTTCTTTTGGTCATTAGACATTAAAAATACCCTAAATATCAATATTATTTACCATGTATATTCATTTTTTTTTAATCGTATATCATTTTAACATATGGTGTTTACATTTAAATTAATGTGTTTGTCTAGTAAATATTGATAAATCTATATTATTAACTCAATATGAATATTTGATTATAAGGAATATTGTTTATAAATTAAATTGATTATTCGATATATGAGGAATAATTTGGATAGACAAGACATAGTTTGGGGACCATTTATAGAAATCCCCTCGATTCATTGGTAGAATCATGAGATGAATGAGTTGGCCAAATCATATGGGTTTTTACTCAAAATGTTTTAAACCATCTTGTGAAAGTTATTGATGGTAAAGGTATCATGTGAGTAGAAAACATTAAGTCTAATAATTAATCATTTTCCTTCATTCATAATTTATTTATTATTATCCATGATATTTTGATAATGATAATATCTTCGGATATATTTCATTCTCAGTTTATTGATTAAACGGAATGTGTTTTCGATTATTTATCAGGCCATATTGATTATGCATTATCTATTTATTTAAGTGTAATTTTTTTTCAGTTATCTACTTTTCCATATTGATTATTCTTATTGATTCATGATAGTTTCAAATGTACTTAACCCTTACATATAATTTGAGCTCACCATTATTTTTTTCCTTTCCCTAGGTTATGTAGATTAATCCTTTGAATGAGTTTTGTGGATGCTAATAATTTTATTTTATTAAGTTTAATTTTTTAGTCCTAATAAAAAATTGGTGTCATGTATATATCTAGTTCCTCTAAACTACTAAACTATTCGGTCCTTTGGGAGTCAACCCGTTGTATCTATGTTAGTCTTAGGTGGGTTGTCTCATGCATTACTCTTTAAAATGAAACTTATGATTGCTTATGGTTTTTATTATATGTATTAAATTTTTTATGGATGTTACCATATATATCTTTTATTTTATTTCAAAAGAAGTTGAATTCCTTATAATGTTTAATTAATGAGAAGGTGTTTTCTTTTTGATTCCCTAGGTTTAAATTTTTTTTTCCAATTCCAAGAAAACCTCATGTTTTATTTAATTTATGATTGTATTTTAAATATTGGTTCTCTAATTTATAGAAGATATTAGTTTTACAAATAAATGGAATAGGGGGTTTTATCAATTTATTCGTCTGCTCGGGTTTCTTTAAAACTTATTAAAAGATTATCAATTTGAGATAAATTGATGATGATGATGTGTCTTGGTTTTCAAATGATGTCTGTAACTAGTTCTGTAAATGAAGGATTTAAGGCCCAGTTGGAAACTTCTAGGGATGTTTTTCAAAAATATTATCCCTTGAAACATGAACCTTTGTTATTATGAAAATTTTATAGATATTATAAAATTAGGATTTTCTATACTTATGGAGTTGCCTTTCGGTTAAGATAGTTAGGGTAAAATCTGGAGTTGGGGAAACTTGTTTGATATCTGAAGCCTATATTTCTCTATATTTTTTAAGTTAGTATTATTCTAGATCATCCCTAGGGTTATTAGTTTTACATTATGATTGATATTTTATTTACTATATGTTTTTTCTGTATTATTATTCATTATTTATATTTTTTCCTTAAATCGTATGAGTAATGTGTTAAAAACAATATTTACATAGATGGTAATTTTCAATTTAAGTTTATGGAACCATTTTACTTTCATTTAAAATTTCCCATATTCCTTAAAAAGGTTTTGGAAATATTATTCTAATTTATAAAATGGTTTTTCATTTGTTATGATCAATGTGGTTTGAAATTAAAGTGATCTAGTATCAATTTTAAAAAGAAATGAGAATATTATTTTTAAAATGTATTTCAAACTAGCCTGAAATGGTTTTATTTTTAAAGATTTTTCATAGGGTGTAGGGATGATAACTACTAGTCATATTTTGATTTCACCTCTTACATTAGAGGTTTAAAGGCTCTGTTTAACCAAATCATGTGATGTTGGATCTAGTCCAGGTCTGATAGTCGTAGTAAGTGAAGGTTTTTCACTTACATATGGATATATATAGTGGTGGTTTTATTTAAATTTAGTTAATGGTTCGCTTGGTGTACTATCCTCATTAAATTGCGTTATTTTCCTCCTACCTTATTTTTTTATTATGCAACAGTTCTTGTGATGTTGTCTTGTGTCTATTGTCTTTGATTTAACATTATGAATTATGTTATATCCTATGCCACATTTGATTTATGTTTTATTTTAATCATTTTTTATTTTTATATATAGTGTCCTCCCATTGTATTCAATGGTTATTCAAGATTTATAGGTAGAATTTCCTTTTTTATTCATTAATATTATTTGGTGAAATCACTCCTAATGGAGTATCCTTGATGCCTCAACACTAGTTACCAGCTTATGGGGGATGGGAATGCCCATCAGGCCTTGCCATGGGTCAGATAAGTCACTAATTTAGGGGTTTCCCAAGGTGGTTCATGAAAAATTGGTATTAGAGAAACCAATTTTTATCCGGTCAGTTAGGTATTATGGAGATAGATCCATCGTAGCTCGAGAGGTTGGTCATGATTGAGTTCCTGATCACTACCACTTAGTGATGAAACTTGAGTTAACAGGGCATTCCCAGATATGAATGTATCCAATTTTTCCTTGATTCTTAGTTAATTTGTATATATTTAGAATTTATTTAAGGTATTCTATATTATATTGAAGATTTAGGGGTTACCCCTAAGAAACTTCTTATTTTTAAGTAGAAAAAAAAGGAATAATCTGGGGTCACATAGATATAATTCACGGTCAAAGAAACCACATACCAACCATGAAGACTAATATGGGTAAGCTTCTAGTGGAATTTACATGATTGGCACATTGTTTTTTAAACTGTTACATCCAACCATGCATAATTGTTATTTGGAATTTGTAAGCATATTGGTTCTTTATTATGGATTATTTGTGATAGATTGAGGTTTTTTATAATTTATTCATGATTTGGGTTGAATTAATTTAAACTTGTGGATTAATTAGTATTGTTTCTAAAATATATTGAATTTTATAAAATTAATAAACATTTTCAAAAATTATTTCAAGTCATGTATGTCATAAAAGAAAGATTTTGAAAAACTTGAATATTAAGAGTGAATATATTATAAGCTACAATGTGTTATTATGTGATTATATAAATAAGGAAAATTCTTTCAATATGGGGTATTTATAAAATCTTTTGATCCAAAGGAGTAAAATTATTTAATTTATTTTAAATTTGATAATTGATTTATGATTGAATTCATGAAGTTTTTTATTTTAAAATTTATTTTCATGGTGATTTTGAGATTAAATAATTGATTATACATGATTTTATGGGATTATAGACTAGTGGAGATTGTATTAATTATGTTACATGTTTCTTATTTTTAGAGTATTCCAACAACATGTCTTAATGGATTCACAAGAGGGATTTATGGATGGTTCACCATATGAAAACCCTTTGGATGATCAAGTCCTGCCCATGTTGATCATTCCATTTACTCTGTTCACAGATCATAGTGATCTTTCTATACCAACTCGGTATAGTGATTTAATTCGAGATTTTAATATTCTAAACCCTCATCATTTCCTTGGGTAAACAAACTTCTAGAGAGTAGATGAATGGTTGCTGGATATTGAGGAGAGTCTCTTTCAACTCAAGATTCCTTAGATCCTTAAGCTTTTATTTGCAACCTTTATGCTAAATGGTATGATTTGGAACTGGTTGAAGTCTATTATCGGGATGAA
Organism: Viscum album; assembly: GCA_963277665.1. Taxonomy (NCBI): domain Eukaryota; kingdom Viridiplantae; phylum Streptophyta; class Magnoliopsida; order Santalales; family Viscaceae; genus Viscum; species Viscum album. The sequence goes on from OY728138.1 coordinate 1,073,032,403, forward strand.
TCCATATGAGAAAAAAAATTAAGAAAGATTTAAGGCACCATTAATTCAACAATACTTCCCTGAAGTGGTGAAAGTACTTAAAGCTATGGAAATTAATGGACACCAACATGGTATCTCATCAATGTTGGAATATACTTTTCATTTTGTTAAACTTGTGTTGTATCTTTCTAATCTAACTTCTTATGATTCTATAAAAGTTTGGTATTTTGGAAGAGGGATTTGATTAGATCTATTTTTTCCAATGTTCATTATGGCTCTTGGTTCTCATCAAGAGGTTGTAAAGTAGTCTATTAAAATATAATCTAGTTTGGCTAGCACTAAGGGAAGAAATGTATGTATGATCGTGTTAGTGAAATCATTAAAATTATTTCATGCTTTTCTTTTTCAAATCCTTCTAGAAGTAAGCCTCTAGTGTTCCATTAGTATAGAAATCAAAGGAATAATTATCCTTAATGTCAGAAAACTCTCAATACCTGTCATAGTTAGGGTCTTCTATTTTGTCTTCAATGGTTTTATAAAATATTTTTTCATAAGAGATATGGATCTATATATGACCATTTAGAGGATCTGTAGGTCTAATTTTTTAAACCTAAAGTCAACATGGTAACTGTTTGAAGTATTCTTATTATTGTTTTTTATTTATCTTATTTTTTCCCATATTAGTTATGTGTTGTTTAATATGATGATTCTTGTATATTTTTGGGAATCTATTGATTGTGGAATACATTATGGTTAACCATGAATTTTGAAAATTTTGTATAGTGGTTTTTATGTTGTGCCAATTTTGTTGGGATCCCTTGTTTCTTTATGTAATTTTTGGAACCATTTACATTTTTTAAGGTTTATGTTTGGTGGAAGTTATTAATATGGTGGGGAGACCACCATTTAGGGAGATTTATATTGGAGTCGGTGCCCTAGAACCAATTAATTTATACTTTAAATTACAGATATATTCAAATAAGTGAATATTAATTTAAATATATTATCACATATTAATTTTTCTTTTATATAACATTGATGGGATAATGTCATAAAGTATATTTCACATTTATAAGATCATAATAGTTCCCTGATATGAAGAGAACCCTAAAATTATATGATAATATTCTTAAATATAGTTTTCTGGTTAAATAACTTACTATGATAGGGTGCATGCCATATGGACCATCAGGTGTGACTACTCATAAGTTTATAAGTATTATTCTCTTAAAGTTCACACTTCGTAATCTCAAATATAGTATATTATGAGAACATACCACCTATAGAAATTCTAAATTTTTTGGTGTCATAGCATATTCCTATCTACAGGCATGTATGGAATGGAGTTTCCTAAGGATTATAATATTATTTAGGGTTCAGTGCGTAATTAAATAATATTTTTAATCTAAAACCTAGATTTAAAATAGATGGTTATGTCAATTGTGTAGGGTTAATTTAAAATTGAGAATAATTTCACACAAAGGAATTCTCTCAAGAATTCTTCATCCCATCTTCTCAAGAATGAGAATAACTCCTTAAATCCTGAAGGATCTTGAATTTATCAAGTTAAACAATGAAAAATGATTGATTTGCCACACTAGCACCCGAAAAAATCAGGATCATTTGAAGATCAAAGGATCATGTGTAGATCACTGCTTGAGGGATTCTATACTTAGATCCTCACAGTGAAACAAAGATAATCTAGAAATATTTTTTCAGAAGAACAATATCTAAATAAAATAAAATTCCTAACAAGAGGTAACCTTTTTTTATCATAAATAAATTTATTATAAATTTTAAATGCAAACATCCTCCATTATGGTTTCAAGAAATTCTATGTTACAATAAAATTTAATATATCATCCACCAAAGGCACTTTCGCTACATTCGAAACCTACAAGTGATATCATAGAAGTTATGTTTTAAAATTATAATTATTTATTTGATTATTGATCTATATATGAATTAGAGGTTAGATATTTCATTTCTATATTATTCATTCTTTAATATAATTTTAATTAACATGTTATCAATATTTTAAATTGCATCATTCATGATTTCATTTTTCAAAAGGTCTAATAACATATGAATAATGATTAAAGATTCCATCAGAAAGTGCTAATATTTTTGGTCTGTAGGACTGGGTTATGCAGCTTATAGCTAGAGTACACACTATGTACCCAAGTTTACTATATCTGGATGTGTCGTGGGATACAAAAAATTCCAAAAAGTTTCTACACACAGTGAAATTATTGCACACCATGTGTAGACCTGTCCATCCTAGAACACGGCTTGTTGAATTACATAGTGTGTAGCTAGCATACATATAGTGTAGTTTACATGGTTTAGCGGTGAAATTCACACATCCTGTTTGGTAATAAACATGATAAAAACCACATGAGACTAAGAGATTAGAGTAATAATGACATACATAGTGTATAGATGGCATGTACATGTCGTTCGGTTCATTATTTCCTGCATTTGGAATACATGTCGAGATATTCAGTGAGTCAAGAAAAAAAACCACAAGTGGAACACATGGTATGTAACTATAATACATGCCATGTGTTTCTACATTCGAATAACATGCCAAGTCTTTTGGGGGGTCAATCAGACACACCAAAAGAGTGATACATGGCATATATCTAGATTGTACACATCATGTAGTATAGCTTAAGAACACACTGAATTCCTATGTATGTAACCCAAGTTCATAGCAATTGTTATATAAGGAATGTATCTCATAAGTACATGTTGTGTAGTCTCCCAGTAATAAATAGAATTAAATTACATTAAATTTATAATTGAAACATTAAAAATTCATTATATTGATTGTAACTTATTGTGTTTGAAAATTTAATAATGGTTTTAAAGAATTTTTAAATGTTCAATTAATTTATTATAATTGGCAGTAGTTATTGGTCCTACCATTAATTTGAATAAATTCTATAACAATGGGAATCTCTAAAAAAATAGGATGGTCGTTAATATGATAAGGGATTAATTAGTTAATTAATTAATACAAGCTCATTCATCTTAATCTATAAAGAATTAATAGAAATGAATGTTAACCGATATAATTTTTCATAATCATTGCATGTTTATGACCATTCATGAGATTAACCATAACCTTTGTATGAGTTGGATTTATTTACGTAATTTATTTCATGGGTTTGGAATTTTTTAATATTAAATTAAATTTTATGGCATATGATTCATACCTCCCTCTATTATTACATAGGACCTTCATGTCCAAGGCTATTTATATAATTCCCCATAACCAATTATTTAGTTCCCCTCACTTTTGTGTGAGTTATAAATACTGATAATTAATGGAGTATCCCAAGGAAAATGGAGATGGTTCAAGATGGAACCATAATGATTTCAATCCATGTGATATATAAGTGGATAGGTGGAATGACGTAACTCATGTTAAGACAATCATAAGGAGTTATTCCCCAAGGTCATAGATTGATTTATTATCTTCTCAATAAATAAACCATTAGATAAGATCATGATCAGTTCATTTATTTATTTATTTATATGAATTATTTAATTTATGGATGGAAGACTGTGATCACATAAATAAATGAATTAATGTGAAAATATGAAATTTAAATAAATGGATTATGATTACATGATTTATCCAACATGGTTAATTAATTAAATAAAATACTCTTAATATTTAAAAGTAAGTCAAATGATAAAACAAGATAAAAATTATGCATAATAAATTAAAATCACTTAGCTAAATATTGTTTCAAACAAGGACTTTCAATACTTGATTAATAAGGAAAGGATTAGAACTAAGTGTTTTACCAACCATCATTGGGACACTTCTTTTTAACAAGGTGTTCATGTAAAGGTTATGGGTTGACTTAACCATCTTACGTAATGATTAGTAACCCTATCTATACTTGATGTAACTTAGAGGTAAGGGTCAAAGAAATCCCGGTCAGGATTTCAGGATTGGGGAGTCCACTCAACGGATTAAGGACCTACAAGCCCACAGTTAAAAAAGACCTCCCTGCCTAAATACCATCAAGTAGATTGACCAACCCTCATTGGGGTTATGTGAAGGGGCATATAGATCATTTCCACTAGAATTTCAATGAAACTAGACATTCTAAGATCAAAGTTGAGGGCTATTGTGACTTGTTAAAATAGTGGTATACTTAATAAAATTAATTATTATTATTTATCACATAAATTGTAAACAATTAAAGTGCTAATAATCAAATTTAATTATTAAATAAAATGGTAAGAAAACCACAAAAAATAGCACAATAATTTCTTTAATTAGGTTATTTCCTTATAAAGACAAATTTTTTGATATCGTATAATAATTTATGTGATTAACTTTTATCATAAATTTTGTAATAAATATTTTATTTTTCTACTCCTATTCTACCAAACCAGTAAGTGAGTGAAGTTGAAAAGGATAACTACTAGAGATATGTTGAGGATGCTTATTATGTCCATTGTATTATATTATAAACTATGTCTAGATATTTTATTATGAAACATAAACACATCTATTTTTACACCATAATATCTCATCTTATTTCTTCTAAGAAAGATGAGGAAGGTCTTGAAATAAATAAGATTTACAATTTATTATATCGGTTTAAACTGGAAGAATGAAATATAGCTACCGATCATACCTTCACAATGCTAGGGTATATTAATCAATTATAGAAATTGGGATTCCATTTGGATAGAAAATTATCTATTAATCTTATCTTATTATCCTTACCATCATGTTTTTTCTTATTTTTCCAAGCATGACTAAACACAATGGATAAATTGCTTTAGAAACTATTCCCGTACTTCACCAAGAATAAAAGGATTGGTTGAAACCTATTTATTCACCCCTTATGGTGAAAATTTGGAAATACAATGTTGAATATCTAACTGATAATCTAAATCCAAAATATCCATTATACCATCCTTCAAAGTGATAAAAGATTCAAAGGCAGAAGAATGAACTGGATGTTATTTTCTTCTAATATGGAAAGAATGGACACTATAAAAGAATTTGAAATGAATTTAAGAGGCAAGTAGTTGAATCCACGTCAGGTATATTCATAAATTTTATATTCACCACTTTTTTATCAAATACAATATGCATACAACATACATGTATTTAAATATAGGAAATTAGTAGTAATAGAAAGGTTATAAAGTAAACACAAAAGAAACTGAGAAAGGGTGATTCCTATATTAGCCTATGGGAGATCACTATTTCTCATTTGTGTATTAGACTGATACAAGTTTATCATAAGTGTTACCAAAACATTTTTCTTAATGTGCATCTTGAAACAACAATACATTATTTCATTTTTAGAATACATTTTTTTATGTTACTTAAATACTAAACTAATGGTTCATTAACTCTTGAATCACAAATATCCCTTATAACTAATGAAGAATATAAAATATAAGACTCTTACCTAATTGTGGAAATATAATTATCTTTTAAATAAAAATGAAATTAGTTGATTTTTTTATACCTATACAAATATTTTAGTCTCAAATGAGCTAAAATACTATATATACAAAAAAATTATCTATCTTTTTTTAGATAAAGAAACCTTTATAAATAAAGGTACATCACAAAACTTTTATAATTAGTTCAACATGGTCATGTTAAATATTCTTAATCTAAAGGTTACTTAATATAGTTCATGATATTTATTTGAGAAATTTAATAAATGATCAGTGAAGTAAATGAGTGAACTTGATAAAAATTGAGGATTATCTGAGATTTATTTTCATAAAACATCTTATAAAATTAATCATTAATCATATATTTGGACTAAATTTTATCCTTATCTCACATTTCATTACATAAATAAATTTCATGATGGTTGTGAAAGAAATATCATTGATGAGTCTAATATATATTCAAAATCTTCCATCATTCCTTTAAAAACATGTTTTTTAAATAGTATAGAAATAACTAAATATATGAAAAATAAATTTTCTAATTGATATCATATAAATTCAGATATGTTAAGAATATATTAGGAGACTTACACAAGTTTATGTTGAGAATATCTTCTTGAAATCTAGACTTAGCTATAAATAAAAATTAAAACAAAAAGGTGTATCTAAGTTAATGATCCTATAGCAACTAAGGATATTGATGTCTAGTAAAGACCAACTATATTTCTATAAATTAATTCTATCTATTTGAAGATACTGGGATAATTCTTAACTTATATGGGTTAAGGATATGGATGCACATGAGTTGGCATAGGAATACTAGACTCCGCTGAGCTTAGTGAGAGGAGTAGTTCGAGAGGAACATATTGTATAGCAATTCATATCCAAATATGTGTTTTATGTTCACCATGGTGGGTGATACAAATATTATTATTTTAGAAAAAATATTTCTACATATAAGTATTAAATAGTAATATTATATGGTTGAAAATTAAGTATAAATTCAAGTGATGTATTTCATGGATAAAAATTCAAGGATTCTGTATTTTGAATGTTTTTAAGACTTGATAATGCTTGTGAGAATTCAAGAGAAACTGGTCATGGATGGTACAAGATGATACCAAAGCATGATAGATTATTAAGAGTTTATTTTATGACTAAACTTGTTGACCTCTCATCATGACTAAAATCAATTTTTAATTCTATTTATCAAAGAATATTTCAATGATCATCATATTG